>JALPQI010000555.1:0-267487 GCA_025490895.1 Thaumatotibia leucotreta
GGACTGTGACCTGTAGGTTTTCACTTCCAACCAGATTAACAGTGAAATTCTTACTTAGTTTCGACAAGATCCTGTTCTCAGTACGTGTTATGTCGTGTCAGAGTGGAGTCAAATAAAGAAGCAGATCGTATCGTCGACATCATCGTAGTCGTGCCTATGTCTACAAATTCAATTAATTTAAGTGCAAGTTGAGTGGTTAAGAGTTCACCCGGTGAGATATGTGATTAGTGCATTATTTTTGTTGTAACCGTTTACTTAATAAATTGTTTTGGAGTCACTTTATGGCGTTTTACTAATTTAGTTATTTTGTCAGTTCACACCTGATAATTGAGATTGTGATCTGTTACGTAATGTTGAAAAAAGTGACAAAGTAATCAATAAGTAGATAGGTATGTTTAATAAGCAATACTGATTCATTTAGATTCAATAATACGCGAAACCGATAGTACCTAAATGTCAATGTCAAATGTTCGACTAGACACATAATGTCTGCAGTACATTGCTGGGTCGATTAACTTTGTTAGAAAAATACAGAAAATTTATTTTTGATTTTAATTAATTAAAACCATTTGGAGTTAATTACTGATTAGTTAAAGTAAATTTTCATTTATTGCTCTTATTACAGGCCACACCCTGTATACATTTTTGAATAATTGTAACACCTCATTTTGCGTCGGGAATTAAATACAGGCCCCTAATAGGTTACAAGTTGTATAGGTGCCTACATTTTTAATCGTCAGTTCAAAAACTGCTTAATACCTATTTATTTTACTACTAATTTTTATTTAAGACGTTTCTACTTCCTTCCTACGAAATTCCTTCTGTAATTTGACGCACCGTCCTGTCTACATAGTACCCCACCTATACTTCGTTTTTTTTAGCATTAGAAAGACCTTTGCAGAACGAGATATAAGGTTTTTTTACAGGCAAATTCTGCGGATCGAACAGTGAATACGAGTTATTAAATATCACGAATTTATTATCATGCTATATTAATACATACATTACTCGGTGTTGTGAACAGATAAGAAACATAATGTTAGTTCATTTATATTCTAAGATGAAAAGATAAGAATTTTAATAAATTGCGTTTGCAAATTTTAATGGAAAGGTTGTACATTAAAAAACCTAAAGAGGCAGAGTTCTCACACAATTTTAAAATGTCACTGTCACTATCTATCATTCGATTTCATATTGTTGTCGGTTGAGTCGGTTATGTTTTATATTGCTGTTAGCATACTTAAAGATTGTTGTTATCCTTTTTGTTCAATTTCGTTATTAATTGTTGATCTATTTAGATATTTTGTTTGTTGGTGCACATTTAAAATGGATGATGTCGTAGCCGGTTCCGGCTAACGTTCTTTCATCTCTAAAGAAGAAGCGCCAAAAGCAAAATCCTGTGACTGCCATTGAAAAGCGGATGGTGGTGAATATTTACAAATTAAGAAATGTGCCATAGAAAGGAATATCCCACTAAATCGGACCGTGTGAAAAATACTGCTGAGACTGCTGGCATATCGTTGGCTACGGTATACAACATTTTAAAAGAAAATACATTTTTAAATGAAATTAGATAATGTAATAGATAACACAGTGGAAAATTTTATTATAAACGTTGGTGGTTCCGAGTCCTCGGACTCTTCCACTGACAGTGAATAAAACTATGTATGTCATCTGAGTTTTATTTGTTACCAAATTCAAACTACATTAGAGCGTCCCAGATTAAAGCCGCCTATAATGGCGACAAATACTAAACGAAGTTGCCGATGGGTAAGGTTGTCTTAGTATTGTTATCTGCTCAGTCTTTATGACACCGTGTCCGCTTTTATACCGATAGTTTTAATCCTTAAATGCATGACTTTTAAAAGTATTGGGAGTGCATAATGTAAACTAGATTAAATATGCAAATATTGTCTAATTTTAAACTTCATTAAATTCAGTAAATGTAAAATAGGTACGATATGAGTTACAAATTTAAAAAAAATACTTAGTTAAAAACTGCCAAACATTAAACTTTACGAAAAACTTTCAATATTTAACTTTTTTCTAAATTGCCGCCATCTTGCTTATAAAACACTTAAAACTTTTTTAAATACAGTTTTGCCAACAAATTAATAATAAATGTGAAAACTATGCGTTCAGCTATCGGTAAATATCAAATGATATGTATGTACATAAGTTCCGAGAAATTCAGTGGTATCGGCCTAAATCGAAGAAGGAAGGTTTACGACCACTGCTTCTTTGTTCACCCGTTTGACAGATAATTCTAATCTTAAATAAAACGAAGTATACGTTTATCCGCTGCCCTGCGGCCGGCCGCGCATTTATGACGTCAGCGCCGCTCCGATTTATTTTAACAATAACCATTTCGAAAATTGTAGGAAATGCTTAGATTATACATAGGGGATTTTTTTGGTATTGTGCCACAACTAATTATTGACAAGAGGTACATTAAAAAAATAAAATGTAGAATTAATGCGCCTGCACGTAAATCAGTTAAAACTGTAAAAAAAATAGTTGGCATTGAGTCACTGACGTAATTTTTTCTTTGGATGAGTATAATAATTGTCGGGTCATTATAGTAAAAAATCACCATTTGTTTAATTTTTGTTTGATTGTTATGAATTTTAAAAATAATTTTATTTTTTCTGACTATATCTACGATTATTCAGTGGTGACTTTTAAAAATATTGTCTTAAATATTCAGTTAGGCCCCTCGGATAATAAATCCCTACTGTAGGATTTATTGTTTCTTTTTATTAAACAATTAAATCTTAATATTGATTTTATGAAAAAACCTCCACACATTTATCAGGGATAATTAGATTCATATATTCACAAAACGATGTTTTATCATATTCCTGAAATAAATATACTGTAGGATTTAATGTAATTTTCTCGAACAAGTTAAAGTTTAGCTCCCGGACTATATGTAAAGTTCTTATTGTTATCAAAATTTTGTAGTGTGCAATAAAGTATTTTATTATTATTATTATTATATTTTGTTCAGATCAACCTCTCATAGGATATGGTAGCTGAATGTTCAAAAAACCAAGTAAACCTGATAGAGAAAGTAGAACCTGTGATAAGACCAAGTAGTGCTGCGGCTGAACCATTCAAATTGACGGTAAGTTTAGACTTATAACTTATAAGTTTACAATTTGTGACCATCAGGAATGGTCATAAAAGCACCAAATACGCGTGTTCTAGACCATGTATCAATACTGTACCTCATAAAAGTCATAAACCAATTAATAATATTTTAATCACACGTTTCATAATATTATATGTGTGTATTGCGAGTAAAAAAGTGCCTGTTTCAAATTGGTTGGCAAAAATACAAGTCAATTTTTCGCCGACCAATTTGCAACAGGCGCTTTTTTAGTCGCAATACAATTTATGACACGTGTGAGTTCCAGAACATAGTTCTCACACGTATGATGCAAATTTTGTGATTATTTAGATATCTCTCTTGCTATCGTAACGACACAACAATATTATTTTTTCGTTTTAAATCAAATCAAATCATTTATTGCACACATATGTACATTCCTTCAATTATATTATGACTTCCTTCCAAATAGGAATCAAAAATACTGAAAACTGTATCGGACCACTTCTACTAGGTATTAAATAAATAAATATTCAGGTACACTGGACGATGTCAGACAATTCAACTTAGCCCCTTTAGCAATAATACTTTATGAATGTAAACGGCGCTATACATACATACTTATTTAGAACTTTTTATACCACAAACAAGCATAGCTCATAGTAAGAAGCTACAGTAACCTATAGACACCTGCAAATCCAGAGGATCCACTCGTGCGTTGCCGACCCTTTAAAACCCTATTAAACTCCTTTTTGAGGATCCCCATACTGTAGTCGATTAAGAAATCCTCGTAGTACTCGTAGTATTTACGAGTAACTAATAACTATCTTCCTAATACTACCAAATACAACTACTATGTACAAGTAACTCAAATTAAACGAACAGTACTTAGCCTAAGTTTTATCATAGCTGAAAACCTATTCGAAACAAAATAAATATTTGTAATTTGGAGAGTGAATTGAAAGTTTATGATAGTTATTGTTACGCCGGTGGCATGATAAAAACTACAAATATGATTTTAGACACGTTAGAAGCGTTTTCAGCAGGCTGAAATGCGTTTTCAGGCCGTTTCAGAAGGTCCTCTTTCACATACTACAAAATCAAATATTCACCCCAGATACCGTCGTTTTCAGGCGCCTGAAACATGTTTTCAGGCCGTTTCAGGATACCCTCTATCCGATGGCGCAATAACCTGAAAACCCGTTTTCAGGCGTTTTCAGGACCCCTTTTGGGCCTCTCAAGTACAAATCGGTATATAGCTAAATTTCCCATAGGAGTGAAAGAGAAAGCACTATTAGATAGAGACAGCACGAGAGAATGTTCTGGAAGGATGTGAACGAGACAGCTATAGAGAGAACATTCTGGAAGGGTGTGACAGAGAAACCTGTAGAAAGAGACAGCGATACTCTAGAATGCTCGCGCACCTAACTCGGGAACTTTCTAGAGCCGAATCTTCTCGTACTTTGTAGATTTGAGTGGCTGGTATAAATACACCGCATGGCCCGGCCAAGGAGTAGTTTCAATTGAGACAGCGAAGAGATAACATCAAGAGCGAAAACTGCGATTCTAACGGCGAGTTTGAGAGTGTGAGAGTGAATCAGTGTGACGTGTTAAGTGTGTGATTACTGTTTTAGTTTGGTGTTTGTTCCTTTAATTAGTAATTAAAGTGTCAGTTTTAATTAGTGGCTTATTTATACATTTTCTATAGAAAACCCACCCCACGAACGTAACATTTGGTGTCAGAAGCGGGATAGAAAATGGGTATAACGCCACGTGACAACGAGACCGAGCCAAAAGGAGTTGTGACCCGGAGCCAAGCTGCACGCGAGGAACCTGCAGCGCGGGAGGATATTGCAGTACCTGAAGAACCTCTAGCATGTGAGGATACTGCATCTAAGCCCGGAACGTCTGGTTTGCAGGCTAAGAGTACTCAAGACGTAGACCTCAGAACTATTCTGATTCTCCTGCAGGAGCAGTCGCGGAAACAAGAAGAACAGTTGCGGAAACAAGAAGAACAGTCGCGGAAACAAGAAGAACAGTCGCGGAAACAAGAAGAACAGTCGAAATTGATTCTTCAAGAGTTGCACAAGGCTGCTACTGAATGGAAGCAAGAAATGTACGAAGTCCAAGGGAAGCTCAGTGACATGGAGAACAAGATTCATGTTATAGAGGAAGCGGTTGAGCGTCGCCTCCAGAAGCTTGAATTAAAAGTAGCTAATGGCATCAGTACCTGCGCACCCGAGATATCTGTGCCGGGAGGTGGAAAATTTAAGGCACCTCCTTTTGATGGAACATCTTCGTGGGCGGCGTACAAGCTACAGTTTGAGTCCGTGTCCAAAGCAAACGGTTGGAGTAAGGAGCAAGCGATGACGGCTCTGACGCTGGCACTTCGTGACGAGGCTCTTACAATTCTAGAAGCTCTTGGAAAAGAGCAAACTTACGACCGGCTTCTAGAAGCATTAGAAGCCCGTTACGGAGACAGTCATCTGGAACATGTCTACCGAGCTCAGCTGAAAGACAGAACGCAGGGACGTAATGAGACATTGCAACAATGGGCCCTGGAAATTGAAAAGCTGGTCAGAAAGGCATACCAACGTTCAGCTGACTCTTTGATAAAAACCATGCTGGTGCAGGCATTTGTTGATGGGATCCGAGATTTGGAAGTAAGGGCGGCAGTACGACTAGGGCACCACGAAAGCCTTAAGGATGCCGTAGCTCATGCCCTAGAAGTTGAAGCTGTACGCCAAGATTCATCAGGATCGTATAAGCTACGTGAGATTTCTGCCAGGGGGCCGATTGCACCTCATCGGGAGTTTGGGCCACGATGTTACCATTGTGGAGAACGTGGCCATATACAAACTAGTTGCCCGAAAAGAAAGATTGCACCTCATCGGAAGTTTGGGCCACGATGTTACCATTGTGGAGAACGTGGCCATATACAAACTAGTTGCCCGAAAAGAAGCATTGCACCTCATCGGAAGTTTGGGCCACGATGTTACCATTGTGGAGAACTTGGCCATATACAAACTAGTTGCCCGAAAAGAAGCAGCAGGAGAGAACGAGATGAATCCCCTGTGACCAGGAATAAGGGCTCTGTACGACCAGAGCCGCAGCAGGGAAACGAGTAAGAGCCAGGACTAAGGGACGAGTGCTGGCTGGAGGTCGAAATGTCCCAGTAGTCATCTCACAAGCCAACGACGGGAATAGTCTGGTCGTCAAGGGAGAAATTGGTGGAATACCATGTAACCTTACTATCGACACCGGAGCTTCTCGGACGGTGATTAATCCTTGGCTTCTGAAACACCTGACTCGAGGTCATGTAGTCCAGCCGACGCATCTACAGCTGCTTACAGCCACTGGCCAGTATATTCCCATCAAGGGAGAGACAGGAGTGGATTTAAGAATTGGCAAGCACATTTATCGGCACAAAGTGATTGTTGCCGACATAATTGATGACTGTATTATTGGACTAGATTTTATGAGGTGCCATGGTTATAAAATTGACATGGAAGTTGGAGTCCTGAAAACTAGATTTGATGAGGTTCCAATGGAAGGAAGAATTAGTGGGAATGTTTACTGCTCTAGAAGACCTGTTCTCCTACCAAAGGCACAGGTTCGAGTCCCAGTGCGTTTACCAGGAACAGCAAGTCAGGGAGGGCGTCGATGTGTAGTTGTGGAAAAAGTATCCAACGGTAAACCATGGATGGCAGCTCGTACAGAGTGGTTACGAAGATCAATGACGTTACGTATCGGATACGGAGGAATTTACGAAGCCCATGCAAGATTGTTCACGTTGACCGGCTCGCCAAATACCACGGAAATAATGATGCTCGGGACGAGCATGTCTTAGGAGGGGGTAGTGTTACGCCGGTGGCATGATAAAAACTACAAATATGATTTTAGACACGTTAGAAGCGTTTTCAGCAGGCTGAAATGCGTTTTCAGGCCGTTTCAGAAGGTCCTCTTTCACATACTACAAAATCAAATATTCACCCCAGATACCGTCGTTTTCAGGCGCCTGAAACATGTTTTCAGGCCGTTTCAGGATACCCTCTATCCGATGGCGCAATAACCTGAAAACCCGTTTTCAGGCGTTTTCAGGACCCCTTTTGGGCCTCTCAAGTACAAATCGGTATATAGCTAAATTTCCCATAGGAGTGAAAGAGAAAGCACTATTAGATAGAGACAGCACGAGAGAATGTTCTGGAAGGATGTGAACGAGACAGCTATAGAGAGAACATTCTGGAAGGGTGTGACAGAGAAACCTGTAGAAAGAGACAGCGATACTCTAGAATGCTCGCGCACCTAACTCGGGAACTTTCTAGAGCCGAATCTTCTCGTACTTTGTAGATTTGAGTGGCTGGTATAAATACACCGCATGGCCCGGCCAAGGAGTAGTTTCAATTGAGACAGCGAAGAGATAACATCAAGAGCGAAAACTGCGATTCTAACGGCGAGTTTGAGAGTGTGAGAGTGAATCAGTGTGACGTGTTAAGTGTGTGATTACTGTTTTAGTTTGGTGTTTGTTCCTTTAATTAGTAATTAAAGTGTCAGTTTTAATTAGTGGCTTATTTATACATTTTCTATAGAAAACCCACCCCACGAACGTAACATTATCATCAGCAAGAAGAGCCGAAAGACACACTACACTGCTGGACACAGGCCTCTCCCAAAGACTGCCACAATGACCACTGCCGTATTATTCATAAGAGGGGTTTTGCCGTAATCGCCATGTTTGGCATGCGGGTTGGCTATCGTATTACTTACCTCCACCATAGTCAAAGTGTACGAGACAACCACAGGAACACTTGGGGTGGTCAGAAACGTATTCTTACTGCCTTCACCTCGCGCCCTAGCTTATGACAATTATGAATTATGAATTTTATGATGGGATAATACTCTTTAATTCGATTTCAGGGCAAGTCGTCTCAGATGGATTGTCTAGTAGCTGGATGCTCAACAGTCCCCGTCGAACTAGTGGGCGAAGGAACACTGCTTGTAAAGGTGCATTCCACCTCAATGCGGACGATCCTTTGGCACTTATATAAAGGTGCATTCAGACCAAACGAGCATTCGCTATTGTATCCCCCACTCTACGAAATCAACGAATCACGTTTCGCGTAACGATCGAATTTCGTAGAGTAGGGGGTTAGAATAGCGAATGCTCTTTTAGTCTGAATGCACTTATATAAGTGCCATAGGATCGTCCGCATTGATAGTATGTTAATCATAATTTTATTGGCGTCGCGTCATCAGCCTCTCTCAGTCCACTGCTGGACGTAGGCTTCTATTAACTATGCCTATCAGCGCATTAGGAGGTAAATGCTCGTCGCCACGCTGCACAAGCGGGTTGGCGATCGTAGTAGTGTATACAGTATGCTGCTGCCCATTAACAATCTTCTATAAAAGAATATTTATTAACACTTTGATACGGGAAAGATATGGGGAACATATTATAGCACAAATATCATAACTATAAATTATAATTATAGTATAAAAAATCCAACAAATTTGTAGCAAACTAGCAACACTAGCAACCCTAATTAGTTTCGCCATGTCCGTCTGTCTGTGATGTCCGCAGCATAACTCATTTGGCCGTTAGTCCTACTAGAAATTAGCAATACGGTAGGTACAGGTATAGGTACAGTCGGGTTCAAAATTGCATGGACAGTTTATGAATTAATTAGTTCATAAATCGTCCATGCAATTTTGAACGCCACTGTACATTATAAATTTAAGAGTCAAACTCTTGTCGGCGTAACTGATGAATGTAGCTGTCTCCATCTAACTCTGTCCAAAGCCGCCTCCTTGACTTCCTTGTACGACACGACGTCTACTTTCTCTTCTATTTGTTTCATGCAACTTCTTCTAGCTTCTTCCTCGCTTCCCTTTAATCCTTCCTTCTATTATGTTTTTTATCAAAGCGTCATATCGTATAAGGTGGCCAAACATGATATAATGATGATAGGTACATACTAATCACGCTGATAAAGTGGTAGAATAAAATATATTAAAAAAATCAGGCACGGTTACGTGTACGGGACGGAAAGTGGGGATGATTTATTTTATTTTGCTGTAATCTTGTAGTATGGGGTATCGTTATATAGATTTTTTTTTAAAAGAATAAGAGTCCCAAAATTTTTTTTTAACGTCTACATTTTCGGGAATAAATTCAGATAAAAAAAAATGTTCACAACTCTAAGTTTTCATCGGTGGATCAGAAAAATATGAAAAAAATCATAAATACTTTAAAATTAAACTACATAATATTTTTTCCCTCACTAGCTCGTAAAGTGCTCGTTTATCCTTTAATACGAACGTGTAAAAACGCATATTATTCACTTGTGTGGCAAAGTAATGACCTTGGTTTTGGAATAACTAAACGTAAAATGCTCATGGAAATTGTTCCATATTAATGATAATTAAATAATTTGTTTGAGAATTTAGTGTAAAATACAAACCTTTATATAATATGATGATTTTTAACATATAAATCCTAAAATTCCATAAGTTACAATTGTTTTAGTGAATGATGATAAGATGACTAGACGCAATCACAAAACGCTGAAAATGTCAACGTCAACATTGTCAAAGAATATTATAGGTTATAATCTTTATTTACCGACTCAAACACGCATAAAAATAATAAACTAAACAACTTTCAGGGTGTTCTGTTATAATTTTGTAAACATAATGAATGAATGATTTAATAATGCATTGGTGTTGATGTGCAATTACAGGAATGTGTTAAAATCGTGCTGCGTTTACTTTTTCGTCCTAAGTTTACTGCGACAAAATCTTGCATTAAATACATGATGCATTTGGAAAATCATTATCACTAACCCGATGATGATTGTAATGTGAACAAATAATTACCTTTTTTGAGTTTCCTCGCTATAGTGAGGGAAAAAGTTTTGTGTTACACACGGGTGCAAATGTATTTTACTTCTCGTATGTTAAAACACTCGCTGCGCTCAGGATTCTATTTTAGAACCACTCGCTTCGCTCGTGGTTCAACTATAGAAACCTTTCGCTTGCTCGTGTTTCAATTTCATACTCGCGGGTAAAATACAACTTTGCACCCTTGTATAACAAATAACTATTTCCCCTCACTAGCTCGTAAAGCGCTCGTTTATCCTTTAATACGAACGGGTAAAAACGCATATTATTCACTTGTGTGGCAAAGTAATGACCTTGGAGCGTAGCGCGAAGTAGCATTCGTTTAACAGATAATAAAACGTAAAATGCTCATGGAAGTAGCATCCGTATAAAAATAGTAAACTAAACAACTTTCAGAGTGTTCTGTTATAATTTTGTAAAAATAATGAATAAGAATGATTTAATAATGCACTGGCGTTGGTGTGCAACTACAGGAATGAATTAAAATCGTGCTGCGTTTACTTTTTCGTGCTAAGTTTACTGCGACAAAATCTTGCATTAAATACATGATGCATTTCGAAAATTATTATCACTAACCTGATGATGATTGTAATGTGAACAAATAATACCTTTTTTGAGTTCCCTCGCTATAGTGAGGGGAAAAGTTTTGTGTTACACACGGGTGCAAATGTATTTTACTTCTCGTATGTTAAAACATTTCATACTCGCGGGTAAAATACAACTTTGCACCCTTGTATAACAAATAACTAGTTTTTTGCTCTGTGCGCGAGGCCCAAGGGCCTCGCGGGCCTCTCTTTTTGTCGACTGGAGGAGTGGAGGACTCGAGATTTATTTTTTATTTTCTTTAATTTTTTTATTATTGTTTTTGTATTATTTTTTAATTATGTTGCAGTTTTGGGCTTTTGAGCTGGACTCCTGCAGCTCGGCCTTCGGCCTCGCGAGCTGTCAGGCCTCTGAGGGACGCTTCGGGCCTTCGGCCCTACGCGGAGCTCGGCCTTCGGCCTTCGCAGATTGTCGAAACGAATCGTCGGGCCTGCGGCCCTCCGATTCGTTTTCATGTTACACTTTTTCATTGAGTAGCATGGATGCGTTGGACTCCTGCAGCTCGGCCTTCGGCCTCGCAAGCTGGCGCGCCTGTATTGGACGCTTCGGGCCTTCGGCCCTACGCGGAGCTCGGCCTTCGGCCTTCGCAGATTGTCGAAACGAATCGTCGGGCCTACGGCCCTCCGATCCGTTTTCATGTTACACTTTTTCATTGCATAGCATGGGTGCCCTGGACTCTGGCAGCTCGGCCTTCGGCCTCGCGAGCTGGCGCGCCTATGTTGGACGCTCCGGGCCTTCGGCCCTACGCGGAGCTCGGCCTTCGGCCTTCGCTATTTATCGAATCGAATCGTCGGGCCTGCGGCCCTCCGATTCGTTTTCATGTTACACTTTTTCATTGAGTAGCATGGATGCGTTGGACTCCTGCAGCTCGGCCTTCGGCCTCGCAAGCTGGCGCGCCTGTATTGGACGCTTCGGGCCTTCGGCCCTACGCGGAGCTCGGCCTTCGGCCTTCGCGGATTGTCGAAACGAATCGTCGGGCCTGCGGCCCTCCGATTCGTTTTCATGTTACACTTTTTCATTGAGTAACATGGGGGTTCTGGACTCATGCAGCTCGGCCTTCGGCCTCGCGAGCTGGCGCGCCTGTGTTGGACGCTTCGGGCCTTCGGCCCTACGCGGAGCTCGGCCTTTGGCCTTCGCAGGTTGTCGAAACGAATCGTCGGGCCTGCGGCCCTCCGATTCGTTTTCAAGTTATACTTTTTCATTGAGTAGCATAGGAGTTCTGGACTCAAGCAGCTCGGCCTTCGGCCTCGCGAGCTAGCTCGCCTATGTTGGACGCTTCGGGCCTTCGGCCCTACGCGGAGCTCGGCCTTCGGCCTTCGCGGGTACGAAGCTTCGCCTTCGGGCCTTCGGCCCTCAGGCTCAGCTTAAATAGTTACACAGATTTTATTATAAGTAGAAAAGCTTTGTTTTCTCGCAGCTCGGCCTCCGGCCTCGCAGGCTACCGCGCCTCTATGGGACGCTCCGGGCCTTCGGCCCTACGCGGAGCTCGGCCTGCGGCCTTCGCTAGGGTTTGAAGCGAACCGTCGGGCCTGCGGCCCTCCGGTTCGCTTATTAAGACAGTTAGGAAGGGCAGTTTCACCGCGTGGGCTCGCCCGTCGGGCCTTCGGCCCTCGGGCTCGCGCGGAGAGCACCTCGATCGTGACGCTCCGGGCCTTCGGCCCTACGCGGAGCTCGGCCTTCGGCCTTCGCGGGCTTGACGCCTCGCCATCGGGCCTTCGGCCCTCAGGCTCGGCTTATTAAGACACTGGGGTTGTTGAACGCTTGGTAGCTCGATTTGCTCGGAGCTCGGCCTTCGGCCTCGCTTTAAATTACTTGGAGGTGACGCGCTTGGGTACTCGGGTCGAAGCTTCGGGCCTTCGGCCCTCCGCAAGGTCGGCCTCCGGCCTCCCACCCTGAAGCTCGCCCTTCGGGCTCGCTTAACTTAGATTTATATTGGTTCTGGTAATGTTCCGGCCCTCCTGCAGCGAGGCCTTCGGCCTCGCCCAAAATTACTGGGGTTGGGGACCCTCTTGGGCCCCGGGAGTGAAGCTCCGGGCCTTCGGCCCTCCGCGGGGTCGGCCTTCGGCCTCCCGGCCTGAAGCTCGCCCTTCGGGCTCGCTTAACTTACTTGGGATTTTGACTTTTTGTTCGGGGTCGCCGCCATCTTGAATTTTTTTCCAATTTTTTTTTCAGATTATCACTCCTGGGCCCAAATAATGCCCGCATGCCAAATTTCAGCGCGATCGGACCATTATTTCGAAAAATCCATACAAATTTTTTTTTGTGCAAAAAATCTGAAAAAAATTTTTTCGGAATCTGGAGAGCCCAAAAGTCACGCACAGCGATTTCCAGCTCGATCGGATAAAAAAAAATTTTTCGAAAAAAAAAAAAAATTTTTTTTGCAAAAATTTTTTGCCCATCGAATGGCTCTCGGGGTCCTCTATGACATTTGGTCGAGCACCCCCCACCTATCTCCCCCCGTTTAAGAGTTCCCATACAAACTTTGACGGGCCCTACGGCGGCCATCTTGGATTCGAGAATCACAAAAAAACTTTTTTTCTAATCTAGGACCCTCAGTGGTCCTCCCACCAAAAAATCAGGCTCGAAGGACCATTTTGAAATTTGGGTGCAAAATTTTTTTTTTTTTTTTTGCAAAAATTTTTGCGGCTTTAAAAACTGTCAGCAGTTCCCTATGACATTTGGTCGAGCACTTCCCACCTAGGTCTCACCGTTTGGCCGGGCCGTCGAACATTTTTTGACCAGGAAGCAAATCCTCAAATGTCAGATTTTTCCCGAGGTCACCAGAGCGCCCTCTATATGTTGGTATATGAAACTACATCCCACCATACCTCCTTCCCGGAGATTAACTATACACATGAAATCAGTCGGGATGCAGCTATATATAATATTAACTAGTTTTTTGCTCTGTGCGCGAGGCCCAAGGGCCTCGCGGGCCTCTCTTTTTGTCGACTGAGGTCGAGGCCACGGAGATGTGTTTTTTATTTTCTTTAATTTTTTTATTATTGTTTTTGTATTATTTTTTAAATATGTTGCAGTTTTTGGGCTTTTGAGCTGGACTCCTGCAGCTCGGCCTTCGGCCTCGCGAGCTGTCAGGCCTGTGAGGGACGCTTCGGGCCTTCGGCCCTACGCGGAGCTCGGCCTTCGGCCTTCGCAGATTGTCGAAACGAATCGTCGGGCCTGCGGCCCTCCGATTCGTTTTCATGTTACACTTTTTCATGGAGTAGCATGGATGCGTTGGACTCCTGCAGCTCGGGCTTCGGCCTCGCGAGCTGGCGCACCTGTGTTGGACGCTTCGGGCCTTCGGCCCTACGCGGAGCTCGGCCTTCGGCCTTCGCAGATTGTCGAAACGAATCGTCGGGCCTGCGGCCCTCCTATTCGTTTTCATGTTACACTTTTTCATTGAGTAGCATGGATGCGTTGGACTCCTGCAGCTCGGCCTTCGGCCTCGCGAGCTATCGCACCTCTGAGGGACGCTTCGGGCCTTCGGCCCTACGCGGAGCTCGGCCTTCGGCCTTCGCAGGTTATCGAAACGAATCGTCGGGCCTACGGCCCTCCGATTCGTTTACATGTTACACTTTTTCATTGGGTAGCATGGATGCGTTGGACTCTGGCAGCTCGGCCTTCGGCCTCGCGAGCTGTCACGCCTCTGAGAGACGCTTCGGGCCTTCGGCCCTACGCGGAGCTCGGCCTTCGGCCTTCGCGGATTGTCGAAACGAATCGTCGGGCCTGCGGCCCTCCGATTCGTTTTTATGTTACACTTTTTCATTGCGTAGCATGGGAGCGCTGCACTCAAGGAGCTCGGCCTTCGGCCTCGCAGGCTGCCGCGCCTCTACGAGACGCTCCGGGCCTTCGGCCCTACGCGGAGCTCGGCCTGCGGCCTTCGCTGGGGTACGAAGCGAACCGTCGGGCCTGCGGCCCTCCGGTTCGCTTATTAAGACAGTTAAGAAGGGCAGTTTCACCATCGGGCCTTCGGCCCTCGGGCTCGCGCGGAGAGCACCTCGATTGTGACGCTCCGGGCCTTCGGCCCTACGCGGAGCTCGGCCTTCGGCCTTCGCGGCTACGAAGCTTCGCCTTCGGGCCTTCGGCCCTCAGGCTCAGCTTATATAGTTACTCAGATATTATTATACGTAGAAAAGCTTTGTATTCTCGCAGCTCGGCCTCCGGCCTCGCAGGTTACCGCGCCTCTATGGGACGCTCCGGGCCTTCGGCCCTACGCGGAGCTCGGCCTGCGGCCTTCGCGTGGGTTCGAAGCGAACCGTCGGGCCTGCGGCCCTCCGGTTCGCTTATTAAGACAGTTAGGAAGGGCAGTTTCACCGCGTGGGCTCGCCCGTCGGGCCTTCGGCCCTCGGGCTCGCGGGGAGAGCACCTCGATCGCGACGCTCCGGGCCTTCGGCCCTACGCGGAGCTCGGCCTTCGGCCTTCGCGGGCTTGACGCCTCGCCATCGGGCCTTCTGCCCTCAGGCTCGGCTTATTAAGATACTCGGGTTGTTGAACGCTTGGTAGCTCGATTTGCTCGGAGCTCGGCCTTCGGCCTCGCTTTAAATTACTTGGAGGTGACGCGCTTGGGCCCTCGGGGTGAAGCTCCGGGCCTTCGGCCCTCCGCGAGGTCGGCCTTCGGCCTCCCACCCTGAAGCTCGCCCTTCGGGCTCGCTTAACATAGATTTATATTGGTTCTGGTAATGTTCCGGCCCTCCTGCAGCGAGGCCTTCGGCCTCGCCCAAAATTACTGGGGTTCGGGACCCTCTTGGGCCCCGGGAGCGAAGCTCCGGGCCTTCGGCCCTCCGCGGGGTCGGCCTTCGGCCTCCCGGCCTGAAGCTCGCCCTTCGGGCTCGCTTAACTTACTTGGGATTTTGACTTTTTGTTCGGGGTCGCCGCCATCTTGGATTTTTTTTCCAAATTTTTTTTCAGATTATCACTCCTGGGCCCAAATAATGCCCGCATGCCAAATTTCAGCGCGATCGGACCATTATTTCGAAAAATCCATACAAAATTTTTTTTGTGCAAAAAATCTGAAAAAATTTTTTTCGGAATCTGGAGAGCCCAAAAGTCACGAACAGCGATTTCCAGCTCGATCGAATGAAAAAAAATTTTTCGAAAAAAAAAAAAAAAATTTTTTTTGCAAAAATTTTTTGCCCACCTGACAGCTCTCGGGGTCTTCTATGACATTTGGTCGAGCACCCCCCACCTATCTCCCCCCGTTTAAGAGTTCCCATACAAACTTTGACGGGCCCTACGGCGGCCATCTTGGATCCGAGAATCACAAAAACACTTTTTCTTTAATCTAGGTCCCTCAGAGATTCTACCACAAAAAAATCCGGCTCGAAGGACCATTTTGAAAATTTGGTGCAAAATTTTTTTTTTTTTTTTCGCAAAAATTTTTGTGGCTTCAAAAAGTGTCAGCAGTTCCCTATGACATTTGGTCGAGCACCCCCCACCTAGGTCTCACCGTTTAGCCAGGCCGTTGAACATTTTTCGACCAGGGAGCAAATCCTGAAATGTCAGATTTTTCCCTAGGTCACCGGCGCGCCCTCTATACGACGGTATATAACACTAACCCCTACCGTAACTCCTTCTGGGAGAACAATCATGTCATTCAGAAATGAGTGGTAATGCAGCTATATATAATATTAATTAACTAGTTTTTTGCTCTGTGCGCGAGGCCCAAGGGCCTCGCGGGCCTCTCTTTTTGTCGACTGGAGGGGTGGGGTATTGGAGATATTTTTTTTATTTTCTTTAATTTTTTTATTATTGTTTTTGTATTATTTTCTACTTTTATCGCAGTTTTTGGGCTTTTGAGCTGGACTCCTGCAGCTCGGCCTTCGGCCTCGCGAGCTGTCAGGCCTCTGAGGGACGCTTCGGGCCTTCGGCCCTACGCGGAGCTCGGCCTTCGGCCTTCGCGGATTGTCGAAACGAATCGTCGGGCCTGCGGCCCTCCGATTCGTTTTCATGTTACACTTTTTCATTGAGTAGCATGGGGGTTCTGGACTCATGCAGCTCGGCCTTCGGCCTCGCGAGCTGGCGCGCCTGTGTTGGACGCTTCGGGCCTTCGGCCCTACGCGGAGCTCGGCCTTCGGCCTTCGCAGGTTGTCGAAACGAATCGTCGGGCCTACGGCCCTCCGATTCGTTTTCATGTTACACTTTTTCATTGAGTAGCATGGACGCGTTGGACTCTGGCAGCTCGGCCTTCGGCCTCGCGAGCTGGCGCGCCTATGTTGGACGCTTCGGGCCTTCGGCCCTACGCGGAGCTCGGCCTTCGGCCTTCGCGGCTACGAAGCTTCGCCTTCGGGCCTTCGGCCCTCAGGCTCAGCTTATGTAGTTACTCAGATATTATTATACGTAGAAAAACTTTGTATTCTCGCAGCTCGGCCTCCGGCCTCGCAGGCTACCGCGCCTCTATGGGACGCTCCGGGCCTTCGGCCCTACGCGGAGCTCGGCCTGCGGCCTTCGCTGGGGTTATTAAGTAGCATGGACGCGTTGGACTCTGGCAGCTCGGCCTTCGGCCTCGCGAGCTTGCGCGCCTATGTTGGACGCTTCGGGCCTTCGGCCCTACGCGGAGCTCGGCCTTCGGCCTTCGCGGCTACGAAGCTTCGCCTTCGGGCCTTCGGCCCTCAGGCTCAGCTTATATAGTTACTCAGATGTTATAATACGTAGAAAAGCTTTGTATTCTCGCAGCTCGGCCTCCGGCCTCGCAGGTTACCGCGCCTCTATGGGACGCTCCGGGCCTTCGGCCCTACGCGGAGCTCGGCCTGCGGCCTTCGCTGGGGTTCGAAGCGAACCGTCGGGCCTGCGGCCCTCCGGTTCGCTTATTAAGACAGTTAGGAAGGGCAGTTTCACCGCGTGGGCTCGCCCGTCGGGCCTTCGGCCCTCGGGCTCGCGCGGAGAGCACCTCGATCGTGACGCTCCGGGCCTTCGGCCCTACGCGGAGCTCGGCCTACGGCCTTCGCGGGCTTGACGCCTCGCCATCGGGCCTTCGGCCCTCAGGCTCGGCTTATGACGATACTGGGGTTGTTGAACGCTTGGTAGCTCGATTTGCTCGGAGCTCGGCCTTCGGCCTCGCTGTAAATTACTTGGGGGTGACGCGCTTGGGCACTCGGGTCGAAGCTCCGGGCCTTCGGCCCTCCGCGAGGTCGGCCTTCGGCCTCCCACCCTGAAGCTCGCCCTTCGGGCTCGCTTAACATAGATTTATATTGTTTCTGGTAATGTTCCGGCCCTCCTGCAGCGAGGCCTTCGGCCTCGCCCAAAATTACTGGGGTTGGGGACTCTCTTGGGCCCCGGGAGTGAAGCTCCGGGCCTTCGGCCCTCCGCGGGGTCGGCCTTCGGCCTCCCGGCCTGAAGCTCGCCCTTCGGGCTCGCTTAACTTACTTGGGATTTTGACTTTTTGTTCGGGGTCGCCGCCATCTTGAATTTTTTTCCAAATTTTTTTTCAGATTATTACTCCTGGGCCCAAATGATGCCCGCATGCCAAATTTCAGCGCGATCGGACCATTATTTCGAAAAATCCATACAAAATTTTTTTGGTGCAAAAAATCTGAAAAAATTTTTTTCGGAATCTGGAGAGCCCAAAAGTCACGCACAGCGATTTCCAGCTCGATCGGATGAAAAAAAATTTTTCGAAAAAAAAAAAAAATTTTTTTTGCAAAAATTTTTTGCCCACCTGACAGCTCTCGGGGTCCTCTATGACATTTGGTCGAGCACCCCCCACCTATCTCCCCCCGTTTAAGAGTTCCCATACAAACTTTGACGGGCCCTACGGCGGCCATCTTGGATCCGAGAATCACAAAAACACTTTTTCTTTAATCTAGGACCCTGAGAGATTCTACCACAAAAAAATCCGGCTCGAAGGACCATTTTGAAAATTTGGTGCAAAATTTTTTTTTTTTTTTTGAAAAAATTTTTGCGGCTTTAAAAACTGTCAGCAGTTCCCTATGACATTTGGTCGAGCACCCCCCGTCTAACTTTCACCGTTGAGCCAGGCCGTCGAACATTTTTTGACCAGGGAGCAAATCCTGAAATGTCAGATTTTTCCCTAGGTCACAAGAGCGCCCTCTATGCAACCGTATATAACACTAACCCCCACCGTAACTCCTTCTGGGAGAACAATCATGTCATTCAGAAATGAGTGGTAATGCAGCTATATATATTATTAACTAGTTTTTTGCTCTGTGCGCGAGGCCCAAGGGCCTCGCGGGCCTCTCTTTTTGTCGACTGGAGGGGTGGGGTATTGGAGATATTTTTTTTATTTTCTTTAATTTTTTTATTATTGATTTTGTATTATTTTCTACTTTTATCACAGTTTTTGGGCTTTTGAGCTGGACTCCTGCAGCTCGGCCTTCGGCCTCGCGAGCTATCAGGCCTCTGAGGGACGCTTCGGGCCTTCGGCCCTACGCGGAGCTCGGCCTTCGGCCTTCGCAGATTGTCGAAACGAATCGTCGGGCCTGCGGCCCTCCGATTCGTTTTCATGTTACACTTTTTCATTGAGTAGCATGGGGGTTCTGGACTCATGCAGCTCGGCCTTCGGCCTCGCGAACTGGCGCGCCTGTGTTGGACGCTTCGGGCCTTCGGCCCTACGCGGAGCTCGGCCTTCGGCCTTCGCAGGTTGTCGAAACGAATCGTCGGGCCTGCGGCCCTCCGATTCGTTTACATGTTACACTTTTTCATTAAGTAGCATGGATGCGTTGGACTCTGGCAGCTCGGCCTCCGGCCTCGCGAGCTGGCGCGCCTATGTTGGACGCTTCGGGCCTTCGGCCCTACGCGGAGCTCGGCCTTCGGCCTTCGCAGCTACGAAGCTTCGCCTTCGGGCCTTCGGCCCTCAGGCTCAGCTTATATAGTTACTCAGATTTTATTATACGTAGAAAAGCTTTATTTTCTCGCAGCTCGGCCTCCGGCCTCGCAGGCTACCGCGCCTCTATGGGACGCTCCGGGCCTTCGGCCCTACGCGGAGCTCGGCCTACGGCCTTCGCTGGGGTTCAAAGCGAACCGTCGGGCCTGCGGCCCTCCGGTTCGCTTATTAAGACAGTTGGGAAGGGCAGTTTCACCGCGTGGGCTCGCCCGTCGGGCCTTCGGCCCTCGGGCTCGCGCGGAGAGCACCTCGATTGTGACGCTCCGGGCCTTCGGCCCTACGCGGAGCTCGGCCTTCGGCCTTCGCGGGCTTGACGCCACGCCATCGGGCCTTCGGCCCTCAGGCTCGGCTTATTAAGATACTGGGGTTGTTGAACGCTTGGTAGCTCGATTTGCTCGGAGCTCGGCCTTCGGCCTCGCTTTAAATTACTTGGAGGTGACGCGCTTGGGCCCTCGGGGTGAAGCTCCGGGCCTTCGGCCCTCCGCGAGGTCGGCCTTCGGCCTCCCACCCTGAAGCTCGCCCTTCGGGCTCGCTTAACATAGATTTATATTGGTTCTGGTAATGTTCCGGCCCTCCTGCAGCGAGGCCTTCGGCCTCGCCCGAAATTACTGGGGTTCGGGACCCCCATGGGCCCCGGGAGTGAAGCTCCGGGCCTTCGGCCCTCCGCGGGGTCGGCCTTCGGCCTCCCGGCCTGAAGCTCGCCCTTCGGGCTCGCTTAACTTACTTGGGATTTTGACTTTTTGTTCGGGGTCGCCGCCATCTTGGATTTTTTTCAAAATTTTTTTGCAGATTATTATTACTGGGCCCAAATAATGCCCGCATGCCAAATTTCAGCGCGATCGGACCATTATTTCGAAAAATCCATACAAATTTTTTTTTGTGCAAAAAATCTGAAAAAATTTTTTTCGGAATTTGGAGAGCCCAAAAGTCACGCACAGCGATTTCCAGCTCGATCGGATGAAAAAAAATTTTTCGAAAAAAAAAAAAAATTTTTTTTGCAAAAATTTTTTGCCCACCTGACAGCTCTCGGGGTCCTCTATGACATTTGGTCGAGCACCCCCCACCTATCTCCCCCCGTTTAAGAGTTCCCATACAAACTTTGACGGGCCCTACGGCGGCCATCTTGGATCCGAGAATCACAAAAACACTTTTTCTTTAATCTAGGACCCTCAGAGATTCTACCACAAAAAAATCCGGCTCGAAGGACCATTTTGAAAATTTGGTGCAAAATTTTTTTTTTTTTTTTGAAAAATTTTTGCGGCTTTAAAAACTGTCGGCAGTTCCCTATGACATTTGGTCGAGCACCCCCCGTCTAACTTTCACCGTTGAGCCAGGCCGTCGAACATTTTTTGACCAAGGAGCAAATCCTGAAATGTCAGATTTTTCCCTAGGTCACCGGCGCGCCCTCTATACGACGGTATATAACACTAAACCCTACCGTAACTCCTTCCGGGAGAACAATCATGTCATTCAGAAATGAGTGGTAATGCAGCTATATATAGGCGGCCCTCCGATTCGTTTTCATGTTACACTTTTTCATTGAGTAGCATGGATGCCTTGGACTCCTGCAGCTCGGCCTTCGGCCTCGCGAGCTGGCGCGCCTGTGTTGGACGCTTCGGGCCTTCGGCCCTACGCGGAGCTCGGCCATCGGCCTTCGCAGGTTGTCGAAACGAATCGTCGGGCCTGCGGCCCTCCGATTCGTTTTCAAGTTACACTTTTTCATTGAGTAGCATGGGGGTTCTGGACTCAAGCAGCTCGGCCTTCGGCCTCGCGAGCTGGCGCGCCTGTGTTGGACGCTTCGGGCCTTCGGCCCTACGCGGAGCTCGGCCTTCGGCCTTCGCAGCTACGAAGCTTCGCCTACGGGCCTTCGGCCCTCAGGCTCAGCTTATATAGTTACACAGGTTTTATTATACGTAGAAAAGCTTTGTTTTCTCGCAGCTCGGCCTCCGGCCTCGCAGACTACCGCGCCTCTATGGGACGCTCCGGGCCTTCGGCCCTACGCGGAGCTCGGCCTGCGGCCTTCGCTGGGGTTCGAAGCGAACCGTCGGGCCTGCGGCCCTCCGGTTCGCTTATTAAGACAGTTAGAAAGGGCAGTTTCACCGCGTGGGCTCGCCCGTCGGGCCTTCGGCCCTCGGGCTCGCGCGGAAAGCACCTCGATCGTGACGCTCCGGGCCTTCGGCCCTACGCGGAGCTCGGCCTTCGGCCTTCGCGGGCTTGACGCCTCGCCATCGGGCCTTCGGCCCTCAGGCTCGGCTTATTAAGATACTGGGGTTTTTGAACGCTTGGTAGCTCGATTTGCTCGGAGCTCGGCCTTCGGCCTCGCTTTAGATTACTTGGAGGTGACGCGCTTGGGCCCTCGGGGTGAAGCTCCGGGCCTTCGGCCCTCCGCGAGGTCGGCCTTCGGCCTCCCACCCTGAAGCTCGCCCTTCGGGCTCGCTTAACATAGATTTATATTGGTTCTGGTAATGTTCCGGCCCTCCTGCAGCGAGGCCTTCGGCCTCGCCCAAAATTACTGGGGTGGGGGACCCCCTCGGGCCCGTGGAGTGAAGCTCCGGGCCTTCGGCCCTCCGCGGGGTCGGCCTTCGGCCTCCCGGCCTGAAGCTCGCCCTTCGGGCTCGCTTAACTTACTCGGGATTTTGACTTTTTGTTCGGGGTCGCCGCCATCTTGGATTTTTTTCAAAATTTTTTTTCAGATTATTATTCCTGGGCCCAAATAATGCCCGCATGCCAAATTTCAGCGCGATCGGACCATTATTTCGAAAAATCCATACAAAATTTTTTTTGTGCAAAAAATTTGAAAAAAATTTTTTCGGAATCTGGAGAGCCCAAAAGTCACGCACAGCGATTTCCAGCTCGATCGGATAAAAAAAAAATTTCAAAAAAAAAAAAAAAAATTTTTTTTGCAAAAATTTTTTGCCCATCGAATGGCTCTCGGGGTCCTCTATGACATTTGGTCGAGCACCCCCCACCTATCTCCCCCCGTTTAAGAGTTCCCATACAAACTTTGACGGGCCCTACGGCGGCCATCTTGGATCCGAGAATCACAAAAACACTTTTTCTTTAATCTAGGACCCTCAGAGATTCTACCACAAAAAAATCCGGCTCGAAGGACCATTTTGAAAATTTGGTGCAAAATTTTTTTTTTTTTTTTGAAAAATTTTTGCGGCTTTAAAAACTGTCGGCAGTTCCCTATGACATTTGGTCGAGCACCCCCCGTCTAACTTTCACCGTTGAGCCAGGCCGTCGAACATTTTTTGACCAAGGAGCAAATCCTGAAATGTCAGATTTTTCCCTAGGTCACCGGCGCGCCCTCTATACGACGGTATATAACACTAAACCCTACCGTAACTCCTTCCGGGAGAACAATCATGTCATTCAGAAATGAGTGGTAATGCAGCTATATATATTATTAACTATTATTTTGCACAGATCGGCCCAGCCATTTTTGAATTACTGCGGAATTGGCCGGTTTTTCATATTGGCCTATGAGAACGTATTTAGTACAATAAATGATTAGTGTATTTCCATTTGTTTTCAGGATTCAGGAATAACGAAAACACCAGACCAACGAAACAAAAACGAAAAATAATTTGAAGACATATTAACAAAAATAAACTAAGCCAGCACTCCGAAAGTTCCGAAACACAGCAACATTTTCATATTTTTTACAAAAGAAGGTTAAAGAAAAAAAAATCAAGTTAGATAAACAAAATTTTAAAAAAAAGTTATGATGAGAGTGTGAAATGTTTATTTGAGTTGAATTTAAATCACTCGTTCACTTTATTACTCGAGAGCCAACTTATTAATTATAATTACCGAAGAACCAACAAGGCAGAAGATATAATTTAGACCAATAAATACTGACCTTAACATTATACAAGAAATCACCATCTTGTTATCGTTTCCTAACAAATATTTTTTCATTGCCATGCCCGACAACGTGAAATAAAATACTGAATATGGTACCCATTAAGCTAGGAACCAACAAGCAGGTCTTTGCTGGATTGAAGTCAATGGCTGAAACATTTACCGACGACGACAGCATAATAATCTCATTAGTTTAGGACGAAATGACTATCAATGGCAATATGGCAACATCTCAATTTCAACCCACAACTGGACAAGAAGACACAAGAATAACATCATTGTAACTATTGATGTCAAAACTTTAGGTTTGTGGGGCCCCAAGGCACAGATATCAAGGAATGAGTACCTACGTGATCAAGCTTTAAAATGTTATAGGAAATGGGAGCGAATCTTCATCTTCTAAAAGCGAGCTGATACGTATAATCTCGTTTCTGCCTAATACTTTATAGGTTGGTGTATCGAACAGTTTGACTACTTTGGTTACTAGAATAGTAGATTACACACCAAGGGGATAAAGCACTGTTTTATGTCACGGGCGCGACATTGAATCCTGAACGTAGCGAAGGACTTTCAGTTTAATATAAGTGAAAAATATAGCTTAACTCAAGTAAGTCACCTACATACAAGTCACATAAAAGCGGAACTCCTTATCTAAATTATAGTGTCAAAAAGAAACTTCCACTTGTATTACAAGTTACAAGCTTTCGAGAAATGGGCCCCTGTTGTATGTAGTAGTGATCTATCCAAATAGACAATACGTCATGTTTAAAATGCGAACACAAACAAAATAAATGCCTATATGGATAGATTACAAGTATTACAACCTCATACACCAGGAGCTTTTCTTAACCTTTTCACCTATATCTTAGTTATGCTAATAATGTTCCTTGTTACTGTGATTCTTCTAAAGTAAGTGAGCATAGGTATAATACTTACTTACTTACTTACTTACTCCTCTGGCGCAGCGACCCAAAGTGTGTCTTGGCCTCCAATACGAGAGAACGCCACTGATCACGGTCTTGAGCGACATTTTGCCACTGGTCAATGCCGAGACCGTTTAAATCAGCCCTCACAGCATCCGCCCAACGATATCTGGGGCGGCCGACTGGACGTCTACCTTCTGGTTTACCCTCGTAGGCTCTTTTGACGGCACGGTTATCTCCCATTCGTTCGAGGTGGCCAAGCCATCGCAGCCGATGAGCTTTAGTAGTACCGATGACATTCGGTTCAGCGACAAGTTCTTCAATTTCGGCATTTTTGCGGACCCTCCAACTGCCATCGGATCTTTGGGTTGGGCCAAGGATTTTCCTGAGGATTTTTCGTTCCGCCACTAAGAGCTGGTTTTCCTCCTTAAGTGTCAACGTCCAGACCTCACAACCGTATGTTAAAATTGGGCGTATCACGGTCTTATAAATGCGGATCTTAGTGCGTCTACTGAGAAGCCTGGACGTTAATACCTTATGCAAGGCAGCGCTGCATCGTAACGCGTTATGCACGCGGGCATCTATTTCTTCGCTCCTGGTGTTGGTATCCGTTACAGTGTAGCCTAAATATTTGAACCTATCTACCCCCTTAAATACGATATCGCCAACATGTAGATCCGCTGGTGCTGCGCGTGTGCGTTTATAGCGCCTCATGTGGAGATATTGGGTCTTGTCGTGGTTTATATTTAGGCCCACTTTCTTCGCTTCTTCCTCGAGGATCTCAGTTGACTTACCAACCTCGGAGCTAGTTTTGCCTAATAGTGCCAGGTCATCCGCATATCCTATCACCGTATGCTTTCCATTTAGTTCGGGTCCCACTTCTAAAGCTAAGACTCTTCTCAGGACATGTTCTAGAACTAAATTAAAAAGCATCGGCGACAGCGCATCACCCTGCTTCAATCCCGTAGCGACGACAAAGGCTTCCGTTAGATCTCCTCCCACCCGCACTCTCATACAACTGTTCCTTGTGGCAGTTTCGATTAGTCTGACAAGCTGACATGGTATCTCGAAGTTTCTTAATATGTGGTAGAGGGCGTCGCGATCTATACTGTCGTAAGCCTTGGCGAAATCTACGAATAAAACGTGGATGCTTTGTGCGTACTCCCACCGTTTCTCCATTAGCTGCCTGAGAAGAAATATTTGATCAATGGTACTGCGATTTGGCCGGAACCCACACTGATAGTCACTGAGGATTTTTTCCGCGTACGGTTCTAGTCGCCTAAGCAGTATGTAGGATAAGATCTTGCACGCAGTAGGTAGCAATGCTATTCCACGGTAATTTGAGCATTTTCTCTTGTTCCCTTTCTTATGGACAGGGCAGATGACTCCCATGTTCCACTCTTGCGGCTGCCTTCCAGTGTCCCAGATTGCACGCAACAACTCATACAGCTTGGATTGAACAATACCTCCACCGTATTTCCACAATTCCGCAGGTAGGCCATCAATCCCAGGGGCTTTGTTATTTTTCAGCTTCATGACAGCCTTTTGTACCTCCTTGAAAGTTAAGGGTTCTACATCGCTATTGTTGTGTTGCACGGTTGTGGATACGTTTTCAGCTAATGAAGGACAGTTCAAGAGGTCCTCAAAGTAGCGTCGCCAGTGTGTCTTCCTATCCTCGGTGTCCGTAACTAGGTTACCCTCTTCGTCCTCAAGCATTTGTGTTGTAGGTTGATACCCTTTCTTGCATGATCTTACTTCTTTATAAAATTTTCTGGACTCATTTGCTCTCATGAGAGTTTCCATGTCTCGGACCATGTTCTCCAAAAAGGAACGCTTAGCCCTCCTAATAACTTTTTTAGCTTCCGTTCTCACTTCCTTGTATTTATCTTCCCACTGTACACTCTGTTCCGCTAAGGTTTTCAGACGAGATCTTTCTTTTACTATATTGTCACAGTCTTGGCTCCACCATTTTTTCTTCTTATTCCTCTTTTTCCTACCAAGAGTTTTTACTGCTGCATCCTTCAAAGTCTCTCTTATCCATTCCCAACCCTGATTCACATCCTGATCCAACACTAAATCATTAAATCTGTTTTTAAGCTCAATTTGAAATTTATGCCTCAAATGTTCATCTTTAAGGTTATCTGTGTTTATCGGCTCTTGACTTTTATTATATTTTAACCTATCCATTTTAATTTTTGTTCTGATTTTTACTCCTAGTAGATAGTGATCACTGTCACAGTCGGCGCCTCTAAATGTCCTGACGTCCAGTATGGTGGTCTTGTGACGGTCGTCTACGAGTGCGTGATCTATTTGGTTGACAGTTTTCCCATCAGGGGATTTCCAGGTACCTTTGAAGATATCCTTGTGTGGGTACATGGTGCTTTTGATAGCCATGGCTTTAGATGACGCAAAGCTTATAAGTCTTACCCCATTGTCATTTGAACGCACATGTTTGCTGTGCTTTCCTATTGTGGGCAAGAAAGCATCTTCACGGCCAACTTGAGCATTGAAATCGCCAACAAGGATCTTGGTATCATATGTCGGCAGCTGGTCGTATACGGATTCCAGGTGATCGTAGAATTCGTCTTTGTGATTATCTTCTGAGACTTCTGTCGGCGCGTAGGCGTTAATAATCGAGATGTTTGAGAATTTTCCTTTAATGCGCAGTACAGAAAGCCTACCCGACACAGGGTCAAATCTAATCACGCTGCCCAGTATGTTTTTTGAGACCATAAAACCGGTGCCGTTCCTGTGTATTCCGGAATCACTACCACTGTAAAATAATACTGACTTACTATCTACATTGCAGTCTCCCTGACCAAGCCACCTCACTTCCTGTAGAGCAGCAATGTCCATTTTGTATTTCTTCAGTTCATTGCTGACTTGATATAAGGCGCCAGGTCGAAAAAGAGAGCGCACGTTCCACGATGCCAATCGGAGTACCGTTAAGCCATGCCTGGGGTTGTTGTAAAGATCAGTCCGGTTCTTTTCTCGTATTGGTTTCGTAACAACAGTTTTTTTCCGTGGGAGGGCTGTTAACCCGCCGCACAACCCCCAAAATGCTGGAGGACCACATCCTACTTTGGTTGGCGAGTCCATCGGACTTAGCCGGCTAGTGTAGCTATGCTGTACTACCGACCACTCCCCCATCCACCACCCAGGGGACGCCCCTCTACGCCGTGAGGCCCAGCGCGAGATAGGTATAATACAATTTACTATGTAAATTTGAATTAATAAATTAATTATTTAAGAATGTCACTAATTAACACTGTTGTACAATAAAAATAACTTAATATGTGCTGCGCCCATCAGGGTTCATGTTTCAGATGTGTGCACTGTGTTGTTTAAAGGGTGCAATTGAATAAACTAGAGAGCTAGATGATACTTATTTATTAGGTAATTAATTGCCTACAATTTGTGATAACGATATTTGAAATTGTATAAAAATCTAATTTAAAATGTTAATTGTGAGTTTCTCATTCTATGTCATATTATTCTATATTTCGCATTACTAAGCGTACAAATGAAAATATAATCATTTTTATTATTATAACATAAGTTGAACGTATTGTGAAAATACGAAGCAAATTATTTTGATTTGTACTTTTTTATTTTTCCCCAGTAGTCACACTATTTAATACTATATAAATTATAAATATTAGATGTCATATACCAAAGAAAAATGACCAAGATCACCTAACGCCCGAGGTGGGGACCGAACGGAACCATGTACTCAGCTTTCGCGGCTTATGCTTGTACCCCTCGGGCGTTAGGTGATCTTGGTCGTTTTTCTTTGGTATATGACATCTAATATTTAGAATAAGATAAGTTAATAAATTATATTACAGATAGAATATTTATAGAAGGTGTGCACTAAATAAATAAGTAATTTTAACATAATGCTGCATTTAATTTCATACAATATAATTATATGTTATCACAAGTATAGCACAGTTAAGGATTATTTTTTCACTGCCTTACTTGAATTTACATAAAATCTAATGAAAATACTCTATGGCCTTATGTGCGCAAATATCTACTCTTAGATGATTCATAAATACCTCTGGAACAACTTCCATACAGAGCATTTTCTTAGAAAATACATTTCGGTTAATCATACTGTTTCCACCAATTCAGCTCAGAATCACAAATCATAAGTTCTTTTCGACGAGAACATTGTTTCTTATTTTTATTCATTTTACATGACATATTTTTCTCATAGGTACTTTTTTGGGAATGCAGATTGGGATTTTGGGTGGAAATGAACTGTAAACTCGAATAAATATAAAAAATCTAAAGAAAAATACAAATAAATATTCCCTTGCTGGGATTCGAACCTGGATCATCCGCTTCACAGACAGAGTTACTACAGCTGCGCTAAACTAGTTGTCAAAATTAGTACTGCGCTAGGACTGTGTCGCTAGTAGTATAAACGAACTTTTGCGAAGAGGCTTAATTTTAATAAGGAGTTATCGTTCTTCTCTTTAGAGTATTATATTCTTTGAAACACACACAGTCCCAAGGGGCTCTACAGACACGCAGCACATAGATGCAAGACACGCTTTCAAAAGTCTCAAATTTTCAGCTACTTGTACTTACATAATACTCAACTGTATTCATACTCAAAGATCAAATACATTAATACAGCTTCCAATCACTCAGCAGATGCTCGGCAGAAATGTATGAAAAATAAGTCTTTCGTACTTGGAGGATTTAATCCCACAAGATTTCGTACTATCTAATGTCAATCTATTATCGCATCTGTGGTGGCACTTCTGTCAAGATGCTGTCAAGACACGACATTACTGTCAGCTGTCGTCAGTCGTGTCGTCAGTCTTGTCACGTCAACGTCACGTACACGTACTTCGTTACGAGAATGTTAGCGTCTACTTTGTTATTGTTTGGTTATTGTTGTAACGGTTAATTTTAGTATTGATCGTTCGCATTGTTTTGGGAAACAATTGAGTGTAGAACTCAGTGATTGAATTGCCATACTACTGAGTATGGAAAGTCTCGACCGCGGCAGGTCGCCGCCGGCGCCGGGGGCGCGCGTGAAGGCGGAGCCCGAGTGCTTCACGTTGGATCCCGGTGAGCTTCCTTTAATACTACTGAAATGTATTATCTTATCGTCATATAACCATCTCAACATAGGTATTATTAGCGATTCAAGAGAATTCATTCACTGTTGGTCAAAACCATGTAAAATGCTGTCTTTCTAAAAAAAATAACATTAATATAGTATTACAAAATATTTCACACTTATGTGTTTGTTTGCAAATGACAAAAATTTGCATAGCATTATTGTCCAATGTTGTATCCATACCTGGGATAACTCGGGGCATTTATACGAAAGTGATGTAGCAAAATATTTTATCGACTAAAAATATATCGATGTTACTGTGAATGACAACATCAAAATGTTAGTCGGTATAAATAAATATTAGGTACTTACTCTTCAATTAAAATAAAAAATAAATTTAAACGGGTAGTTACCCGTTTATTTTAAAATAGTTTTCAAATATATACAATTAATATTGAAATATCAATATTTAAATTGTCATTTTGATTAAAATGACATCTGGATACAAGAGGCCCGATATCAGATATGACATCGAACCTCTGTACTGTAATCGAGAATGTTCAATAAACACATTTTTTATTATAATTATATCAACATCTTTTTAATCGATATCAAATCCCTATAACTTGCCCCCAGTTATCCCAGGTATGGTTGTATCTTAAAAAATTTGACTTAGAAAAAACTTTGTTCAACAATTCTTAAATTTTGTGCTTAGGAACAGATTAAGAGGTTCAGTTTTATTGTTATAGAATAAAAGATAGATTCCATATTATTATCTCCTTTATTCAAGTTTCCTCTTAGGCTAGGTGTTTCATAATATAATTATAAAAGTAAAATACAATTAAACATAAAAAAACAACACAAAACAAATAAACACATTATAAAAAACCTAACCTAGGGTGCCGCCGGCAACGGGGCGGGCCCAAGCTGCCAGTGGTTAAGGTTGCAGAGAGAGGAACTGGACTATCCGCGCCGTGTCCAGGATTACTGCCTTATTATTATTATTTAATTTCCAGGCGAGAAGCTATTCAGCTGATGAGCCTATGTCACAGTGTCCAGTATTAATAAATAAATTCTTATTAGTCGGGGAGCTAAACTTTAACTTGTTCAAGAAAATTACATTAAATCCTACAGTATATTTATTTCAGGAATATGATAAAACATCGTTTTGTGAATATATGAATCTAATTATCCCTGATAAATGTGTGGAGGTTTTTTCATAAAATCAATATTAAGATTTACTTGTTTAATAAAAAGAAACAATAAATCCTACAGTAGGGATTTATTATCCGAGGGGCCTAACTGAATATTTAAGACAATATTTTAAAAAGTCACCACTGAATAATCGTAGATATAGTCAGAAAAAAATAAAATTATTTTTAAAATTCATAACAATCAAACAGAAATTAAACAAATGGTGATTTTTTACTATAATGACCCGACAATTATTATACTCATCCAAAGAAAAAATTACGTCAGTGACTCAATGCTAACTATTTTTTTTACAGTTTTAACTGATTTACGTGCAGGCGCATTAATTCTACATTTTATTTTTTTAATGTACCTCTTGTCAATAATTCGTTGTGGCACAATACCAAAAAAATCCCCTATGTATACTCTAAGCATTTCCTACAATTTTCGAAATGGTTATTGTTAAAATAAATCGGAGCGGCGCTGACGTCATAAATGCGCGGCCGGCCGCAGGGCAGCGGATAAACTTAGGTGGGGTACTATGTAGACAGGACGGTGCGTCAAATTACAGAAGGAATTTCGTAGGAAGGAAGTAGAAACGTCTTAAATAAAAATTAGTAGTAAAATAAGTAAAGTAAAGTAAAGTATTTATTTATTGTAAACTGTGTACAAAAGATGGTATACATTGTGATAATTAGTATCAACAGTAACCCGTTACGGGCATACAATACCTACAATTCTTAAATCTATCTTACAAAAAACTCATTTAGAGTATAAAATACATTTTCCATCAACCAATTTTTTAACTTAATTCTAAAATGATTTCCCTCTAGTAGGTATTTTAATTTCTACAGGTAGGGCATTGAACACACGTATTGCAGTATTAAATGCGCTTCTGTAGTACATTGAGTTATTTGATTTTGGACAAACCAGATTGTACTTATATTGTTCTCGTACGTTATCTCTTTGTGAGGACTTTTTCGTGAAGTAGATGGAATTCCTCTCTACAAATGTACAAAGCTCCAGAATATAAATCGCGGTGAGAGTCAGGAACCGCTTTTGCCTGAATACACATCGCAGGGATTGTTCGGTAGGCATGCGATATATTGTACGTAAGCATCGTTTTTGTAGAACAAATGTACTGTGAATCTCTACCGAATTTCCCCAGAAAATAATACCATAGGTAAGCAACGGATATAAATAGGTATTAAGCAGTTTTTGAACTAACGATTAAAAATGTAGGCACCTATACAACTATATACATGCGCGAGAAGGCGAGATTAAAAAAATTGTCGTAACTTGAAATTTGGGATTTTTTTTTAGTTCATAAAACATCATATCTTTTAGCAATGTTTCCGTTCCACGAAGAAAAAAATTAAAAACACACGTAAACTATCGTAACTTAAAAAAGCACCATCGTACACTGTAGTAAGTGTACTTACGACAGATAATACGGGGGGCCACCTGCGCTCGCGCAGCGTAAGTGCCAGTTACGATCTTATACGCGGTGGAGCAGAGTTTTTTCGTGAGTGATCATTTTTTACCAAAAACGAACAACTAGATGAGACAAAAATGGACAAACGATACATTTTATTCGATAAAAGTAAGGCACGGCATCGGGGACAAACTCAAACTAACTGCAAGACCAAAATTAATTTTCGAAACGGCCGTTAAAGTTAAAACAAAAGGTGGTCCAAGATGAAATAAAAGACGCTTCAGAAATAAAAATGATTTAAAAACACTAAGCAAAGTTGGGAATCTGTTGGATTTCACTCAAAAATCAGGTGCGAATTTATTAGTATGGATGTTGATAAAATTTTAATAATACCGGTGAATACTGTAGTATGTGTCACTTACCACAACTTACTTCGGAGTTTAAGATCGGTGTTTTGTCTTAAGTTTAACATACTACTATTTACATTGGATTTTATTATTTTTTTTGTGTTGTATGTGTACTTGAGACATTTTCCGTCGGAAATTGTTTTTTAATTTCTATTGTAAGTGATATTTAAGACAGGATACGCCGGATCAAATACAGAGTTACTACAATTTACAATTATAATGTTGGCGTATTTCAATAATTTCAGCTCATTATACAGGTTCATTGTCTCATTATCAAGGTTAGTCATCAGTGAAATCATCAACTGCAGATCGACAATTTGACTACTGACTGAATGAAACCGCCAACAGCAGCAGTATCTAGGTAATCATGAAAGCGATTCTTTAAGATTATAATTACGTTGAAAAACATTTAATATTGATCTCATTCCAGTCCCCATCCCGATTGAAATTAATCTTAATCGCTCTGTATATCTTCACTGGCAGATAGCATCTTTACCGTACCAGCATCCTCGTTTTATTAAAGCGTTTAGGAAATACAATGTGCCTGTATCGCATGCGTTTACCATAGCTGAGTTGTCTATCCCCCTGTCCTTGACACTCCATATGTGCTCCTAGTCTTGTAGACTCATTACGTCGTTCCTTACCGAAGTCATACGGTATCTCATAAACACCCGAACTGCAAAGTGAATTCCTGTCCTATGGAGAGCGTAAGAAGTACTCATATTGGTATGAGGACGCAAAATGGTTTAAATGCTAAACCTCCGGCGTAATAGGCGTCCAATTTCGTTAGTCACTGCATTAATATGAGGCAAGAATGCTGGTGCCCTCTCTACTGTGTGGTGATGTCGAAACGTCCCTGAGCTCCTTGTACGCTGACTTCGTCTCCAACCATATCTGTTCCTCTCCAAACTCTCCAACGTCTCGTCTCGTCTGACATGTTGCAACATTTGTAATAATTAATTAATAGAAGATACCTGTATCCAGCAGTGGAATGAAATAGGCGAATGATGTGATGTGAATAAGCGATATTAATTCATTTTGCATGTATTGTGAATCACAGAACCGCGAGAACAGGTTTGCGAGATAATGGTATAGGCCAGTTAGCAGGTAGCTATTCTATATACTTTTTGTGACCGACGATCATTTTGACCTAGCATTACTAACCCATCAAGAAAACGAAGTGTCCCATCCACCTCTCTCTTAAATGAGAACTTCATTTTGGGATGCATTTCATTAAGATAGGTTAGTAACTCATCAACAACTCTATCAGGAATTACATCAAAAATATCATTCACATTTCATAACCAGCATCTCGGCCTTTTCGGACAACTCTCGAATGCCTTCTGCTCAAATTTATCCATGAAAATGTTCATCATTACCAGAACTACATTATAAGAGAACTCTTTGCTTCTATCTAAAAATAATACTCCTCTCGCCAAAAGAAAAAGCAACTATTCAGGAAATGTTTGATGAATTTCATGTGCACAGCATTTTTAATTATTTTTATAGTTTCCAGTACTCGCAAACAATGAAGCTACATTAAACTCAACTACATAATCTCGTCTTCATTCGACACGACATTTTCCAGAAACTGTACAAAAATACTGTACCTGATCTATTTTTCATGATAAAACATACAAAAAAACGATTCACCGGATCAATTTACTCAAAATATTCCACCAAGGTTCCATAAAAATACTATTAAATTGTTTATTAAATGGCATAATATAGTAACTAACAAAAAGTTTATATAATGTTTCCGCAAAACAATGTAGTAAATAACAGATACGACTAAACTTACACGCATAATTACGACGTATCTTGTAGTATGTATCACTTACGATCAATGACCATTTATAACCACCAGCGTAAAGTGTTGTTAGTAATACATACCACAATTTTTAGATTCTGTTCTCCGTCATATACTGTCGTAAGTGCAATTCCGGCAAAAGTATGAAATATATCAGAAAAGTAATTACATCACTATAAAGATAGTATCTTTGTTAATGTTTAGACCAATTTTCAAAAAAAAAAAAAAGATTTAAAGCAATCCATTGAACTATGTGACCACCGTACACATTTCAAAGTGCTCTCCTGTAAAGTTGCTATTTTTAACTTACGACAACTTACGTAGGGGCCATCGATATTTCAAATATTTTATTTTTATTTTGCGTGTTAATAAACATATTATCTAAGAAATAGATCATCGTGGCTGTACGTTTTCATTGAAACGTCTTATAAGCAAAATAAAATAAAAACAGTGAAAAAAAAATAGATGCAACTCTGTCACCGCGGAGAAAAGTTACTAAGACGTTTATATCTTTATTTTGGTCCAATGACCAAATTTTCGAATTGCGCAAGATTTTGTAAGTTATATTTTTTATCAAATAAGGAAAAAAAATTAAGGTATAGTTTTTTTTGTATAAGCTTTACGAAAAAACTGAGGATTTTTTTTTCCTTAATTATAAAACATCAGAAACAATAGAATGAATGCATAATCTCGAGGGTAGAAATTATTGAACGTGTTGTTCTAATTATTGACCTTCAAGTCCTCGACTGGATGAGAAGCTCTCGCGCGGCACTGGGGATTATTGCATGGTGTGAATGTGTATACCCTAAATATTCATTAGAAAAAGCTTCCGAAACTGTAGGATTTAATGTGACCAAAAACTTTTCTTCCCCCGACTATATCACATCGCTAGTAACTTCAGTCTAATTCATTGTTTAAAAGCCAGTTGTCCTATTTTTGAATATGTTGACGGAAGGAGCAGTCACAACACTATCTAGTAAATGGTTCCAAGTAGCTGTGACACAGTTAGGCAGCGAGTTAAATGCAGCTTTTGTGGATGTGGTAGTGCGCACAAATCTAAGGCTGTGTGTATTATTATCCTCTTAAATTACCTGTGTTAACCCTCAGAACTGATGTATGGTAATGTATAGGTAAAGTAAATACTCAGATCTCACAACATTTTGTGATTGTATGTGACTGTGGTAGAATTGACATCCTACTAGCATCACCCACTATATTTTATTGTTTTAGTGCACATAAAGGAGGAAGAATCTGAAGATGAAGCCTCATGTGTGAAGGAGGAGTGTGGAGAGCACTTGGAGCTGTGTGGAGTGAGCGCGGCAGCCATGTTGGCCGGCCTGTACACCGACCACGTGGTGAAGGACGAGCTCGTGCTGGGGCCGGAGCGCCCGCACCGCCCCGTCGTGCCGCTGGTGGCGCAAGGTCATTATTCTAATAACACCTTAAAACACAACCTCTCACTTGCCAATTCAATGTTAATGTTATTGTGCTTGGGTGACAAATACCATTATTTCCAGAATATGGATGTGTGTGTTACCAGTAAGAATGGTAACACACACATCCATATTCTGTGTAAGTCATCAGTTTGTTAAAAACATAATAAAAACATAAGAGTTTTAATCTGTAAAAATATGGCATTGGAATTTCAATCAAACGAAGTACAAAATAGTGTTTCAACTAGGTTCCATTTTAACCTTTTCCCTGCCTCCCATGTGAGCACTAAATGAATATATCAAGTCAGTGGCGGCTATAAGGTCAAATCAACATCATTAAAAGTCAAAAGATCTCCAATTTCGATAAGCCACAAAAATGGACTGAGCATTTCTCAAAAAGTTTGTACATTTGGATCATGTCTTAGATTTTGATAAATATTAGTAGGCTGGTATAGTCCATGATGCTGAGCAAGCAATTTTTAACAAAATCGAAGACGTGATCCAAATGTACAAACTTTTTGAGAGTTGCAGGACTAGGCTATGGAGGCCGGTAAAGATTATTTATTTAATTTTGATTGCGCTAAATACTCTTTCATGGAAATAAAGTAAAGGGCGTATTTTTTCTCTCTCTTGATAATGTCAGACGATTCGAAAAAAGATAAGCTTACTAGAATAAAGAATAGTTTGACTTTAACTTTGACTCCAATTTCGATAAGCCACAAAAATGGACTGAGCATTTCTCAAAAAGTTTGTATATTTGGATCATGTCTTAGATTTTGATAAATATTGGTAGGCTGGTAGAGTCCATGATGCTGAGCAAGCAATTTTTAACAAAATCGAAGACGTGATCCAAATGTACAAACTTTTTGAGAGTTGCAGGACTAGGCTATGGAGGCCGGTAAAGATTATTTATTTAATTTTGATTGCGCTAAATACTCTTTCATGGAAATAAAGTAAAGGGCGTAACAATTCGACTTATTTCTTGCTAACGTATTCGCAAGTGTTTATGGATTGTTATCATTATGAAGCATTGTTTGTGATGTTGCAGCTGGGGGCTCGCTCACGCTCTGGTCTCGGGGTGTAGTGTCGGGTCTCGAGCGCTCGTGCTCGGTCAGGCTGGAGCGCCTGCTGGTGGACGCGGGGCGGCGCACCTGCCGGGTCGGGCGCCGCACGTACAAGCTGCACACCACGAGCGAGCCCGCCCATACACCCGCACCGACCCGATACGCCACGCTCTACCGATGTCACCATTGCGACAAACGTTTCACGGACAAGTCGGCTCTAGAGAAACACGTACACACTCACCTGACGGCAAGTTCACAGACTTCAGCCCGCGATGACTTTAGTCTAGAATATAAACGAGAATTACACGGCAACGCTGACGATAAACCATTTCAGTGTAGCCACTGTGAGTACAGATGCCGACTTAAAAAGAACTTACAGGCTCACATACTGAGGATACATACTGATGAAAAGAAATATGAGTGTAACGACTGTGACTACAAATGCAAGGAAAAAGCTGCGTTACGGAGACACGCGATAATACATACTTGTGAAAAGAATTTTAAATGCAACTTCTGTGATTACACATGCAGACGGAAAAGTACCTTACAGAGACACGAGATGATACACACTGGTGAAAAGAAGTTTAAATGCAACTTCTGTGATTACAAATGCAGACAGAAAAGTAACTTACGGAGTCACGAGATGATACACACTGGTGAAAAGAAGTTTAAATGCAACTTCTGTGATTACAAATGCAGTCGGAAAGATAACTTACAGAGTCACGAGATGATACACACTGGTGAAAAGAAGTTTAAATGCAACTTCTGTGATTACAAATGCAGACAGAAAAGTAACTTACGGAGTCACGAGATGATACACACTGGTGAAAAGAATTTTAAATGCAACTTCTGTGATTACAAATGCAGACTGAAAGGTCACTTACGGGATCACGAGATGATACACACTGGTGAAAAGAATTTTAAATGCAACTTCTTTGATTACAAATGCAGACGGAAAGATCACTTACGGGATCACGAGATGATACACACTAGTGAAAAGAATTTTAAATGCAACTTCTGTGATTACAAATGCAGACGGAAAGATCACTTACGGGATCACGAGATGATACACACTGGTGAAAAGAATTTTAAATGCAACTTCTGTGATTACAAATGTAGACTTAAAGGTGTCTTACGGATACACGAGATGATACACACTGGTGAAAATAACTTCAAATGCAAGTACTGCGATTACAAAGCTCGACGAAAAGGCGACTTAAAAAGTCACGAAATAATACACACTACTGAAAAGAAGTTCAAATGTAACTACTGTGAGTACAAATTCAAACGGAAACGTGAGTTACGGAGTCACGAGATGATACACACTGGTGAAAAGAAGTTTAAATGCAACTTTTGTGATTACAAATGCAGTCGGAAAGATAACTTACAGAGTCACGAGATGATACACACTGGTGAAAAGAAGTTTAAATGCAACTTCTGTGATTACAAATGCAGACAGAAAAGTAACTTACGGAGTCACGAGATGATACACACTGGTGAAAAGAATTATAAATGCAAGTTCTGAGATTATAAATGCAGACAGAAAAGTAACTTACGGAGTCACGAGATGATACACACTGGTGAAAATAATTTTAAATGCAACTTCTGTGATTACAAATGCAGACGGAAAGGTGAGTTACGGAGACACGAGTTAATACACACTTAACAACTGGACAACACTTTTTAAGCCATTGGCTATATTTAAATACCTACCCTACGAGTCCTATGGCCCACTACTGCCTAGTATAAGTGGATCTGTATGACCGTAGTAAACATGCGCAATCGGAGCTCACATGTTAAATTGGTCAATTCTCATTGGCAAAGCCCGGACGACGGAAGCAGAAATGGACTTTTCACTAGTGCGTAATGAAATATCGACTATTCTAGACATCCATATGAACAATTTTTTGTTTGAAATGTATAGATTATTATGTTTCCCTAGTACTTCCACTTCTTTTTCAGATATCAAAAAATATATAAGATTTTTAAAATTAAAACGCCAAATTTTTGAGTCAACCTTCTGATATTTCTTTTGAATAATAAAATTTCGCCTTGAGGATGTAAAAGTAATCTTAACAAGTGTAATTTGAAATTTTGAACGATAATCAAGCTGGTTTTTAGGCTTTCATTTCGGTTTTGTAACTGTCATGGTACTCTAGGTATTATTGACATATTATTGTTTATCAATTTTAGATCGCAGTGCCTCTGATTACGTACGGTTGCATAAAGTGCTATTGAACAATACATATCTAATTCATAAAATGTTGGTATAATCGATAGAATAGTCGATATTTAACTAAGCTCTAGTGACAAGTGCATTTTTGCATCCGGGCTTTGCTCATTGGTACTTTGTAAACTATTGACTATTTTTAAGTACCAGTACTCTACGATACATTTCGACATTAAGTTTTAAATGTTTTTTCTTAAGTTAACTAACGTTTGGATGAGATTTTTTATCATATTTCCTCGCGATAGTGAGGGGAAAAAAGTTGTATTACACATGGCGGCAAAGTTTGTTCAACTCTCGTGCCTTGACACTTTCGCAATGCTCAAGATTCCAGTTTTTGAACCACTCGCTACGCTCGTGGCTCATTTGTGGAATCTTTCGCTAGCTCAGGTCTCAATATTGGTACGACAGTTAAACAACAAGTTTGCCCCCTTTTATAATAAATAACTATTTGGCACCATCGTGCACGTGGACTAGCTCAAAACGCGGTCGCGCGTACCGATCGTCTCGGTGTAATATTACGCAATAGAACTGCCTCCCTGATGCGTCGCGTGCGTGACAGTCCCAACAGCCTTCTGCGTTTACTGGTAGAGTCCCCTGCTGGGGCTCTTGGAAACATAGGGACATTGTGGATATGACTGCCGGAGGTTTATAATGTAGTATAGGTTAGTCTGATATAGATTTAAGAGAATGTAAACTAACACCTATGGACCTGTTCCGAAATAAAATGATATTATTATTAGTCCCTTTTTATTATTATTTGTCTTTACCTTATCCAAGGGGGTGTCACTCCGCGATTCCGTCGCGCGCTACAAGTACAAGCCGAGCGCCGCGTCTCCGCGGTCTATTCACTATTCAGTGGTTGGCGCGCGCTGTCTCGGAACGCAGACGCACGTTGTTTTACAACGCTAGCCCGTCACGTATCGCGATATGTCGCTTGCAAAATATTAGGATTATTTTATACATGTGCATCTTGATTGAACATGCCGAAAAGATACTGCATAGCAGCAGATTGCAAAAATGATGATGATGATGCGTTCCTGTTATCCCTCATAAGGGACATAGGGCTCGCAGAAGAGTTTTCCATTTGTCACGATCTTGCGCGGCTTCTTCCAGTTGTGTCCAGTTCAGACCAATTGAGCCAGTCTCTTTCTCAACTGATCGCCTCCAAGTATTCCGAGGCCGCCCCCACTTCCTTTTGCCACTGGATTGCCAATGAAGACTCTGCTTCGACAAGTGGTTGTCCGGTCTACGGAGCGCGTGGCCGATCCACCGCCATTTCCTTTCGAGGATTTCCTGACTCACGGGCTTTTGGTCTGTCATCTGCCATAGTGTAGCGGTTGACATGGTTCGTGGCCAATGGATCCCTAGAATACGCCGCAGGCACTTATTTATGTACACCTGCAGGCGGTTGGTGACGTCCTTCCTCACGAGCCATGTCTCGCATCCATACAGTAAGACAGACTTGACATTGGAGTTGAACACTCTGATCTTCGTGCGCTGCGTTATTACAGTAGACGTCCAAACTGGTTAGAGTTGCGCATATGCTGCTCGCGCCTTGTTAATTCGCGCCTCGATATCCTCATCTACTCCCCTGTTTGGACTATAAACCCCCCCCCCCCCCCCGATTGCAAAAATAATAATGTTAATTTTCATGACCCGTTTTTCATACATACATACATTATAGGAAAAAAGCCCTGTTGTGCCTTGTGAGATTACAGCGTGCGGCTTATAATGCGGATTTACCGTTTGATGTATTTTAGTTGGTTTATCAGAAGGTGACGGTAAATAATAAGACGCGTGCTCTTTGGTTGGTGTATTATAGGTGACTAATGAACTTACGCGCCGAACGCAGTCGGCTCTACTGGATACATATATAATAATAGATATCTAGCTATACGTACATATAATGAGGTAGTGGGGAGGTACGCCACAGTCCTCCGCCCTTAGAGAAAACTAGCAAAAAAAAATAAAAAAATGTAAACATGTATAAAAATAAAGGGTTTGAAAAATAATACTAAGTACTAACTTATTTTCTACAACACACTATCGTCACTATCCATATAGGTACTATAACTAAACACTGTGAACACTGTTTTGTAAATGCACTATACACAATCACACGTTAATTTTCGGCGGCGGCGGCGCGCCTATGGCGCCTGCCTGATGCACGGCCGCTGCAGTTCTCTGTAGTACGATCCTTTCTATTCTGTTATCGACAGTTGTTCTTATTCTTCTTTTGCAATAACGCCAGCCGATGTAGAGGACGGCCAACGTAACAAGGGTGGTTACCAGCGCTATGGCTGAGAGCGACATTTTAAAATTTGCATTGTGATCGTCGTCTTTGTCATCTGTTGTCTTAAGTTTTGTGTTCGATGCGACGCCGTTTTGCGCCACTATCATTGTCTTGCTCGGAGGGTTTCCCATTTTCAAGTGTGTACTACGGAAGTCGGTTGTGAAGTGGTTATGTGCTGAGTGCTGAAGTGTTTATCTCTTATAAGTCAAATCTCACGGTCTTCTTAACTGTGCGACCGGATCTCGTAACGACTGGAGTATTAGATTTAATGGTGTCATGTGTGTTTGTTCTCGGCGTTGTTTTGGGACCCGGAGATGTGGTGTCGGTTTCATCCGGGCTCGCAACCGACATCCCGTCGTCAGCTATTAAAAGATAAGCTGGCTTGAGGCGGTCAAGTGACACAGTGACTTGTTTATTATTGGACTCTATTTCATAGAACTTCGGGTGGCGAGATATGACGCGGAAGGGGCCTTCGTACGCAGGTACTAAGGACTTCCGTGCCTCGTTTCGCAGGAAAACATGTGAACACGAGTTGAGATCTCTATGTATGAAAATATTATTTTGCTTGTGAGAATTATGAGAACTACCGCTCGCAATACTCGGAACAGATGAGAGTGTATGGGCTAGATTGCTGACAAATTCGTTGGTGTTTACGCTGGTTTTAGATTTAGTGAATAGATCCCCTGGTAGCCTAAGATTAGTACCGTATAGAAATTGTGAAGGGCTAAAACCTAAATCTTCTTTAATTGCTGTACGTAAACCAAGTAAAATTAAAGGTAGTTCTTGCGACCATTGTGTATTATCTTTGCATTTAGCGGTAATGGCGGCTTTTAAAGTTCTATGAAATCGTTCGATCATGCCGTTCGCTTTAGGGTTGTACGCTGTCGTGCGAACACGTTCGATGCCGAGCCGTTTTGATAGTTGTATAAATAAATCAGACTCGAATTGCCGGCCCTGGTCCGAAGTGATACGTTTGGGGCAACCGAAACGGGCTATCCAGTGTTCTACGAACGCCTTTGCAACCGTTTCGGCTGTTATATCTTTTGTGGGAATCACTTCGGGCCATTTGGTGACTCTATCTATAATTGTTACACGATATCGGAAGTCGTTGGAGTATGGTAACGAACCAATTATATCGATATGTACATGTTCGAACCTTGAAGCATCATCGAACTCACCTAAAGGTGTAATTGTATGTCTTTGTATTTTAGATTTTTGACAAGGGATGCAACATTTGACAAACTTTTTTATGTCTACATTCATGTTAGGCCAAAAGTATCTATTTTTAACTGCGTGCCTAGTAGCTGCGATACCGGGATGACTCACGTCATGCACTGTTTTGATAGCGAGTTCTCGGAACTGTGTTGGTAAGTATGGTCGAACGTTATCAATTGACGTTTCGCACGCTATTTTTATCCCAGATTCCGGCATAGTAATTAATTTAAGTTGAAGATTGTTTTGAGTTTTTAGATTCTGTAACTCTAAGTCGATTTTTTGTGCTTCGGCTAATGATTTGTAATCGAGCAACGATGGTATTGTGATTTCGTTTATTCGCGATAAGGCGTCGGCTACTGTATTTTTATCGCCTTCTATATACTGAATTTTGTCACAAAATTGAGATATAAAATCTAATTGTCTCAAGCGTCTGGGTGAATCGGAAGGTGATACTTTTTTTGTAAGTGCAAACGTTAAAGGTTTGTGATCTGTAAATACCGTTAACTCTCTACCTTCTACCATGTGACGGAAATGCCTAATCGCCATATAAATAGCTAATAACTCTCTATCGAAGGTACTATACCTACACTGGGTTTCCGTAAGCTTTTTCGAAAAGAAAGCTAAAGGTTCTAACCTGTCGCCTAATTTTTGGTGTAACGCTCCACCTACGCAGTTTCCGGAAGCGTCAGTCATTAAGATAAGTGGTGCGGACACTTCAGGATGTGACAAAACTAAAGCTTCGTTTATGCTTTTTTTACATTGACTGAATGCTTTGAGTGCAGGTTCAGTCCAAGTAATTATTGTTTTGTCATTCTTTTTAGCGTTATGTAAATATGCATTTAATGGTGCCTGCATTTCGGCGGCTTTCGGAATGCTTTGCCTGTAGAAGTTCATCATTCCTAAGAATCGCCTAAGTTCCTCGATTGTTTTTGGTTGAGGGAAGTTTGAGATTACTTGCGTTTTCTCTTCGCTAGGTTTGATGCCTTCCCTACTGATATGATAACCAAGAAAAACTAATTCTGGTTTGCCGAATTCGCACTTATTGGTATTTATGGTAAGTCCGTAGTCATTGAGCCTTTCTAGAACTAATTCTAAGTGTCTGATGTGTTGCTCTTTTGACTCGGAACTAATGATTATGTCATCTAAGTATGCGAATGCGAAATCGAGGTTTTTGATTACCGTGTTGATTAACCTCTGAAAATCTTGCGCTGCATTTCGCAACCCAAAGGACCCCGCAGCAAACATAGGGAAAAAGTGGTTTCAGTCAAATCTCACGAAATTTTAGTATGATGTAGATACAAGTCTCCTCATTATTTTTTTGTAAGGGCACAACTCTCTCAGACTTATAGTTTCGGAAATAATCAATTTATACAAAATACATGTATGTTGCCTATTTTACGTAATTCCTCCTCTTTTTTGCTCTGTTATGCATATAGTTCGTAACACAGATTACTGATAAAATGAATGTCAATGTGACAGCCACATTACGAAGATGATTAATTATTTTTATTCTTAATTATAAGCACAATAATTAAAATAAGCAAAATACTTACATTATATAAGATAATGGCAGCAAGAAATCCTTGCTTTGTGTGTAATAATCTAGTCGCTCCTCGGGGTTTGAGACGTATTGCAATCGAAAACCTACAAAAAATCGATATTGCAATCCGATATAGGGAAACCATCAATAATATTCCTGCTGAATATAATGACGATTCTCGTGTTTGCGTGAACTGTGACCGTTTGATAAACCGGGAAATAGAAGAGTTGCGACGGGATGGTGATTGCATTCTTATCAACGTGTTGAGACAAACTGCGAGTCATTCGTGCGTTATCTGCAATTGTATGCAAAATCGACCCAGACTTTCTATAAACGCAAGGGTCAAGATTTTCGTTGACGATAATATTTTTATTCCGCCTTCAACACGATGTTGTTTAATACATTTGACTGCTGCGGGACATATACCACAAGAGTTAGCGAGAAGATTGCAGTTCATTAAACGACCCTATCGCCTTCAAGGTGCTGACTTAAATGTTTTTTTACTAACTATGAGAGAACAAGCTAAAGAAGCCAGAGTTTTTAAGAAAGATTATTGTACAGATGAAGAGTTTCAGGTCATAAGTCCCGTCACCAAACCACAATTCGACGACATATTACAGTCATGCGTGGAAGTTCCTGTAAGGAACGTATTCAGACGTATTACAGAAAAGATGTTGATGATGTTTTTGTTAAAAATGCGTCAGGGGCTTCCAGACGATTTCTTAAAAATAATATTTAGATACAGTAGTAGACAATACGTATCCCATGATATATGTTTAGTGAGAAAGTCACTAATGCTGCGATTTGTGCCTGAATCCATTGGGTTTAATCATATTACTAGACAAGAATTCATTGACAGACATGTAACTGATTTCGCAAATGAACTGTATAACGCTGACGTTCATAATCCTAAAGCCATCATTATAGTTGATACGACGTATGCTTATATTGAAAAGCCTAGTCATTTTAGATCACTTAGGCAATCTTTTAATATGCATAAAAGACAACATTTAGTTAAACCGTGCTTACTAGTGGCACCGAACGGCTACATTCTCGATGTTCAAGGGCCGTATTTTACGGACTCTAGAAATAATGATGCTGCTATTATTGAGTCTGAATTTGAACAAAACAGGCAGGTTATTGATCGATGGATTCAAAATGGAGACATAATGTTGGTTGATAGAGGCTATCGTGATGCGTTACCGTACCTAGAAAACAAAGGAGTAATATGCAAAATGCCAGCTTGCATTGTACGTGGTCAAGCTCAGCTTTCTACATTGCAAGCTAATGAATCAAGAACCATTACGAAATCAAGATGGGTGGTCGAGGCACGTAATGGCCATTTGAAATCAATATTTAAGTTTTTTAAGGGCATCATCCCTAGAGCTCATGTTTTGCACCTAAATGATTTTTTAAAAATTGCTGCTGCAATTATTAACAGATTCCATGCAGAAATAATAATGGAGGATGCAACCGTAGAACTAGCTCGCGAATTGCGTGTGAGAATAGATGACGTAAATATAGTTCAAGCTCGTGTAGAAATGGACAATCTATTCAGAAGAAATGCAGTGTGGGTTCCTTTGAATGAAAACCACGCATTACATTTTCCCGTAATGGATCTTGTGCAACTTAAAACCATTTTTGTTGGCGTGTATCAGCTTCGATTGTCCCCAGCATACATGCAAGATAAACTAGATTTAGATGGGAACGACATGATGCAAATCGACGAGTACCGTCAAGAGCCAGGATTTATACGGGTCAGGATTTATTCTCGTTTCCGTAATGCGACAAAACATCAACTGTGGCTCTCTTACGCAATAGGACGAGAGGAAAATGAAGAGTTGGTAGAGGCTATCCTGGGATATTACTGCACATGTAAGACAGGAGCTAGAACGATAGGCTGTTGTGCTCATATTGCCTGTGTAATATGGTACCTAGGCTATGCACGACACCAGGAACATTTAAAATATCCCAGCATTGCATTAATACAGTTCATTAAAGATGCAGCAAATAGACGGCGAATTAGGCATTGATTGTTGTACCTACTTGTTCTATTATGTATATATTTTTGTAAAAATCTTGAAGTATTGTACTTTTTATACATATATTGTAAGATAAGTAATATAACATTTCATGATGATGGTACTTTATTCATTTAAGTAGAACCAAATCTAACATGGCTAATTGCTGTAATTCATCCGGTAGTCTCACCATTACAACGATCAATCAATAATACACGAGCATAAACAGGCGGACATAACTGACAGTTGGTGCCTGCATCTGAATTTGCCTTCATAACGTCAGTAACTGTCAGTGGGTATTATTTCAATATGTCGATTTCATAAAATAGGTAAGTACGTCGCGTAAATAAAAAAATATGTTCTCGATTATTTCCGAAACTATAAGTCTGAGAGAGTTGTGCCCTTACAGAAAAATAATGAGGAGACTTGTATCTACATCATACTAAAATTTCGTGAGATTTGACTGAAACCACTTTTTCCCTATGTTTGCTGCGGGGTCCTTCATCCTAGTATACTCGAATAATCCAAAAGGCGTAATAACAGCGGTTTTTGGAATATCCTCAGGTGCCATGGGTATATTATGGTAAGCTTTGCGCACGTCGATTTTGGAAAATATTGTTTTCCCTTTTAATGTGTATGTAAAGTCTAAAAGTCTTGGTAATGGGTAACGATCAGGAATTGTTTGTGCGTTAAGCCTACGATAATCACCGCAGGGTCTTGTTTCCTGTCCGCCCTTTTTATCGACACATACGAGTGGATTGGCCCAAGGGCTATTTGATGGCCTACAAATACCCAATCGCATCATTCTTTCGAATTCAGATTTCGCCGTTTGATATTTTTTTGGATTGAGTGGGCGAGCCTTTTCGTAAACTGGTGGACCAGTTGTATAAATGTAATGCTGGACGTCATGCTTAGGATTTAATTTAAAATTCTCCTTTTTGGTGATGTCGGGGAATTTTTCTAATAACTTATGGTATTCGTTGTTGACGTCGATCGATCGTATAGTAGTCGGTTCAATTTCTTTTGTGATATTAGTAGTTCGTGCTAGTAGGGTGATTTTGTCGATGAGTTTCCTACCGTGTAAGTCTACTAATATCTTGTTTGCTACCAAGAAATCTGCACCTATGATTGACCGTTGTACGTCCGCTACTATAAATTTCCATTTAAATTCGCGGCGTAGGCCTAGATCGATTGTCAGCGTTTTGTCGCCGTACGTCTTAATTTGTGAACCATTGGCAGCGTATAACATGTAGTCTGATTGTATGTTTTGCCTTTTTCCGGCTAAAACAGACACATCAGCACCAGTGTCTATTAGAAATAGCATGCCAGTTTTGCGATCGTTTATGCATAGACGATAAGTATTTTCGACACCGACAACGTGATATATGTGTGCCGGTGTCGGGATCAGTTTTCCGACCCAGTAGTATAGCGGCAATTGGTTAAATCTCCGCATTTGCGTGCGTCTGCACCGTATGTGAAATGGTAAAAACAATTATAGTTAGGGTCACCCGGCTTTGCAGATTGCGACATGAACGCTGTTGTACCGGAGTTGCGGCTTTTTGAACGCGTTCGCGAGGAATCGCGATGGAAACGGGTTCGACGGGCATAATCGCGCGAATTTCTAGGTCTTGGTGTGCCTAATTTGATAGCCTGGATTTCATTTTTTAAGTTGGCTATCTCTTGAAGTAACTTATTTTCGCTGCTTGCTGAAGGCTTACTAGTAGTGGCAGCTATAACTGACAGTTCAGACGGCTTTGCTGTTTCTATGATTTTGTCAGCCATCTTTGCCAAACTGTCCAACTTCATTTCCCCCGAATCACACGCCGTTATGACTGCGCGTATGGATTGGGGTAGGCGACCAACGAATAACAATTTTAATGTGTCATCTTGTACGCGGTTTTTTCCTAACTCTCTCATCCGTCGGAGTAGTTGAGACGGTTTTTGTTCTCCTAACTCAATTTCATTTAACAACTGGTTAAGTTGACGGGATTCCGACTCTTCGTATACAGAAATTAATCTAGACTTAATGGTTTCAAATTTGTTAGTCGCGGGCATATTTTCTAAAATGTCACTGATGTCTCTTAACTCATCTCTACCCAACTTAGCTATTAATAACTGACTTTTATGGAGGTCACTTGCCTTTTGTGGGTCGACGATGGCGTCGAACTGATGAAACCAGAGTCTCGGCTGTAACGGCTATCGGAGCCTACAAAAACACACACACTCACACAGTGCGTTTGTGTAGACATGTCCGTGAAGTATATACATATTCTTGCCCAGTGCACACGAAGATAGAAAATATACGCACACAATCAAAAGAATAGGCTGCGCCTAGGCACCATACGTGCGAGAAGGACGGCCAATGTCGGTCTCTCTCTGACTTACCGAGCCTCGAGATGTAATACGACTAATTTTAAGAACTCTCCTATGTTGCGATTTTTACTTGAAGTGAGAGGCATTACATTCTGTCAGGTTTATTTGTTTACAAACAGTCGTGAGTCGGTTTTGATTTTTGCGATACAGGTTTGAGGTTAATCAGTAGAAAATCTATCAAAACAAAACTCATTCATTGTTATATTAATACAATTCGGTTCTAACAGATTTTTTTTACGTTTATTTTCATGTAAGTGTTGTGACTTGTGACTGTGCGTGACGGAATTATTATGCTATGAGAATAAATTGTGAATACCTAGTTAGTTGATGGTGGCTGCTGTATGTCTAGCGTGTCTACGAAGTTGATTTTCGGCGGATTTAGCAAGTTAACAATAAAACAAAAGAAGTTAGTACAGGTACGTGTAATTATTTCAAAAGTCGATGTATTCTGTACTCGGAAATTGTACTTATAGCATTAATGAACATTGTATTTTAGCTATTTCACTCGTTAGGTAATGCACTTACATTTCGAATTCACCGATGATTAATGCTACGCATATTTAAAACCCTTTCACTCTTCTTTAGAAAACATGAGCGATTTGAAAAGCATTAGGACGTTAACAAAAGTCGGCGGTCGAGATAAAAGACTTAGTTATTGTCGCAAGCTATACCTAGACTCTTTTACTTTACTCCCGTCTATCCACTTGTGAGTTTGCAATGCGATGGTCAATATTGTTTGTTTGCTCAGATAAAAAAAAATTGCCTACCCTAACTAAAAACCCTGTGCACGCCACTGCGGCTGTTGTCGCCAAAATTCTGGTATCCGCGAAGAGAGTGTGATTGCTGTGAGCTGCTGCGGAACTGGAACCTCGGGGTTGGCGTGCTGTTGGAGCTGTTGCTGTTGTTGTAGGTGTTGTTGTTGCTGTAGCTGTTGCTGTTGTTGCAGCTGTTGCTGGGCCGCTGGCGCTAATGGCACTTCTCCTTCAGTTGCCATTACGATGTTTAAAACCGAACCGTTGATGTAAAACCGAACCGAAAAAAAATTTATTCGCGGTACACTTCTGAATGTGAACACGTCGGGGTCACCACTTTACCGTTTGATGTATTTTAGTTGGTTTATCAGAAGGTGACGGTAAAATTAAATAATAAGACGCGTGCTCTTTGGTCGGTGTATAATAGGTGACTAATGAACTTACGCGCCGAACGCAGTCGGCTCTACTGGATACATATATAATAATAGATATCTAGCTATACGTACATATAATGAGGTAGTGGGGAGGTACGCCACAGATTTATACCAAGAATTATTCCAACGTTTCATCATAAGTTGTTTTACAAAGGGGACTAAATCTGATTGTGGAACCTTTAAATCACAAAGCTGAATATCTATTGCTGATTTAGCAAGCTTGTCTACAAGCTCGTTGCCGACAATACCCGAATGTCCCGGGACCCAGCAAAATTCTACTATTATATTCCTTTTCGAAAGAGAGCTGATACAACTTCTTAGTTTGTACACCAAATAATTTACAGAGGCATGTATACATTTCGATTTGAGTGCTTGTAAAGCACTCATAGAATCAGATAAAATTAAAAACTTATTTTCAGTAAAATAATTATCATTTACATATTGTAGGGCATAAATAATGCCTAGTACTTCTGCTGAAAAAACAGAAAAGTAACTACTACATTTGAAAACTTTTCCTACATTTTTCTTAGAATCATAGAATGCAAAACTAGTTCTGTCTTTAGTTTTAGAACCATCTGTATATAATTTAATGAAATCTATCTTATCATCAAGGAACTCCAAAAAATCATATTTGTTTTCAAATTTATCCAAATTAACTGACACATCCTGCACAAGATCTTTAAAATCATATTGAAAACAAGGAAGCAAAGTAGACCAATAAACTGTATCTTGGAATTCAAAATTCAAATAAGACATAGCTCCACTAATGGTACTAGAATTAGGAAGCGGGATCAAATTGTAATTTGGAATATTAAAGTACTCTAAGTATCTACAAGTGACTTCATTATCACGACTTATTAGTTTAAGACTATACTTGTCTGTAATATAACATCTTCGTATAAATAAAGGAACAATGCCAGCCTCTACTTCCAAGGAGTTAATAGGAGAGGTCATCAAGGCTCCAGTAATTATTCTTAAAGCTCTGTTTTGCAGAATATCTAATTTCCTTAAGAGGTGTGAACTTGCATTTGCAAAAAACATGCAACCGTAATCAAAATGACTTCGGATGGTGGCAATGTATATAGTTTTGAGGACCTTGGGATCTGCTCCCCATTTTACTCCAGTCAGTGATTTCAATATATTTAACCCTAATTCGGCTCGTTTACAAATTGTTTCTATATGTGTATTCCACGAAAGGTCATAATCAAGAAACAGTCCAACATATTTGACAGAAGATTGAGCAGGAACGATCTCGGAATTGTATAAAACTTGAGGACGATGAAAACCATTTTGAGAAAAAAGAATTACAGAGCTTTTGGCTACATTAACCTCAAGTTTTAAAGAATTCGTGAATAAGCTATGAATATTACGCAGACAACTATTCATGATAGATTCGCCATTTTTGATGTCTTTACAGTTTACGTATAATACAAGATCATCAGCATAAAATAAATGCTTGACAGACGGTGGGATTTGTTTCATGAAACAAACCAAACTCAAAACAAAAATAAGAGGAGACAAGACAGAACCTTGAGGGGTACCCTTTGTAGAAATTCTAGATCCTATTAACTTAGATTTAACTTTTAGCGTAAGAGATCGGTTATTAAGAAAATTGTATAACCAATGCAAAATTCGACCCGGAAAACCCAATTTAGATAAACTTTTGATAAGATATAAGTGGTTTATATTATCAAATGCCCCTTTGATATCTAAAAAGACCGCTAAAGTATACTGGTTACTGCGAAAATTGTTCTCAATATCCCCGATTAAGCAGCTTAAGTTATCTATTGTACTTTTCCCTTTGCGAAAACCATATTGAGAACTTGGAATGATATTGTTATTTTCCGTAAACCACTCTAATCTATTTTTTAACATGGTTTCAAAAACTTTAGCAAAACATGAAGTTAAGGAAATAGGCCTATATGAATCAACACAATTTGGATCCTTATAAGGCTTTAATATCGGGACTACGTGCTGCAATTTCCATGTTGAGGGAATACTATTACTTTGAAATAAATCATTAAATATTTTGCACAGAATATCCTTTGCTTGTTGAGGTAAATTTTTAATCACTTTATACGTAATTAAATCTGGACCGGGCGAAGACTCTTTTTTGTTATCCAATGCAGCTGCGAACTCGCTAAATGAAAATGGATTGATTAACCAGCGGGCCTCCGGAACGCCTTGATTTTTAAAAGTGCTCATGAAGGTCATTAGTTGAAATATTATGAGAATTATGAGTAGCAATTTTATCTAAAAACGATGTAGCATTTGTTAAGTCTTGAAAAAAAATTGGAGATGAAGTAACAGAATTAAGTTTAGCATGTTTAAATTTACGTATATGATCCCAAATAATTTTACTCGATGTCATTCGATTAAAAGAAGAACAAAGATTAGACCAACTTTCTCTTTTGATTTCAAATAAAGTTTTTTTCTTCAAAGCATCAAATTTTTTGTATATAATATAATTTTCCATAGAAGGAAATCTTTTATACGAAAGTAATGCAATTTTAGCTTGTTTAACTACGCGATCACATTCTTTATTCCACCAAGGAATAGCTTTAAAATTATAATTTTTACGCTGGTAACTTTTTTTATTTGCAAATGTCATTAATATGTCATGTAAAATACTCATATACTGTGTATAGTTTTCAAGAGAATTATTTACATATTGAAATTTCGTAAACACTGCTTCGCATAACATCTTAAATTTCATCCAGTCTATCTTTTTAAAGTTAACTTCTGCCAGAGCATTATTATTTTGTCCGTTGCCTCCATGAGATGAAATATTATTGCGAACAGGAACCAATGAGTCAATAAAAACACTAACGAGCACAGGGTAATGGTTGCTACTGAGCAGATCATCGAGAACAGACACAGTGCAACTAGAACTAAGAGACCGGGATGCAAATACTAAATCTAAAACATTACCTTGTTGGTCGAACGGAGCTAGAGTAGTGATTGTGTCGTCATTTAAGCAAATGAAGTCGGAACTTTCCATATACGCATGAATGACCGTACCTCTACGATCATTATGTCTTGAACTCCAAGAAGAGTGATGAGCATTGAAGTCACCTATTATTAGACGATTGTTACTTGCAAACTGTGAACATGAATCTTTTAGAAAATTTACCATTTGGAGGTGGAGGAAGATACACACATAAAATATCAAGAAGAAAATTATTAATATTTACAGTAATTAAAATGTTTTGAAAATGGTATTGTGATGAAGTGTTGACAATATTGAACTTATACTTTGATCGAATTGCAATAGCAATACCACTATGAATATGAGTAGAGTCTCTTCTAATTATAACAAATCCAGGCAATTTTATAATTTTACTGGGGGTCAGCCAGGTTTCATTAAACAGTATAATGTCAACACTCTCATCACAATTATTGAGAAAATGTTTAAATTGGCTCAGTTTTGGAAATAGACTTCTGGAGTTCCAATGAATGATTTTTAATTGTTTTACACCCGAACTATCCATAATTTAAGTTGCAAAACTAGATAAAAGTAACTCTTTAATCTGTTGAGAAGAAACTGTTGAAGAGCCAGGAGAAGTAGTTTTGCGATCCTTTTTTTTCAACAATTCAATAACAGTTTTGGTTAATGCATTCATCACAGTTTCAGAATTAATTATTTCTGTTATTAAAGCACGCCCTTGGGGTGTTTTAGTAGGGGTTTTCATAAACTTACTATTTACATTGTTATTACTGACACTGGGAACTACAGTTGTCGCAGCAGCAGCTGCATAAGAGAATTTACCACTTATCTTGTTCTTAATTTCTCCTACTTTCGCTGCTTTCACAGGGCAGGAGTAAGAAACTGCTGAATGAAGGCCGCTACAATTTGAGCACTTATAGTTTGTTGGGGTGGAACAGTCCTTGTAGAAATGCCCAGCCGAACATATTGAACAGATTTGCATACTTTTGCAGGCTCCACTGCCATGACCAAACCTGTAGCATCGGAAGCACTGCAGCAATGGTCTGATGTATTCTTGAACTGGCATCCAAATATGTTCGTATGTGACGTGATCTGGCCTAGAAGACGCCATGAATGTGACCAGAACTGTTTGTAGTGGTTTATATTGTCCATTGTCTTGTTTTTTGGCAAAACGCTTAACTCCAAGAATCACACAAGTAGCTTTTAAATTTTCCAGCAAGGTTTCTTCAGAGAGGTCAACAGGAGCGCGAATAATGCCTTGGCACTCTATACTGTCGTAAGGGATCTTTGCTATCCAGTTATTGGCTTCCATCACAGAACTGTTTAGTAAAAAGGTATTCGCGTCCTTTGCACAGCCAAAGTAAACTTTTACAAAAAAGTTTCCTGCGGCCTTAATATACTGTACACCTTGAATATTTTTTAAAACTTTATTCACTTTCAATATATCCATAGGCACTTTGTTGGTAGGTTCATTTTTCGCTGACTGCAAAAGTACAGGATATTCTTTCCTAGAAAGGTCTTCATAGATTGGGTTATGGTCTTTGAATAACCCGCGCCGGCTCTGAATGTATGTCATTTTTTGTTTACTAGAAGTGCCATCAGAGTTGGATCCATCCAAACTTCTCCTTTTATTTGCAGATTTGGCGGATTCTGTGTCCATGGGGGAGGGGCCGCCGCCCGCACCCCCGTCTCCTGGGCTCATTCGCAAAATTTAATTGCTAAACCAATTGGTACAGGATTTAACACAAAAATGAAGCAAACGTATTAGTTTAGTGATCAAAAAAGGGCTTAAAACCCAATTAATTAAATAATTTTCAAAAAAGCCGCCTAGAACTTTCGATTTCCCGCCCTTTTTTCAGGACATGACAGACCCATGACCACAGAATCACCATAGATCATGTGAAACACACACAGTCCCAAGGGGCTCTACAGACACGCAGCACATAGATGCAAGACACGCTTTCAAAAGTCTCAAATTTTCAGCTACTTGTACTTACATAATACTCAACTGTATTCATACTCAAAGATCAAATACATTAATACAGCTTCCAATCACTCAGCAGATGCTCAGCAGCAATGTATGAAAAATAAGTCTTTCGTACTTGGAGGATTTAATCCCACAAGATTTCGTACTATCTAATGTCAATCTATTATCGCATCTGTGGTGTCACTTCTGTCAAGATCATGTCAAGATGCTGTCAAGACACGACATTACTGTCAGCTGTCGTCAGTCGTCATCGTCCGTCAGTTCAGTCTTGTCACGTCAACGTCACGTACACGTACTTCGTTACGAGAATGTTAGCGTCTACTTTGTTATTGTTGTAACGGTTAATTTTAGTATTGATCGTTCGCATTGTTTTGGGAAACAATTGAGTGCAGAACTCAGTGATTGAATTGCCATACTACTGAGTATGGAAAGTCTCGACCGCGGCAGGTCGCCGCCGGCGCCGGGGGCGCGCGTGAAGGCGGAGCCCGAGTGCTTCACGTTGGATCCCGGTGAGATTCCTTTAATTATTTTTTTTTTTTTTATGTTGGCACAACAAAGTGGCTCCACTCCACCTGATCGTAAGTGAAAAGTAGAGCCCAAATCGCGGCGGCGATAATACTACTGAAACGTATTATCTTATCGTCATATAACCATCTCAACATAGGTATTATTAGCGATTCAAGAGAATTCATTCACTGTTGGTCAATTCCATGTAAAATGCTGTCTTTCTAAAAAAAATAACATTAATATAGTATTACAAAATATTTCACACTTATGTGTTTGTTTGCAAATGACAAAAATTTGCATAGCATTATTGTCCAATGTTGTATCTTAAAAAAATTGACTTACAAAAATTTGTTCAACAATTCTTAAATTTTGTGCTTAGGAACAGATTAAGAGGTTCAGTTTTATTGTTATAGAATAAAAGATAGATTCCATATTATTATCTCCTTTATTCAAGTTTCCTCTTAGGCTAGGTGTTTCATAATATAATTATAAAAGTAAAATACAATAAAACATGCAAAAACAACACAAAACAAACAAACACATTATAAAAAACCTAACCTAGGGTGCCGCCGGCAACGGGGCGGGCCCAAGCTGCCAGTGGTTAAGGTTGCAGAGAGAGGAACTGGACTATCCGCGACGTGTCCAGGATTACTGCCTTATTATTATTATTTAATTTCTAGGCGAGAAGCCATTCAGCTGATGAGCCTATGTCACAGTGTCCAGTATTATACAGTTCAAAGTTGGTAAATTCTTATCACATCGCTAGTAACTTCAGTCTAATTCATCGTTTAAAAGCCAGTTGTCCTATTTTTGAATATGTTGACGGAAGGAGCAGTCACAACACTATCTGGTAAATGGTTCCAAGTAGCTATGACACAGTTGGGCAGCGAGTTAAATGCAGCTTTTGTGGATGTGGTAGTGCGCACAAATGTAAGGCTGTGTGTATTATTATCCTCTTAAATTACCTGGGTTAACCCTCAGAACTGATGTATGGTAATGTGTAGGTAAAGTAAATACTCAGATCTCACAACATTTTGTGATTGTATGTAACTGCGGTAGAATTGACATCCTACTAGCATCACCCGCTATTTATTGTTTTAGTGCACATAAAGGAGGAAGAATCTGAAGATGAAGCGTCATGTGTGAAGGAGGAGTGTGGAGAGCACTTGGAGCTGTGTGGAGTGAGCGCGGCAGCCATGTTGGCCGGCCTGTACACCGACCATGTGGTGAAGGACGAGCTCGTGCTGGGGCCGGAGCGCCCGCACCGCCCCGTCGTGCCGCTGGTGGCGCAAGGTCAGTATGTTATTCTAATAACACCTTAAAATACAACCTCTCACTTGCCAATTGAATGTTAATGTTATTGTGTTTGGGTGTTAAATAATGGACACAGTAAGAATGGTAACACGCACATCCACATTCTGTGTAAATCATCAGTTTGTCAAACAAAATGAAAACATAAGAGTTTTAATCTGTAAAAATATGGCATTGAAATTTCAATCAAATGAAGTACAAAATAGTGTTTCAACTAGGTTCCATTTTAACCTTTTCCCTGCCTCCCATGTGAGCACTACATGAGTATATCAAGTCAGTGGCAGCTATAAGTAGGGCTGCCAACCAAAGATCACAGATATGCGGGATATTCGCGAATGAATTGCGGGACTTGGCTGTAAAATGCGGGACGACAATGACATTAACATTAAAAAATAATGCTTAATCGGTTCAATAAGGCTCATATCGGTTAAATTTAGTTGCACAGTTAAACACGTTCAGTAGACAGACGGTGTTCGCAGGCTATAGTCGCTGTCGTCGCGGTACATTCAAATTAACATGTCACAATCTTAAATGCTTTCATTTACATATTCATATTATTATTTTAGTATTTTCAGTTTAGTATCCCCTGAAAAGCGGGACAACTGGCGTCCCGCGTGAACCCTCTGCGGGACCTATACTTTAGGGCCCCAGAAACGGGACGTCCCGCATATAGCGGGACAGTTGGCAGCCCTAGCTATAAGGTCAATATCATTAAAAGTCAAAAGATCTCCAATTTAGATAAGCCACAAAAATGGACTGAGCATTTCTCAAATAGTTTGTACATTTGGATCATATCTTAGATTTTGATAAAATATTAGTAGGCTGGTAGAGTCCATGATGCTGAGCAAGATCCACCACATTTCCAAGAATGTTTCAAAATGTTTGTATTCATGAAACATTCCTTTCTTGTTACCGAAAATGTATAGAAATCTGATAACAAAAAAGGAAACTTCCATACAAACTTCCTGGACATTTCGGGAGATGTGGTGGATCTTGCTCAGCATCATTGACTCTACCAATTTTTAACAAAATCGAAGACGCAATCTAAATGTACAAATTTTTTCAGTTGCAGGACTAGGCTATGGAGGCTGATAAAGATTATTTAATTAATTTTGATTGCGCTAAATACTCTTTCTTGGAAATTAAGTAAAGGGCGTAACAATTTGACTTGTTTCTTGCTAACGTATTCGCAAGTGTTTATGGATTGTTATCATTATGAAGTATTGTTTGTGATGTTGCAGCTGGGGGCTCGCTCACGCTCTGGTCTCGGGGTGTAGTGTCGGGTCTCGGGCGCTCGTGCTCGGTCAGGCTGGAGCGCCTGCTGGTGGACGCGGGGCGGCGCACCTGCCGGGTCGGGCGCCGCACGTACAAGCTGCACACCACGAGCGAGCCCGCCCATACACCCGCACCGACCCGATACGCCACGCTCTACCGATGTCACCATTGCGACAAACGTTTCACGGACAAGTCGGCTCTAGAGAAACACGTACACACTCACCTGACAGCAAGTTCACAGACTTCAGCCCGCGATGATAAACCATTTCAGTGTAGCCACTGTGAGTACAGGTGCCGAAGGAAAAATAATTTACAGGCTCACATACTGAGGATACATACTGATGAAAATGAATATGAGTGTAACGACTGTGACTACAAATGCAAGGAAAAAGTTGCGTTACAGAGACACGTGATAATACACACTTGTGAAAAAAACTTCAAATGCAGCTTCTGTGATTACAAATGCAGACGGAAAGGTCACTTACGGGATCACGAGATGATACACACTGGTGAAAAGAACTTCAAATGCAGATTCTGTGATTACAAATGCAGACGGAAAGGTCACTTACGAGATCACGAGATGATACACACTGGTGAAAAGAACTTCAAATGCAGATTCTGTGATTACAAATGCAGACGGAAAGGTTACTTACGAGATCACGAGATGATACACACTGGTGTAAAGAATTATAAATGCAAGTTCTGTGATTACAAATGCGGACAGAAAGGTAACTTACGCATTCACGAGATGATACACACTGGTGAAAAGAATTATAAATGCAAGTTCTGTGATTACAAATGCGGACGGAAAGGTTACTTACGCAATCATGAAATGATACACACTGGTGAAAAGAATTATAAATGCAACTTCTGTGATTATAAATGCAGAGAGAAAAGTTACTTACGGAGACACGAGATGATACACACTGGTGAAAACAATTTTAAATGCAACTTCTGTGATTACAAATGCAGACGGAAAGGTGACTTACAGATTCACGGGATGATACACACTGGTGAAAAAAAATTTAAATGCAACTTCTGTGATTACAAATGCAGACGGAAAGGTGACTTACGGAGTCACGAGATGATACACACTGGTGAAAAAAAATTTAAATGCAACTTCTGTGAGTACAAATTCAGACGGAAAGGTGACTTACGGAGTCACGAGATGATACACACTGGTGAAAAGAAGTTTAAATGCAACTTCTGTGATTATAAATGCAGACGGAAAGGTGAGTTACGGAGTCACGAGATTATACACACAGGTGAAAAGAAGTTTAAATGCAACTTCTGTGATTATAAATGCAGACGGAAAGGTAACTTACGAGTGCACGAGATAATACACACTGGTGAAAAGAAGTTTCAATGCAACTTCTGTGATTACAAATGCAGACGGAAAAGTAACTTACGAGTGCACGAGATAATACACACTGGTGAAAAGAATTAATTAATTTCTTATACTCGTAGCTATTTCATAGAATTAATATTGTGATGGAGGTTAGATGGCGCTGTCATCTAAGTAACATCGTCTCTAAAATTATTAATAAATAGTTAACACATTCGACACCGCGTACCCGACACTCGGGCACTCGTAAACTGTACTCAGATGCCGGCATACCCGGTAGGCGGGCAAGCATTGCTTCAGGGCTGCTACTAACATAAAAGTTAGTAAGTCTAACTAAGTCTAATACTTTCTTTTGGGAAATTGAAATCTATTTTCAAGACCGATAATAACTTTATTTTCGCACCATCGTGCACGTGGACTAGCTCAAAAACGCGGACGCGCGTACCGATTGTCTCGGTGTAATATTACTCAATAGAACTGCCTCCCTGATGCGTCGCGTGCGTGACAGTCCCAACAGCCTTCTGCGTTTACTGGTAGAGTCCCCTGCTGGGGCTCTTGGAAACATAGGGACATTGTGGATATGACTGCCATAGGTTTATAATATAGTATAGGTTAGTCTGATATAGATTTAAGAGAATGTAAACTAACACCTATGGACCTGTTCCGAAATAAAATGATATTATTATTAGTTCCTTTTTATTATTATTTGTCTTTACCTTATCCAATGGGGTGTCGTGTCACTCCGCGATTCCGTCGCGCGCTACAAGTACAAGCCGAGCGCCGCGTCTCCGCGGTCTATTCACCATTCAGTGGCTGGCCCGTCACGTATCGCGATATGTCGCTTGCAAAATGTTAGGATTATTTTATACATGTGCATCTTGATTGAAAAAGCCGAAAAGATACTGCATAGCAGCAGATTGCAAAAATAATAATGTTAATTTTCATGACCCGTTTTTCATACATACATACATTATAGGAGAAAATACCGTGTAACGTCTGCCTTGTGAGATCACGGCGTGCGGCTTATAATGCGGATAATAACGACATTTCCGCGAGGCAATACGGCCCATTCCAGCTGCTCGCGTCGCCTCGCTCGCAGTTTTTTTGGCAATAATACTTGTGTAGGCACATAAAAAGCCGGCATTTGTGAACATCAAAGCAGAGAAGCTTCTGTACCTACCTAAGTAGATCACCCGTGTTTGTAACTGCTTCGAGTGGTTGCCCATTAATCACGGGTGCCTGTCGTGTCGCATAACGTCGATTGTCCTAAAATTTTTTGGCCGAGAATGTTTGGCATAATGTTACATGGCATACTACTTGTTTAGCCTACTTAATTTTGCGCATACACGTTTAAAATACCTACACCATATTTATTCTAATATTGATTACTCGAATGTCGAATGACCTAAAGCATAATAATCCTAATGTTCATTGTAATAAATATTGTTTTCCCTACTACTCGAACTGTCAATTTTCACTGCGCCTACTTTTATCATGTTCGAAATTTCATTCAAAAAGGCATTTTAATAACAACATGCAAAACATTTGAACAACGGGGTGAATGGTTAAAAAAAATGTTCAAGTAATAAACCAGGGTAAAACCGACGTGGATGGGTTAGGTTTCGAAACTAGGGCGGAGTGAATGGCGTAGTCTTTAAATACTTAAGTATTTTTAATAAATTGTTTACACATCCTCATACTTACAAAGCCAAAAAAAGGGGGGCGAAGCCCCCCACCTGGGGGGCTCGGGGGGTGAAGCCCCCCGCATTAAAAAAGAAATAATCTGAACATCCCCTACCATAACCTGGATAGGTTCGTTAGGTACCTTTTATCCCTTAGAGCGGAAATAGAAGCCCCGCGCAGCGGGGCTTCGTCGACCGGTTCCCAGGTCAAAATTGCTCACTTAAATTCTTTGGACAACAGGGCGAATTATTTAGTAATAGTTAAGTATAAGGAATAAAAAAATATTTTTAAAACTAGTTAAATGTAGGTAATCACTATTAGTACATTAAATAGTAGGAACATCACCATTATGCACAATAATTTTTCGATACATATACATTAGACACGAAAATCATTAGGACAAACAATATTTAGGAATAACCAAGTTAGGATTAACAATTTCGGCATAGCAAAAATATGCGCAACAATGTTTATGCCATTCATTTTTCGGCGTAAAGTTGTTATGTGACAAATTTTTCGAAATAAAAACATTATGCCACCCGATATAGACCCATTAATGACATATGAATTTTGCAGAACATTACGTTCTCTTGTAAATATAATATAAATATTGACTTGTTATATTTAGAATATTATAAATAAATGATTATGTCTATTAACGTGGTAGGGGCCAAGAATAACTTGTTAGCTTTGACTTGGTAACTTTTAGTCGATCTAGATATTCTCGATCATTTTGTATAAGTTGAATGTCCGAGTGTACGTTTATGTCAAATTTGTAAGTCGTCAGCGTATAGTAAAAAAAATCAATTTTAAAAGCATGTTGAGATATCAATGTGCGTGCCCATTGAGGGTCCACGTTGGAATTTTGAGCTTTTGAATGTGTCAGTCTTTAGTAAAAGTTCTCAAACATTTGTAAATTGAACCTCTAATTTGTAAAAGTCGGCACTCAAAAGTTACATTCGGTTAAAGGTGGACCCTCAGTCGTGACTGTCAGGTATCCATATTTTATAATCTACTTCAAATTTACAACTGCTATAAATGACTACTTTTAGTAAAAGATTTGTAAAACTAATTTCATTCATTGTGACTCCTTTCTGCTAACTCAATAAGAAAAAAAAAGCATGCAAAATGCGGTCCCTCAATTGATCGCGATAAGTTGACATTAAGACAGAACAAAAGTATTATTTAAAATATAGGTGTGACTGAGAGTTAGTAAAAGTACTTGAATCATTGTCAATTTTACAAATCTTTTACTAAAAGTAGTCATTTATAGCAGTTGTAAATTTGAAGTGGATTATTAAATATGGATACCTGACAGTCACGACTGAGGGTCCACCTTTAACCGAATGTAACTTTTGAGTGCCGACTTTTACAAATTAGAGGTTCAATTTACAAATGTTTGAGAACTTTTACTAAAGACTGACACATTCAAAAGCTCAAAATTCCAACGTGGACCCTCAATGGGCACGCACATGACATAATGTGCGTGCCCATTGAGGGTCCACGTTGGAATTTTGAGCTTTTGAATGTGTCAGTCTTTAGTAAAAGTTCTCAAACATTTGTAAATTGAACCTCTAATTTGTAAAAGTCGGCACTCAAAAGTTACATTCGGTTAAAGGTGGACCCTCAGTCGTGACTGTCAGGTATCCATATTTTATAATCTACTTCAAATTTACAACTGCTATAAATGACTACTTTTAGTAAAAGATTTGTAAAACTAATTTCATTCATTGTGACTCCTTTCTGCTAACTCAATAAGAAAAAAAAAGCATGCAAAATGCGGTCCCTCAATTGATCGCGATAAGTTGACATTAAGACAGAACAAAAGTATTATTTAAAATATAGGTGTGACTGAGAGTTAGTAAAAGTACTTGAATCATTGTCAATTTTACAAATCTTTTACTAAAAGTAGTCATTTATAGCAGTTGTAAATTTGAAGTGGATTATTAAATATGGATACCTGACAGTCACGACTGAGGGTCCACCTTTAACCGAATGTAACTTTTGAGTGCCGACTTTTACAAATTAGAGGTTCAATTTACAAATGTTTGAGAACTTTTACTAAAGACTGACACATTCAAAAGCTCAAAATTCCAACGTGGACCCTCAATGGGCACGCACATGACATAATGTGCGTGCCCATTGAGGGTCCACGTTGGAATTTTGAGCTTTTGAATGTGTCAGTCTTTAGTAAAAGTTCTCAAACATTTGTAAATTGAACCTCTAATTTGTAAAAGTCGGCACTCAAAAGTTACATTCGGTTAAAGGTGGACCCTCAGTCGTGACTGTCAGGTATCCATATTTTATAATCTACTTCAAATTTACAACTGCTATAAATGACTACTTTTAGTAAAAGATTTGTAAAACTAATTTCATTCATTGTGACTCCTTTCTGCTAACTCAATAAGAAAAAAAAAGCATGCAAAATGCGGTCCCTCAATTGATCGCGATAAGTTGACATTAAGACAGAACAAAAGTATTATTTAAAATATAGGTGTGACTGAGAGTTAGTAAAAGTACTTGAATCATTGTCAATTTTACAAATCTTTTACTAAAAGTAGTCATTTATAGCAGTTGTAAATTTGAAGTGGATTATTAAATATGGATACCTGACAGTCACGACTGAGGGTCCACCTTTAACCGAATGTAACTTTTGAGTGCCGACTTTTACAAATTAGAGGTTCAATTTACAAATGTTTGAGAACTTTTACTAAAGACTGACACATTCAAAAGCTCAAAATTCCAACGTGGACCCTCAATGGGCACGCACATGACATATAATTAATTGATAAAATAAACAGGAATGAGCCAAGTATGTGGCCCATGTGGCACTCTGGAAATTGAATGAAATAATAAATGACTGATGGAACTAAATATTAATGTTATTCAACGCGATAAACTTTTAGACTGCATAAATGTCTTAAGTAAGAACATTACTTTTTAATTCCGGCGGGCCGCGTTCACAGTGAAAATTCCAGACTAATAATAACAACTAGCGGTTGTGTTAGTTATGTAACATAAAATAGCAAATAAAAAGAACCATTGTTTCTCCACTGGATGCGAACAATTAAGGTCGAATGATAACAAAAATTACCCCGTTTGTTCCAGGGATTATTAAGTCAATAATCGAAGACATCATTCGATAATAAAAGGACTAGGTACGCGTCAAAATGGACCAAAATCCAACACAGCAGGGATAACCTAAGTGTCATTAGAAAGGTCTGCTTATGTACTTTATTTCATTCTACAGGTGCAAAGTTGAATTCCATTGGATAATTTTATATAAGCAATGCGTTCTACTGTGGGTACTCTCCAAGGAAAGCACCGTCGTCTAGACACCATTCATCGTCGTATTTACTCTGACTAAAATACAAATATCTGAGTTTTGCAATGGAATTAAAAATAGCGCCCATAGAATGAAATGAAATAAATTTAAATACCTACTTAATGACACAACTTTCAACTTTTTTGGTACATATTTGGTCCACTTTCCCTACAACGCTGCCCGTGGTCTTAGTTTCAATTCCATGCGGCCGCACCGAGTCTCGACGGGACCGTGAGTTTCGTGTTCTTAAACCGCCAGGTCAGGGTTACAGAGCTACGGGCGGTATGTATACCATACCGTCCGCCAGCAGAATCCGAAAACAATGTAAGCAAATATATATACAGGGTGATCAATCCAAATGGGTCAGTATGGAGGTTTTGGAAATCATAACAGATAGCGAAATCTTGTCTTAGGAACCACGAGATCGATTTTAGTAAAAAGAAAAACCGCATTCATATTCTTCCAAAATACGTGTACTCGGCCCAGGAATCGACCCGGACTGATTGATTGATCACCCTGTATAATATAGACTTTCAGTTTCAATAGAATTTGTTGTCTTTGACACGTATTGTGAAACACGATCGTAGATTTATTTAACGTTTTTACTTATAATAAATATCAATAATAATTGTAACTAAAAATGTATGTAAACTTAAGGTTTAAAGTTTTAAGTTGGTGATAAGACCTAAATTGTATTCTAAAGATGCGTGATTAAGAAATAATGCAAATTTGTATAATACGTATTTATATAGGGAGCACTCATTTACTTAACCTAATTAAAAATAAGTCGGCATAACTATGAAGGGATTACGAATGGTCAGAAAATACCACGTGGCGAAGAAATTGTAAGTTACCCCTTCCACGAACATGTCTGAAAGACAAATTAACTTAAAACCAAAACGTCACTTTCTCCAAATGCCTAAAATGGAGTATCCATGAAAACTGTATTAAATTTAGTTTTTCATAAATAGTTAGTATTATTTAACTAATTTAATGCTAACATTGATCATAAAACAGAGTACCTAGTGCAAGGAATATAATACTTACTGTAAATAACAGTTTAGGTACTCTGAGAATCTGTCATCTTGTAGTTTAATTATTATGAATCTAGCACATTTTGGATATTAGATGTAATATAATATGCCAATGTCAATTTGGCATTTAGATGTATGCACTGAAAATAGTTTTTTGGAATTTTAGACATTTTACTACTAATCTGTTTTAACATGACGCTTGGCGGCATTCTAAGAACATGGTAGGGTAAAATGCTAGTAACTGGCCACCCTCCAGTCTGGCCACTTTCTATAAAAAGGAACTCTGTGTACTTAAAATTAGAATTAATTTTGGAAGAGGGAGAAAATGACATTGACTTGACACATCGTTTTAAAATGAATTCTAATCATAAGCACGTAGAGTTCCTTTTTATATAAGGTGTCCAGTTACTGGAGAGTGGCCAGTTCTAGCAATTTACCCTATTATGACATTTGGTTGTTAGTACGGTCCATAGATATATGAAAGAGAGAGATTTGTAACGAAGCGAAATTGTAATGAGTCTCGGTGTCTCCGAGGTCGGGCCTTTGCCACGCTGTGATTGGCTAAAGCGCTACCATATGATGCGGCACTAGAGAGGAGGCTACGTCGATAAATTATTATCCATAGATATTTGATAAGGCCGGAATATTAAGAAAAACATTAAAATCGATCTATCATTTAATAAGAAATAAATACAGATTAAAATATCGCATTGGACGATGTGTCTTACCTTTATAAACATTATGTTATCCGTCGCGCCCTTGATAGCGCGAAAATACCGGCCGTCCTAGAGCCCAACGGTCTGGCCAGGGACGACGGCAAGAGGCCTGACGGAATGACGCTGGTGCCCTTGAGCATGGGCCGGCCGCTAGTTTGGGACGCCACCAACGTTGACACTCTGGCGCCGTCCCATGTTTCGGTCACCGGCGTTGCTGCTGGCGCCGCGGCATCATTAGCCGAAAGTCTCAAGCGCCGCAAATATGCTGCTTTAGGAACCAGCTACATATTTGCGGCGTTTGGTGTGGAGACCTTGGGGCCATGGGGGCCAAGTGCACATGGACTTTTAAAGATCTAGCGGCTCGCCTAAGAGAGACCTCAGGCGACCAGAGGGCTGTCCAGTACCTTGCACAGCGTTTAAGTATAGCTATACAACAGGGGAATGCGGCCAGCCTTCTGGGTACCTTGCCCACTGACGGCTATTTAGGCCAATTTTTTTATTTATAGATAGTTAAGTTAAGTCCTTATATTGTTTGTTTTCATTTTATGTCGTTTAATAATAAATTAGAAAACTTTTTTCTTACTTTCGTGTCGGATCTGGTTTGTAAATAATAAACTACAGAATGTCAATTATAAACATATATTTGAATATGAACAAAGCAATTTATTAACGACATTATCTTAATTGTGGCTGGGAATCACATGAACAAATAATTATTAATAAATATAATGTTATCAGCCGTTTCCGCGATGGTCACATATTTAAATAAAACAATTTCAACCTTTGACAATGGTTATTGTAAAAGGCTCAAAATAATATAATACGCGATATAATCTATATATATTGTTTTACCTTTATGAAGATAAGATATTGATACAAAGGTCAAAATATGAAAGAATAATTGAATATAATCAAATACATCAACAATTTATCGACCCTACTCGTATTTGTCATCGGCACGGTCAGTCGTACCTCTAGTTCGCAGCCTGCTCGCAGCGGCCGTACCAAGAAATGACAGGACGGTTGTGAATATCGCTAGCAATTGGATACATCGCACGGTCACTTACCAAATTGCAACTTGCTTGCTATTCTAAGCCGTCAATGTAAAACGCACATACAATTTGTCACTGAATAGTTCAACCAATTGGTACGCCCAAGTAAAATCATTATGACATTTATGTCAGCGGTTTGTTGTTATATATTATTTGTAAAAATACGTGGTTTTGTCAACTAATAACTAAAAAAATCAATACTTTCATGTGGTACGTGACTCAATAGTCCTTGAAATGTTTATTTACACTCCTATTTTTACAAGAAATAACGGCACAATTCGGCATTTTGCGGACATGTCCGAGCTCATCCTGCAGTCGCGGGTAAGTTGCGACTGGCTCATAGGGCGCGCATCTGTCACACTATAAAGGCCTATCGGCCATAACGCTGCGACATGTTCCATGCCACCGTTAGCTATCTATACTGATCTGTGGTACGGTCAAACCGTACATCATTTTATCCTAAACTCGCAAATCAAGTAGTATCGCTGCATTTTTGGTATGCAGCTATACTGCATGCTTTGCGAGTTTAATGTAAAGTTTGATCGTACTAATGTAGCGAACCGGAATTATTTTTCATGTGTCAATAAAAATATTTATTAAATTAATTTCGTAAATCATAAAAATGTTCCGAAATGGTAGAAACACTCTTGAAATTTTACTAAGTAATACTCAAAGAATATAATATTTTCTTCGGTTACCGCGAGGATTACACATGAAATAAAACTATGAACACGGATAAACTCGCGTATATTAATATTATTAATTAAATAATAAACTTCATCCCGACGTTTCACAGTGTTTTAAAAACCCTATTTTTGTTTCACCTTCCTTTTTTTACAAAATCCGATAGACAATACTATTACAAATATCAGACTAGAACTCCCACCTCATTAGGACGAGTACTTTTTTTAAAAAAAATCATCAAAGTTTGCCTATATCCGGGTCATGAAATTTACATTATTTTTTATTTCTTAAAAACAGGTATACTTGAAATTTTTTTGATAATACCACATAAATGCGGATGTAATTCCCTATCATTCGCAATTAAAAAAATAAAATTACCGTTAGTACTTTCGAAGAAAATATGGTTTTTAGACTTTTCGGTTTACATTAAATATTTCCGAAATTCCGCCGTATTAGATGGAGATCTTTTAGCACGTGATAGCTCACGTGTATCTTAATCAACTGTATTTAAATCTCCGTCTAATTCCGTGGAAAATAGGAGATATACATTTTTGAAAAAAATACTCAGGGTTGCCACTTCGTATATCCGGGTACCATTGTCTTTCATTAGGATATCCGGATATAAATCGATTCATTGAATAGAAACAGAGTTGAGCAAAAAGTAATATTACTACTTCCGATTACTTTTGTATGTGTACTTTGTAATATATATTACAAAGTACACATACAAATGTAATTTACAGAAGTAATCATATTACTTTTTGCCCAACTCTGAATAGAAATATATTTTTGACGAAATTAAGTCAGTCTCGTCATATAAGTCCGTCGGTCTATCTGTCAACAAGCTGTATCTCACAAACCGTGATAGGCCGTGATATGCCGCTATAACCAAAAATATGGAAAATGGCATTCAGTAAATATTTAAATTCAAATTCAAATAATGTCCTATTAAATGAACCGTCAGATAAAAACATTTTCGATGAAATGGAGGGATGCAGGTTGCGAGTTTAGTCCTCATTGGACAAGACCAAATTTTCATTATCCTGAATATCAGAGACCGAATAATCAACAGATTTCAATAATCGTACTGCCTCTGTCGATAGCGATTTCTTTTTTAATTTATTATTTCTGCCACTTAGCTCCAAATCTTTAATTACGTGATCCGATGAAACGAGTGCTCTGTGGAACAAATCGAACATTGTCGCTTCTCGACTCGTTTTTCGACAATCGTGCTCTCTGTCGGACCTCCACAATTTATTTCTCGTTTCTGCCCCCTGTTCAGAGAGCATTCCAATTGGCAAAGGGGACAATTCTATTATTCTGGCACCGTGTGTAAGAATCTTGTGCAAGGTAACTGTCATTGGAAGCCAATCGTATTTAATTAAGTAGCAGGTATGCTAGATCTCTGCAAAAAGCGTCGAATTTTATTGGATCGATTGGCAAGTTACTCGAGATTACTGTCAAGATAACATAAATGTCATCCAAAAGCCACTTCTCAATATTCAAGATTTCGGCAAAAGTCACACGATATTGGTCCGAAAAAACAGTTCGAGCAGTATTCCCATCATTTGTGGTTCCTGAAGTGGGACGTACAACATCTACTAACAGGCCTATTCTTTCTCTGATTTCCGATTGAATTCTTCTTTTTCTCACCTCAAGTAAGCGGTCATCTTCAAAGTTCTTCGGAATTCGCCAACGTTTTACTTCTGCCTTATAGCCGAGTTTTAATACAAATTCAAAGCTCCATAATGCCTCACTCCCGGTCCCTCCATGCTACATGCATTGACGTGGGGTTTTAGTAATCACCTTACGAGGGTGGACTCCGTCACATGTAGAACTGCCAGTTTTTACACAATGTAAAAAATGGCACCCGGATAAGTTTTCAACTCAAGTGACCGTAAAGTTGTTTTGACAGCCCTAGCTATAATAAAACCGGATATAACTTCAAAAATTGATAACTTCTATTTTCCACGGAATTAGACGGAGATTTAAATACAGTTGATTAAGATACACGTGAGCTATCACGTGCTAAAATATCTCCATCTAATACGGCGGAATTTCGGAGATATTTAATGTAAACCGAAAAGTCTAAAAACCATATTTTCGTCGAAAGTACTAACGGTAATTTTATTTTTTTAATTGCGAATGATAGGGAATTACATCCGCATTTACGTGGTATTATCAATTTTTTTTCAAGTATACCTGTATTTAAGAAATAAAAAATAATGTAAATTTCATGACCCGGATATAAGCAAACTTTGATGATTTTTATAAAAAAAAGTAGGTACTCGTCCTAATGAGGTGGGAGTTCTAGTCTGATATTTGTAATAGTATTGTCTATCGTATTTTGTAAAAAAAGGAAGGTGGAACAAAAATAGGGTTTTTAAAAGACTGTGCGTTTCGAACACTTTACAGGGTTCGTGGTCTGCGGGCGAATGACAATCAAGGAAATTTGATAGATCTACCTGCATCAAAATAAGAAAATAAGTACAAAACTATCCACAAAGAAAATTCGGTTCAAAGAATTTTATTGTCTAAAGAAATTACAAACAATTTCACTTAGAAGACAATTCAAACTATTATTTATATCTTATTACTAGCAGCAAGCAAACATGCAAGTATACAGATATGTTATGTTATGCGATATTATATTATGACTATTACATATACGTACAACTATTTAATACATTATGACTATATACTAGTAGGTATATTATATATTATTTATTTATTTAGACCTAGACAAACGACAAAGTTTGAAATGCACACGCGTGTAGCAGGGAATGCACACGCGCGTTGCCGACAATTTTTATTATTTTTTTATTTTATTTATTTATTTTTTTAGTAATTAAATATTTTCTTGTATATATGTTTTCAATTTGATTTTAAATTGTTCAAAGGTTTTCACATCTGTCACAGTTTTTGGGAGGCTGTTATAAAGCTTCGCACCATCGTACATTAAATTACGAGTCCCGTATTTCGTTCTAGGGGAACGTAAAGTTAGGTTTGAGGCATTTCGTAACTGCATGCGTTGAAATTTGCTTTTTTGATTGAATGCTATTTCTGACTTTATTTCTTCACTTAGTATCTTGCGTATTAGAATACATGTTTTGTAGGAATATATTTGTTTAAGATTCATAAATTTTGTTTCTGCATATAAAGTTTTGGTTGATGTTATATAGTCGTAGTGAAATAGAATTTTAATAATTTTATTCTGTGCAATTTGTAAATCTTTTAAATTCGAAGCTGCTGCGTTTCCCCATACTTCAGTTAAGTATTCTAAGTGTGGCCTGACTAAGGAGTTATAGATGTTCACTCGAGTTCGTTTTGGAAGATAACTGCTTATTTATTTTTATTTATCGTATGGCAATTATATTACACTGGTGTACATCAATTATTCTTATAATCTAAATTTACATCTCTCCAAGTAAGTAGCAGCTGACCTCGCAACATTTTTAAGGTCTTCTACCGGGCCTTCGAATTTTGTTAGTGGGCACTCCAAGACAATATGTCGCACAGTTTGCTTTGGGTGTCCGCATTCACAACGCTTGTCATCACTCCAACCCCATTTTTCGTAAAGGTCGGCACAGTGACCGATTCCCGTTCTGAGACGGTTTAGCATACACCAGACACGACGTGATTCACTGAACCCTGGCGCTCGATCCCGCGGGTTTAGCTCGAAGAGATCAGGCGGGACTTGTGATTTCAACCATTCTTCGGACCATTCATCATTGACATTCCACTGGCATCGTGGCTGGCTAGCCTGCAGGGCCGGTGGGTTTCTCGACTTTAACCTTGTGTGTCTGAAGGTAGCCAGATCGATATGAATAGGCAGTTCTGGTCGGTTATAGGTTTTTTCTACCTCTCTGAGTAGATGTTGTTTACGACGGAAGTGGGGAAGTGCGATGCCGCTAAGAGCCGGGAGCCAATGCACTGGGGTGGGTTTCATACATCCAGTGATGATGCGCATCGTGGCATTTAATTGTGTATCAATCACTTTTATGTGGGCGCTGTTGAGCCATGTGGAAGCACAGTATTCCGCAGTAGGGTACACGAGCGTCAAAGCGGATGTTCGGAGGCAGCTAGCAGAGGCCCCCCATGTTGTCCCTGTTAGCTTATGTAGAATATTATTTCTGGTCCTCAGTTTAGCTGCGGTGTTATTAAGGTGAAGATTGTAGGTTAGACTGCGGTCCAGAGTAACACCTAAATATTTCGGGGACGGGTTATGATTGAGCACAGAGCCTTTGAAGGAGATGTTGAGTTTCTTGCTGGCTAGCTGGTTATTTAGATGAAAGCAGCACACTTCAGTCTTTGCAGCATTAGGACAAAGACGCCAGCGGCTAAAGTACTCGTCCATGGTAGCTAGGTCCTGCTGCAACCGGTTTTCAGAGGCGCTGATATCGCGGTCCTGTGTGACTAGGGCTAGATCATCAGCGTAAGCGAATTTCCTGGATTGCGTCTCCGGCATGTCGGAAATGTACAAATTAAAAAGCGTGGGAGCCAAAACTGACCCCTGCGGTAGCCCGTTATTTAACACCCTAGTGTGGCTGGAGACATCACCAAGGAGAACGCGGAATGTTCTGTTGGTTAGAGCATCTTCAATAATCTTATATATTTTTAAGCATGGGATAGCCTTCAGTAGTTTAAAGAGGAGCCCCTTCCGCCAGATAACTGCTAATGTGACGCATTGTAGCTATTAGTGATGAAAGTTTAGGCTTTATACTGGCTATATGTGGCTTCCACGTAAGCTTACTATCAAGTACCAATCCCAGGTATTTTTCATCATCTTTTTTTAGTAATATTTCCCCATTTATATATAAATCTGTACTTTGTTCGACATTTTTGTTTTTTGCTGCAAATAAGACATAACAGGTTTTATTCGTATTGATAGTAAGTAAATTTCGCTGAAGCCAATTTGAAAGTAAATCTAGGTCGTTTTGTGCTTGTTGCAAGATATTTTCTACTGAGTTACCAAAATAAAATAAACACGTGTCATCCGCGTACAAAGTGAGATGACCTTGTAGTCCAGCTTCATGTAAGTTGTTTATGTAAGTTAAGAAGAGCAACGGGCCCAAAATAGACCCCTGCGGTACGCCACAATTTATTGGTAACGGAGAACTTTGATGTTCACCAAACTTTACTATTTGGAATCTATTTTTCAAATACGATTCAAGAATGGCGAAAGCCTTGCCCGTAATTCCGATTTGTTTTAACTTTGCTAGGAGTAAATAATGACTGACCGTATCAAATGCTTTCCTCAAGTCTACAAATACCCCTAGCCCAATATTTTTGGAGTCTATGTTATTTTTTATTTTTGTGACAATGTCAATTGTAGCTGATAAGGTGTTACGTTTAGGGCGAAATCCGTATTGTCTGGCAAACAAGAAATTTATAGATTTTAAATATTTAAATAGCCGATCATGAATAATTTTTTCGAACACCTTTGAAATTATAGGCAATACGGATATCGGACGGTAGTTTCCAGGTTCTATTTTTGATCCAGATTTGTGTATAGGTGAGACCTTAGCAATTTTGAGGGAATTCGGAAACTCACCTTTTTCAAAACATACATTAATACAGTCAGTCAATTCCTTTTCCATTTTATGTCCTATACTTTTGAGAGTTTTTGCATTAATACAATCTACCCCTGCACTTACGTTTTTATCCAATTTAGAAATTATTTTAGACACTTCATCGATTGTTGTTCGTGCTAGGTTATTTAGCTCATGCAAAAAGTTGTTGTCAGTAACCGTGTCGTCACTTAGTTGTTCCAGTTGAGTTGGAATTGCATTACTTAAAGTTGAGCCTATTGTAGTAAAATAAGAATTAAAACACTGGCAAATTTGTTTGGCATCCGTTATAAGTTTATTTTGATATTGAAGTTTAGGGGGAATATAATTTGATTTTACTTTGTTTTTAGATAATGAGTTGATAAGGTCCCACGTTTTTTTCGGATTATTATTACATTTTGTAAAAGCCTCGTAATAGTATTGTTTTTTAGTTTTAGTAATAGCAACAGTTAGGTTGTTTCTTTCCTGGATAAATTGTCGTCGTATTTCTTCATTATCAGGTTCCTTCTTCATTTGTCGCCAGAGTTTATTGCGCTGGGTTATTGCTGCTGTAATCGTACCATTTATCCAGTCATCCTTAGGAAGGTTTAATATTTTAGTTTTCGTAAGCTTAGCTTGTGTAATAATTGTCTTTATATTGTGCTCAAATTTCGAGTAGTCATGGTCTTCGCTAAGTCTAAATTGTCCCGAATCCATCAATTTTTGAAGTTTTTCATAATCCACACAGTCGTATTGTATTTTTTGTTTGAGTTTCGGGCTTCTTTTTAATATTTCGATGTACAGCTGCTTATGGTCCGACATTGTAGACTCGGTACAATGCGAAAATTGAAGTCTTCTTCAATTAAATCTGTGTAGACGTGGTCCAGAATGCTTTTGCGTGATGTAGTTTCTCGGGTACAGTAGTCTGCTTCAATCTTATTTAGAATAATATAGCCTGATTCTTCTATAGTAGAGGAGTATTGAGGTGTTGTGTGGTCATTTGACAATAGGTCGATATTGAAATCGCCAAATATTATAGATCTTTTATGTTTTTCAAGTTACTGTTCAAACGTTGTTATAAAATTGTTGTAGTTCGTTCTTCCCGGCTTGTATACTACTCCAACATTAAGTGATAACTTTCCGATTGATATCCATAAAAAATTGTTACCTCCAGTGTAAGTAATTAAACTAAAACACAGACAAAATAATTACGCCGGTTCTATCCCTACACCTCTTTCCTGAGAAGTATTCCCGTCCTTTGTATGATTGTATCGTTAGGAAGGTATCCCAATATTGGGACCGGCAAGAAACTCAGAGGGAGAACTCATTTCAAAAAACATATGTTGTACATCTTAAGATTCACATGCATTAAACCGAAACATACATTTTTGATTCATAAGGAAATTTAAAATAATTTTGAAAAAATTGGCAGTACTAAAAAGGTCAACACAATCAAACACATCAGCCTCACGGTTTATGTCTAGACTGTTCCTTTATCAGATGAACTACTGGATCCCAAGCTGGTGGTACCTAGAGATAAGCTTCTTTCTATCCTATTAAAGTTTGGATATTTCATTATCTCAATGGCCTCATGCAACATTCTAGGAATGTGTCTCTTCTTCTTAGCGAGAACCAAAGGCTTGTCAAACTTAAATAATAGAATGATTTGGTCCATCCATGACATGCTCCCAAACCGCAGACTGTCGTCGACGGTGCTTGACATCGGCTATGTGCTCCTTCACCCTAGTAGTAATATTCCTCTTTGTCTGCCCAACATATGAAAGCCCACACTCACAGTCCAGCTTATACACTCCTGCATTCAGTAAAGGAGTGTTATACTTAACAGGCCTCAGAAACTGCGACATCTTCATTGGCTTAAAATAGGTTTTAATAGAAGCATGTTTCAAGATGCGGCTGATCCTGTCCGTAACCCCTCCAATAAATGGCAGAATGGCTGGCCTGCGCTCAACAGTGGGAATCTTCATACGAGTCGTCTGATTGTTTTATTAATAACTTTAACATACGAGACGATGTTACTTACATGACAGCGCTATCTAGCCTCCATCACAACATTCATTTTATAAAATACCTATAAGAATCAATTAATTATTTTCACCAGTGTGTATCATCTCGTGCCTCCGTAATTGATCTTTCCTTATGCATTTGTAATCACAGAAGTTGCATTTAAAATTCTTTTCACCAGTGTGAATCATCTCGTGTCTCCGTATGTGACTTTTCTGTCTGCATTTATAATCACAGAAGTTGCATTTAAAATTCTTTTCACCAGTGTGAATCATCTCGTGACTCCGTAACTGGCTTTTCTGTCTGCATTTATAATCACAGAAGTTGCATTTATAATTCTTTTCACCAGTGTGTATCATCTCGTGTCTCCGTAACTGGCTTTTCTGTCTGCATTTATAATCACAAAAGTTGCATTTATAATTCTTTTCACCAGTGTGTATCCTCTCGTGTCTCCGTATGTGACTTTTCTGTCTGCATTTATAATCACAGAAGTCGCATTTCAAATTCTTTTCACCAGTGTGAATCATCTCGTGACTCCGTAACTGGCTTTTCTGTCTGCATTTATAATCACAGAAGTTGCATTTATAATTCTTTTCACCAGTGTGAATCATCTCGTGACTCCGTAACTGGCTTTTCTGTCTGCATTTATAATCACAAAAGTTGCATTTATAATTCTTTTCACCAGTGTGTATCATCTCGTGTTTCCGTAAGTCATCTTTCCGTCCGCATTTGTAATCACAGAAGTTGCATTTAAAATTCTTTTCACCAGTGTGTATCATCTCGTGTATCCGTAAGGTACCTTTCTCTCTGCATTTGTAATCACAGAAGTTGCATTTAAAATTCTTTTCACCAGTGTGTATCATCTCGTGACTCCGTAAGGCAACTTTTCGTCTGCATTTGTAATCACAGAAGTTGCATTTAAACTTCTTTTCGCCAGTGTGTATCATCTCGTGTTTTCGTAAGTGACCTTTCTGTCTGCATTTGTAATCACAGAAGTTGCATTTAAAATTCTTTTCACCAGTGTGTATCATCTCGTGATCCCGTAAGTGACCTTTCCGTCTGCATTTGTAATCACAGAAGTTGCATTTAAAATTCTTTTCACCAGTGTGTATCATCTCGTGACTCTGTAAGTTACTTTTCTGTCTGCATTTGTAATCACAGTACTTGCATTTGAAGTTCTTTTCACAAGTGTGTATTATCACGTGTCTCCGCAACGCAGCTTTTTCCTTGCATTTGTAGTCACAGTCGTTACACTCATATTTCTTTTCATCAGTATGTATCCTCAGTACGTGAGCCTGTAAGCTCTTTTTCTGTCGGCATCTGTACTCACAGTGGCTACACTGAAATGGTTTATCATCAGCGTTCCCGTGTAATCCTCGTTTATGTTCTAGACTTAAATCATCGCGGGCTGAAGTCTGTGAACTTGCCGTCAGGTGAGTGTGTACGTGTTTCTCTAGAGCCGACTTGTTCGTGAAACGTTTGTCGCAATGGTGACATCGGTAGAGCGTGGCGTATCGGGTCGGTGCGGGTGTATGGGCGGGCTCGCTCGTGGTGTGCAGCTTGTACGTGCGGCGCCCGACCCGGCAGGTGCGCCGCCCCGCGTCCACCAGCAGGCGCTCCAGCCTGACCGAGCACGAGCGCCCGAGACCCGACACTACACCCGAGCCTCTAGCTGCAACAAAACAATTAATATTCGCTACTTTAGTCTACAGATTGGAATATCTAGTAACACCTATACAGTAGTAGTGTTAGTACTGGCAACGAAATCAGTTCCAAAAGGGCTTCTGATCAGACAACCCCCAGGCAGAGTTGCAACGACGAACAGGCTGCGGTACTGCAACATGGGAGGGGGGTTTACTAATTTTTGGCCAAAAGTTGTTTCCCAAAATAACACATCCCAAACATTTTTTTGCAAATGAATATTCCCAAAAACTCGAGTGCCAAAAAGACTTGCATATTGCAACATTAAGTTCACAAAACTTTTTATGGCAACAAATTATTTCCCAAATAATTTAAATGGTCAAATTTAATTTGACCATAGTTTGGCATCATAGGAATAGGATAGATCCTAAAATACTACATTTTAGAATTGGTATGATTTTCATCATATACTTAAATGTAAAAGTCAGTTGTATTTTTTCATTTCCCAGTATCCAAACATTCGCTTAACAAATATTTGCCTTATAAAAACTTGACAAAATTAAATCATGCCAAGTGATAATTTGGACAACTGAATAAATTGCGAAATGTAATTTGGGAAATGAAATTATTGTGATATAATTCTTGGGAAGTGATATTTTGGGAAACAATTTTTGGTGTAATGGAGTGATACCCCATCTAGTACGTAAGAAAAAAAAAATCGCTTCAGCAACGTAACACACTGACTATGGCACATCAGGTCATGACTGTGTGTTGACTTGACGCTAACGCCGAATTATATTGCTGCTAAATGCACTGATTCACTGTGTCCACGTGACCCACTGCTGGCACAACAGCACTGACAGAATCCACAACTCACCATTGTTACCGCCGGGCCGGCGCTCTCCCTGCTCCGCGCTTGTAGGCATGTGGATGTGGATCGCGACGTGTTTCAATAAATCAGACTTCCGATCGAACCTCCTGCCACAAAGATCACAAATGGGATCTTTATCGTAGTCCACTCTGTCGGACATTACTTGTTCAGCGTTGTGTTGCGCCGCAGCGAGCGCCGAGCCTGAACACAAATATGTATTATCTCCCTTGTAATGAAACCAATTATTATTAATTGTGAGACCATGTTGCGTCCTCTCCAAGTACACAGAACATACCTTGCGCCACCAGCGGCACGACGGGGCGGTGCGAGCGCTCCGGCCCCAGCACGAGCTCGTCCTTCACCACGTGGTCGGTGTACAGGCCGGCCAGCATGGCTGCCGCGCTCACTCCACACGGCTCCCAGCGCTCTCCACACTCCTCCTTCACACACGCCTCTGCATCCGACAATTCTTCCTCCTTTACAATAACTAAAACAACAGTATATTCATATTAACCAGATGGAGATGTGTGAAGACTCTACAGGAGTCTTAGTTTCGTCTTAGCAACTTCTCTTCTATACTGCGAGAATGCTAACAGATTTTCTGATAATATTTTGACTTTTTCAAGAGGTAGGAGGATAATAAAACACATCATGTAAATACCTATCTTAATAACAAGTGTAAAAACTTTAGATTCATGGTCATGGGGCCCCTGTGCGTGCTAAGTATTTACAAACACAGACATGTTGACTTCCTCGCTCAACATATATGCATAAAGAAATAAATATCTTGGGACATTAACAGTTCGCCTCTGGTAGTGTTCCACCGAGTGCTAATACTATGCTTATCGAAAATATCTAACAGAATTCCTATGCCAGGGACACGCATGTGGGACCGAAAAGATTTTACTCCTATACCTATATTTGACACAGCACTTGTGTCAAAAACGTTTGTATCTCTATGCCAATGACATAGGAGCTAGATCTTGATTTGTGCTAGTGGCATAAGAATTAGTTTCATCTTGTATGTGTGTCACTGGCATAAGAGTCAGATTTTGTTGGTCACAGATCTGTGTCACTGGTCTCTAAAGTGTTAGTGGAAAAACTTTTTAACCATAATTGCACAATATGAGTTAGTTAGGTAAATATAAAATATTCCCTGTTAATAATAAAATAGCTCTGGGCAAAATCCAGCTGAGTGCGTGCAGACCGAAAGAGCTGTTCTAGCGCCCGTTCTAAGAAATCAACCAATCACGTTTTGCGTACCGATCGAATTTCGTAGAGTGGGAGGTTAGAACAGCGAATGCTCTTTTAGTTTAACCGCACCTTATGACATCCTTGAAGGTAGAATCAGTCAGAGAATATGGTCTGTAACATGCTGCTTATATCAACAAACTGATTATATTAATTTGGTTAACTTCAAAATGTATAACTATAACACTATAATTGAATTTTAGTGTGAAAATAGAAACTGCCTCCTATCTGATCTTAAAATAAATCCAGATTGGGGTTCTGAGAATTTACTTTAGAGTATGACTAAGGGTCATACCTAGTAGGTACTTTAACATGGAAATTTTGTTCATTAATTCTCTAAAGACCATAGAATAAAACAGCAGTGCAGATCCTTTCAGCCATAGCCCCTTTTCTAACATAATCTGTGTTACAATAATTATTGTAATATTAGAAAAGTAATGTGGATTATAGATTATGTTAGAGGAAGGTTACCATGGTCTACCGCAACGCTCTCGGGATCCGCCTTCACGAGCGCCGGCGACGAAGCGCCGCGGTCGCGACCCTCCATTCTTGCTCGGCTATCAATTCAGTACGGCTGTATATTGAGTTGCTTTCCAAGAATTTGGATAAGCAACAAACGATATGAAATTACAGTTACCTAAGACCGAACGCGCACAATAAATACATTAAATACAATTTGACAGACCATGACATTGACATGAGGACATGACAGATACATGACCACAGAATCACCATAGATCATGTAAAACACACACAGTCCCAAGGGGCTCTACAGACACGCAGCACATGAATCCAAGACACGCTTTCAAAAGTCTCAAATTTTCAGCTACTAGTACTTACTTAATACTCAACTGTATTCATACTCAAAGATCAAATACATTAATACAGCTTCCAATCATTCAGCAGATGCTCAGCAGCAATGTATGAAAAATAAGTCTTTCGTACTTGGAGGATTTAATCCCACAAGATTTCGTACTATCTAATGTCAATCTATTATCGCATCTGTGGTGTCACTTCTGTCAAGATGCTGTCAAGACACGACATTACTGTCAGCTCAGCTGTCGTCAGTCGTCAGTCTTGTCACGTCAACGTCATGTACACGTACTTCGTTACGAGAATGTTAGCGTCTACTTTGTTATTGCTGTAACGGTTAATTCTAGTATAGATCGTTCGCATTGTTTTGGGAAACAATTGAGTGTAGAACTCAGTGATTGAATTGCCATACTGCTGAGTATGGAAAGTCTCGACCGCGGCAGGTCGCCGCCGGCGCCGGGGGCGCGCGTGAAGGCGGAGCCCGAGTCCTTCACGTTGGACCCCGGTGAGCTTCCTTTAATACTATCCATCTCAACATAGGTATTATTAGCGATTCAAGAGAATTCATTCACTGTTGGTCAATTCCATGTAAAATGCTGTCTTTCCAAAAAAAATAACATTAATATAGTATTACAAAATATTTCACACTTATGTGTTTGTTTGCAAATGACAAAAATTTGCATAGCATTATTGTCCAATGTTGTATCTTAAAAAATTTGACTTGGAAAAATTGTTCAACAATTCTTAAATTTTGTGCTTAGGAACAGATTAAGAGGTTCAGTTTTATTGTTATAGAATAAAAGATAGATTCCATATTGTTATCTCCTTTATTCAAGTTTCCTCTTAGGCTAGGTGTTTCATAATATAATTTTAAAAGTAAAATACAATAAAACATACAAAAACAACACAAAACAAATAAACACATTATAAAAAACCTAACCTAGGGTGCCGCCGGCAACGGGGCGGGCCCAAGCTGCTAGTGGTTAAGGTTGCAGAGAGAGGAACTGGACTATCCGCGCCGTGTCCAGGATTACTGCCTTATTATTATTATTTAATTTCTAGGCGAGAAGCTATTCAGCTGATGAGCCTATGTCACAGTGTCCAGTATTATACAGTTCAAAGTTGGTAAATTCTTATCACATCGCTAGTAACTTCAGTCTAATTCATTGTTTAAAAGCCACTTGTCCTATTTTTGAATATGTTGACGGAAGGAGCAGTCACAACACTATCTGGTAAATGGTTCCAAGTAGCTATGACACAGTTGGGCAGTGAGTTAAATGCAGCTTTTGTGGATGTGGTAGTGCGCACCAATCTAAGGCTGTGTGTATTATTATCCTCTTAAATTACCTGGGTTAACCCTCAGAACTGATGTATGGTAATGTATAGGTAAAGTAAATACTCAGATCTCACAACATTTTGTGATTGTATGTAACTGCGGTAGAATTGGCATCCTACTAGCATCACCCGCTATTTATTGTTTTAGTGCACATAAAGGAGGAAGAATCTGAAGATGAAGCGTCATGTGTGAAGGAGGAGTGTGGAGAGCACTTGGAGCTGTGTGGAGTGAGCGCGGCAGCCATGTTGGCCGGCCTGTACACCGACCACGTGGTGAAGGACGAGCTCGTGCTGGGGCCGGAGCGCCCGCACCGCCCCGTCGTGCCGCTGGTGGCGCAACGTCAGTATATTATTCTAATAACACCTTAAAATACAACCTCTCACTTGCCAATTGAATGTTAATGTTATTGTGTTTGGGTGTTAAATAATGGACACAGTAAGAACGGTAACACGCACATCCATATTCTGTGTAAATCATCAGTTTGTCAAACAGAATGAAAACATAAGACTTTTAATCTGTAAAAATATGGCATTGGAATTTCAATCGAATGAAGTACAAAATAGTGTTTCCACTCGACCTTTTCCCTGCCTCCCATGTGAGCACTAAATGAGTATATCAAGTCAGTGGCTGCTATAAGGTCAACTCAACATCATTAAAAGAAGAAAGATCTCCAATTTCGATAAGCCACAAAAATGGACTGAGCATTTCTCAAAAAGTTTGTACATATGGATCATGTCTTAGATTTTGATAAATATTTATAACTACTAATATTAGTAGGCTGGTAGAGTCCACGATGCTGAGCAAGATCCACCACATTTCCCAGAATGTTCCAAAATGTTTGTATTCATGAAACATTCCTTTCTTGTTACCGAAAATGTACAGGAATCTGATAATCTGATGACTCTACCAATTTTTAACAAAATCAAAGACGTGATCCAAATGTACAAACTTTTAGAGAGTTGCAGGACTAGGCTATGGAGGCCGGTAAAGATTATTTATTTAATTTTGATTGAGCTAAATACTCTTTCATGGAAATTAAGTAAAGGACGTAACAATTTGACTTGTTTCTTGCTAACGTATTCGCAAGTGTTTATGGATTGTTATAATTATGAAGTATTGTTTGTGATGTTGCAGCTGGGGGCTCGCTCACGCTCTGGTCTCGGGGTGTAGTGTCGGGTCTCGGGCGCTCGTGCTCGGTCAGGCTGGAGCGCCTGCTGGTGGACGCGGGGCGGCGCACCTGCCGGGTCGGGCGCCGCACGTACAAGCTGCACACCACGAGCGAGCCCGCCCATACACCCGCACCGACCCGATACGCCACGCTCTACCGATGTCACCATTGCGACAAACGTTTCGGGAACAAATCGGTTTTGAAGAAACATGTACACACTCACATGTTAAGATTTTCCCGTGATTCGACCCGTGAACACGTCGGTCTAGAATATGCCAAAACGTTACGCAGTCGCAAGGAACCTCGTGGAGGCAGCGCTCACAGCCACATGGCCACTCGCGCGGGGCGGGGGGAGCGCGGCGACGACGGTGAGTCGGCGTTTGTATTAACATGTCCTTTATGTTTTCTTTGCATTTATTTTCGTTCCAAAACGCTAGCCAAAACTAGAAAGCCTGGTACAATGTATGATAACCATGGAAAAAGTCGGTTTTCTCACTGACGGCGACTCAAAAATATTACGATAGGCCGAATCACAAAAACTCACATTGAACTGATAGTGATAACAGAAGAACATTTTAATTTAACAACAACATTTATCAAGAAAACATTGAAAACACTAAAATTACGCTTGCTATCACCAAAATTAAAAATAAAATGCAGATTCGTCATTTGGGTCGAATGCAAATAATATAGACATTGTTAAAGGCCTTTAATGAAAACAAAATTTAACGCCATAACTTTTGTGTTATGAAATGAATTTTTGTGAGACAACTTTTGGCAGTGAAAAATGGCGAGAAATTTAAATTTTCTGTGAGCAATCAACAATACACGCCTGTATTGTTCAAATATGATGCCTCTTTATGCTGCCTAAGGTTGTTGTACAGAGTAAACACTATAATTAGTCCCACAATGTCGTAACAGATGTGCTTACCATTGAAAAAATCAACTGTGAAAGACTCTGGTCGTCACGGGATTCGAACCCGCTTCCTCTGGATTGCCGGTCCAACGTGCTTCCAATTACACCAGACTACCTTCCGTCGATCACAGCGAATTTAGTCAATGGTATTGTGAAGCTAATCACTAGCGACATCTGTACGTAGTGTTTCGAAGGTACTACAACCTTAAGCCACTCAAAGACGTGTGTCTACCACAATCGTCCGCAAACTCGACAACTCTCCGTTGCGTTGAATTTGCTATAATTAGTGTAACTAGTTTTCGTAATACATAATATTTTCTTCGGTTACCGCGAGGATTAGACATGAAATAAAACTATGAAAACGAATAAACTCGCGTATATTAACTAATTTGGAAACTAATGTACTTCTTTAAAAACTTACACCACTCAGCCGATAAACGTTTATTAAAAACTATATATACAACTATTTGTCACTCTGTAATTACCTACATACTCCATAGTGGCTTGGGGTGGGGCCGCCAAAAAATTCATTATCCTTTTAGAAAGATCACAAAGAGGAATCCTGAAGATAATTCTCAAAGTACGTCGTCGGTTCCCTACTTTCGAAATTTATAAGAATATGGATGTTCTTAGTGTCCGCGGCAGTTTTATTCTTCAAGCTACATTAAAATTCCATAAACAAGCTATGACGTCTTACAATTTCCCCGAATTATCTCAAAAACGTAATGTTCGCTTCCCTGTCCCTCTAACAAAATCTACTTTTGCTCAAAGATTTAGTCCTTTCCTACATCCCTATTTATACAATCAAATTTGTTCAAAATTTCCTTTGCAAGAATACTCTCTTCGAGAAACAAAAAATAAAATGCAAACATGGCTCAAGTCTCTTCATTATGAGGATATAGAGAAGTTACTGAGAGTTGTACAGTGAATGTAAGCATTTGTTCAATATGTACACACTACACACGTATAGACACACACACATTGACACCTACACATACACACATACACATATGTATACACAAATTACTTTAAGTATCTTTTCCGAATTTTGGTTACCTGCAGTACAGGCTTTGCCTAGTGCAGGAGCCAGGCTAACTATTGTTGTAAACCTATACCACGAATAAATGTCTTATGTCTTAATTTTAACTTCAGGAGTGTATAAGCTGGACTGTGAATGTGGGCTTTCATATGTTGGGCAGACAAAGAGGAATATCACTACTAGGGTGAAGGAGCACATAGCCGATGTCAAGCACCGTCGACGACAGTCTGCGGTTTGGGAGCATGTCATGGATGGACCGAATCATTCTATTAAGTTTGACAAGCCTTTGGTTCTTGTTAAGGGCTTGTCCATTAATCACGTCATACGATACTCACCCACGGTGATACTTGGTGATAATTTCAGGACCCCCCCCCCCCCCCCCAAGCCAATATGACGTGTAATTTTTTGCCAACTTAAGTAGTCCTTTTAATAACACTTCAATTTAAGTACTTTATTGCACACATGTTGGGAAAAAACTTTCTTGCTAACTACGAGGTAAATGTCTGCGAAGTTTTAATTCATAATTCTTTATTGCAACCATGGTATTTTTGATGTACAAAATAATTAAAATAAATAGTTTCACATGGGCCCTGTTAGGGCGAAGCAAGAAAACAATAGGTATTTACGCTATACACGGTGGAATTTAATCGGTGAACAGGAACCCATTTTTCTAATTCAGTAATCGATGGCGGTCACGTTTATGTAGTACTTAAGTGGAACCAAGTTTTTTTTTTAGCATAAATTTTTTTTTTGTTGAAATTAAACTTTAATTAAAATTTATTGTCACCCTACTAATGGTTTAGTCTGAAAAGTTTAATACCTCTTTTCAAACTATCAGCCATGCATCGCTCTTATTTTACATAGGAATAGAGTCTATCGCAAAAATTAAAGCATGTGAGTGGTTATTGCTCATTTATGTTTTAAGTTTCTATGACTGATAGTTTGAAAAGAGGTATTAAACTTTTCAGACTAAACCATTAGTAGGGTGACAATAAATTTTAATTTCAACATTAAAAAAAATTATGCTAAAAAAAAACTTGGTTCCACTTGAGTACTACATAAACGTGACCGCCATCGATTACTGAATTAGAAAAATGGGTTCCTGTTCACCGATTAAATTCCACCGTGTATATCAAACACCACTTACAATTAGCTATAAACTTAATAATAACGTCAGTTAAGTATACAAACAATTTTCCAATTGACATGTTATAAATTACATTAATAAATATTCAATCAAAGTCAAATTAATTCACACTACATTAAAACATTTGGATACAATATCAATAAATACATTTGCTTTCATCAGTTATTACATTAAAGTTTAAGTTAATATTCGTACCTAATTATTCGTTTGGACAGGATTAATAAAAAAAAATTATACTATGTCAAATTCGTTATCTTTATAATAGTCCTCAACCGTGTAGTAACATTTCTGGATTAATATTCGCTTAATTATGTTTTTAAATCGGGTATTATTTTCTTGTTTTAGGATGTTAGGTGGTAATTTGTTATATATTTGGGCACATCTATAATATGGACTGTTTTTGAACATTACTAAGTTCCATTTTGGTAATGCTAACTGATGTCGTTTTCGTGAATTGTAATTATTAGTGATGTCTTTTTTTTGTACGAATAAATTGAAATGCTTCCTGACAAACATTATTGCTTCAAAGATATACAGAGAAGGCAGTGTAAGAAGGTTTAGTTTTTTAAAATGTGGCCTACAACTGTCTCTCCTACTAATCTTTACTAAGATTCGGACACATGTTTTTTGTTGGAGAAACAAATCGTCGGCATCGGTGCTCTCACCCCATAGGATAAGCCCGTATCGTAGCCACGAGTATGCATATGCATAGTATGCAGATAACGACGCTTCTAAGTCTGAGTTTGCTTTAAGTATACTAAGAGCATAAATGAAGCTAGACAGCTTATTATTTATTTTCTGCACGTGTGGTTTCCAGCTCATATCACTGTCCACTGTTATGCCCAGAAGGTTAAATTGGTTAACTTCTCCTATAATCTGGTTATTTATATGTAAATCTATATCTAATTCGGTTTTTTGATATGGCTTAAATTGAATTACTTTAGTTTTGTTTAAGTTAATTTCTAATTTGTGGTCACGTAGCCATTCAAAAATTAAATTGGAGTAACATTCTAATTTTATTCTACATTCTTCACTGTCAGTGCAGTTAAATAGTACTGAAATGTCATCTGCAAACATTATGCACGTAGTGTCTAACTCTTTTGGTAGATCGTTAATGTAAACTAAGAAAAGGATACACCCAATTACACTTCCTTGAGGGATTGATGTCTCTACGTGGCGGGACCCTGATATTACCGCTTCGACTTCGCCAGTGTTTTCATTGTAGTGCTCTATCTGCACATATTGAGATCGGCTTTGTAGGTAAAGGCCGGTTCACACGTATTAAGTTGTCAAGTAGTCAACTAAATTTTAACTTAATTTTAAGCGACTTAATTTTAAGTAAGCGTTTACACGTCGTAACAGCTAAGCTCTTTAGTCCGCCCGATATGGACCATCAATAGAGTCAGTAATTAAATTCGTATTAAGCGAGGTTTAAGACGAATTGCGTTTAATATATTCTTCAATAAACTTCACTGTAGTGTTTTGCAACCACTTCGACATTTTCGAAAAAGATATATATATATTATAGGGTCCTAACCGTCTCCGACCACGGCGACTGCTTCAACTCCATTGTTGGCGCTCATGTGCTCTCGTGTGGCTGACGTTATTCAAAAAAGATGTTAACTCACGAACATACAATTGCAACCGCTCCGCCAAACTTATACAGTTTACTAATATTTAACTAAATCGTGCCTGTCCAAACGTGTCAGTGGTAAGCCACGCCCACCCACTTAACCGAAAAATAGACGGAATTCTAATCTACTTGCTTAAGTGCACACTAAATTTTAACTTGTAACTTATTACTAAATTGATCGTTTATACGCTTTAAGTCACTTAAAATTAAGTTAAAATTTAGTTAATTACTTGACAACTTAATACGTGTGAACCAGGCTTAAGATTTGATCCAATTATATGTATTTCCCCTAATACCTACGCCGTAGAGTTTTGATAGAAGTATTTGGTGCGATACTTTGTCGTAGGCCTTCGTCATATCCAGTAACAAACCAACAGAGTATTTTTTCCCGTTTATGTGGCGCAAGGCCTCTTGTGCGTATTTAAAACTCAGTTCAGGATTTGACATCGGGTTATGTTTTAAAAAAAGTATGCTATTCAGCAGAGAGTGACCAAAAAGTTACACGTGATTTGTCCGATGACCCCCCTCCGCTATGGTGATAATTGGTGATTTTTTCTTGACCCCCCCGTCCCCCTGTACAGTATGACGTGATTAATGGACAAGCCCTAAGGAGAAGAGAAACATTCCTAGAATGTTGCGTGAGGTGATTGAGATAATGAAATATCCAAACTTTAATAGGATAGAAAGAAGCTTTTCTCTACCACCAGCTTGGGATCCAGTTGTTCATCTGATAAAGGAACAGTCTAGACATAAACCGTGAGGCTGATGTATTTGACGGTGGTGACCAAACCCCCCCACCCCCCTTTTAGTACTAGCAATTTTTTTTCAAAATTATTTTAAATTTCCTTATGAATTAAAATTGTATATTTCGGTTTAATGCATAATGATCTTAAGCTGTACTACAAATGTTTTTTGAAAAGAGTTGTCCCGCTGAATTTCTTGCCGGTCCCAATTTTGGGATACCTTCCTAACAATACAATCATACAAAGGAAGGAAATACTTTTGAGGCAGTGGCGTAGGGATAGAACCGGCGTAGATTATTTATTTTGTCTCTTGTTTTCATTCTGAAAATACTTGTAATGAATAACTAGCTTAATTTGCAAATTTAGTATGTACATCCACCCTTAAAAATTTATTGTCTGTGGTTTAGTATATTTTTCTTTGGTGGGTAGTTTTGTACTTATCTTTCTTATTTTGATGGAGGTAGATCTATCAAATTTCCTCCATTGTCAGTCATCCGCAGACCACGAACCCTGTAAAGTGTTCGAAACGTCGGAATGAAGTTAAACTTAGTTAATATACGCGAGTTTATCCGTTTTCATAGTTTTATTTCGTAATACAATTGACGCGATCGTGAGTTTTGTTTTGATTGCAGCTTTGACTATGTACAATTTGTTATGCAATCGACGGATGCCAAGTCACGGATAACGAATCATACATCACTTAGTCAAACAAGTATTAGTTGCACAGTAATTATGTTTCCAGAATACTAACCAATAGTACGACGGAGAAGAATATGACATACATATGACGAACATAAGATAGTTAAAAAAAATATTCAAAGGAAGAAGAAATAATAACTCCAATATCGTACCATTTGTCGACAACTCTCTTGGCCTTGCCCTTAATCCCAGATCATATTTGTTTTACATAATCAGCACTAAAACTGTTTGTGACTGTGAGTAGGAATAATCCATAAAAGTTATAATCATAATCAAGTTTTTTTGGCCAACCCTTTAATAGTATTTTATACAATCGTGTTATAATAGAGAGTTTTTCAGTCGAGTACCGTGTTTAGGCCACGAAGCTTGCTGAGTGGCCTAAGTAAGGTACGAGATTGAAAAACTTGATTATAACACGATTGTATACAATACTTTTTCTACGAGATAAAAAAAGTAACAAAAAAAAAATTATGTGCATATAAGAATTATAAATTATAAATATTGTAAGTAGGCACTAGGCACCATTATTTCTACCTCTAGTATCAGATTTCCTTTACACAAGATAATAAAATTGGAAAAAAAATGTCTGTAGTGGGTTACTCATAAACAAATGCAATACTGATTTTACTAGTAAAAAAAAATCATAAACACTTCATCAAATAATTTATTGAAAATAAATTTATTGAAATAATAAGATAAGTAATTACTCTTTATGATAATGGATGTGAAGGTTTTGAATATTATTTCTTGTTATAATCATAGGGGCATTTTGTTTAAGAATTTGAGATAGATTAATTTCCTTAGTTGCTGAAGAGGTGGGTGCTTGAGAAACTTGAGACAAAATATTGTCATTGTTCACTGGAGTAAAAGTCGGACTTGGTGGAGGCTGGATATCCATGGGTTGGGCTTGAGTATTCTCTATGGAGTTTAATATGGTTTTTGAAACTTTTAATTTGTTTTCTACAGAGTTATCTATATAACTCTCAGCAACTGCTGTGGAACGCCATCCGCCATGTCGCTTTAAGGCAGTGATGTCACCTCCTGCAACAAAATATAAAATAACATTTTAATTTCATAGAGCATTTACTTGTCAAAAAGTTCTACAAAAAATATTTTTAAAATAAAAAATAATAATAATATAACTATTTACCAACCCGCATCAACGAGTAGAGTCGCAGAGGTCTTCCGGAAACAATGACCTGTGTATAGCTCAGGATTGGGTAACATCAAGTAACTGGCAACAGTTTTTCCTAAATTTCCAAATGTGTTTATACCAATGTTCTGATTGGTGCATTTTCCTTTAAAGTATTTGATGAAAAAATGTTTATTTTCGCAACCAGCAGGCCTCAAATCCATGTATTTTTTGATTAAATGGTAATATTGACCAGTGACAGTAAAAGTTCTGTCTGTCTTATTTTTAGTATTCAGTACTTTCACTAAGAGGGCTCCATTTAAGTCTATGACATTTTCAAACAGCAGCGAGTACAATTCCTGTCTTCGGAAAGCACCCATTACACCGAAGATGACTGCCGCCTGAAATCAAAAACAATCACATGATTCAAAGGTTAATTGATGCGAGTTTACACTACCAGCTACCTACATTGATATTTAAACTTTAAAAACTAAGAAAGTTAAATACATCTAATTTAATAATAATATAATGTCTTACTTTGGTCATTAGATACAGCAAATCGGGTGCGTCCTTAACAAACGTGTTGATTTCGGCTGGAGAAAAAGTTGACGACTTTTTGGTCTTATAACCTTCAGACTTCCTTTTCAAAAAAGCTTGTAATTTCCTGTATTTTGATACGTCTATTTTTTCGTAGATGTTTAAAGTTGCCTTCAACATTGAGTAATTGGCCCAGAGTGATGACGGTGCAAACTTTGTGCACATTTCTTGAAAGTATGCTAATAGGACATTTTCGGAAAAAGAATTTCCAATCCCTTTCTCGGTCCGCCATTCCATAAATTTAGCATAACATTTGTTATACAGAGCCTTGGACTTGTGAGGGAGCAATGATAATGTGGCTTCCTCCGCAATATCTGTAATCTCTTGCGGAGTTAAACAACAACTATCGTCACCGTCACTACTCATTGTTTTATTTTATTTTGATAAACTGTTCTGGCAATGATTTCGAAACAAAACACTACACTCAATAGCGTTGTTGTGTCAGCCAGTGTTGCCAACTCTGTAGTCAAGCTTAGAGCTAGTGTTGTGCCAAAAAAGAGCTGAAAAAGAGCTAACTTTATCAGCTAAAAAGAGCTAAATAAAACAATTCGAACTTATTATATTTTAATCAATAAAAAACATTGTTCTTAATAATTATAGGTATCATTAGTCTTCATCTGACCATAAGTAACATATGTTGTCGTCATCGTGAAAATCAATCATCAAGGAACTTCCACTTGGGCCTGCTGCAGCTTGATCAGGGTTGTTGTATGAAGCCATTGTCCCTATTTTTTTTAGTACCTCAGTTGGCAGTAAGTAGCTGTGACAGCATTTTTTTTGGCGCCGTAATCCTGCCCTGATGGTAATAATGGCATTCGTGGTAGTGTTGTGTAGTCTATTGCGAGCCTTGTTTTTAACGATATTCAGTTGGCTAAAGACTCGTTCAACTTCCCCATTAGACCACGGCAAAGAAATCATCGACAAGGCAAAAGAACACAATTCCAGAAAAGGATTATTGCCAGCTGCATCTTGATATTTCAAAACTTCGGACCAAAATGAAATAGTGTTGTCCTTTTTCTCCCATGGTACATACAAGAGATATATTGACCCACTGTGTTTCTACCTTCGCGGTAAAATCCTCGCTGTGGCCCATTTCTCGTACTAGTGAAGTTATGCTTTCCTTTACTTGCTTCAATGTGTTTGAAACTGACAACTGGTTGACTTTTTTCAAAACATTGTAATTTTCTGGAAGTCTCTGTTTCAGTTGTTTTATGAGCTCTACTGTGAACTTCACACATTTATCCCTGAATTGCTCTTCATCTTGGGTTGAAAATCGATTGGTCTCCCGTATTTCTGAAAGCTTACTTTCGACTTTGAATCCTAGATAAGGATGTGGAACCAAGAAATCTTCTAAATTTTGTATTTCGAATACATTGATGTTCCTAGTAGGATTCAGAACTTTTCTCCCGAGGGATTCTATAGCCGTGATTAGGTCATTAAGTAACTTGCTAGGATCAATATTATTTGACTGAAAAATTTTTACTAGCCCCTGCAATTGATCCAAAACGGAGTGGATATATAACAAATATGCTTCGTTTGTGGGATTCGTGTATAAATTGTAAAGTGTTTCTGCACTGTAGCATTTTTCAGTGTTCCTTGTAATACCAAAATGTAGTTTTAATTCTATCCATTGGTCTAATATTCTTTTTACTGCAGTTTCAATAGAAAGCCACCTGGTTGCACATGCTTGTGTAATTTTTAGTGGTTCTTCATCGTTAATTGTGAGATATAAATCTCTGTATGCGTTTTGTCTATTTGACGATTTCGAGAACCAGTTGTAGGTTTCCTGTATAATATATTCGAGATGCCTAGGTAAATTTTCAGCAGAAGCATGAGAAACTGCTAGTTGAATTGAATGGCACGAGCATTTAATCATGACGAGATGGGGTACCTCCACTTTAAGTTTCTGGTATACTCCGCTATGTACACCTGTCATTACATTGGCGTTGTCAACTCCTATACCAGAAAGCTTTTTGATGTCAAGTCCATGTCCAAGTTGTGTTTTTTTTACAGTTTGCGTAATGGATTCAGCGTCGCCTTTACTTAACTCTCCCAGCGTAAGGAAAGTTGACACTATCTCATATGAAGTCTTACTAAAATATTGAATTACAACTCCCAGTAACTTTGTTACACTTATATCGGTGCTCTCGTCTAGTGATGTGCCGTTACCGTAAATTACGAGAACAAAGAGAACTATCGGGTAACTTTCTCGGTAAAGTTCTCCGGGCGGGTAATTATGGAGAAAGTGTTTTAAGTTATTACTTTTTTCATATTTTTTTCCAGAATAGTACTTAATTTAGTAATAATAATCTGACCTGAAAATTACATAAACATGTGACTAGTGGAACTAGTTTATTACCAAAATTACGGTAAATTACCGGCGTAAATTACGGAGAACGTTCTCCGCGAATTTTCTCCAGAGAATTTTTACAACGCAAAATGGTATTTGTTTGTTATATAAATTAAACATTTTGATAAAATGGGCAATAATGGTTCATAATAATGCTTGCGGTATATGTATACATAAAATAAAATTAAAAACAGCGTTTTTCGTATGAATAAAATAATTAAATTCCACGAAATCATTAAGAAACAGAATACTTACCGTGAAATTATATCTTGCAAGTTTCTTAAATAATTAGTTACATAAAAAAATAACAAGGACAATAAAAAAACGTTATAATTAAATGGTTTTTATACATTTACTATGAAAAATAAGGGAAACTTTAATTATAATGTCTGTCACGCAATTTTTTCCTCCCATGCTAAATGACAATAAAACTTTATCATCATCATCATCTTGGCCATAAGACATCCACTGCTGAACATAAGCCTCCCCTCTGGACCTCCACATGTACCGGTTAGATGCGACCTGCATACGGTAAAGTCGTCTGTCCATCTTGTGGGTGGACGTCCTACGCTGCGTTTGCCTAGCCGTGGTCTCCACTCGAGCACTTTTCGCTCTGCGTGCAATGTGACCTGCCCATTGCCACTTCAGCTTGCTAATTCGGAGGGCTATGTCAGTCAGTAACTTTAGTTCGCCTACAGATCTCCTCATTTCTGATTCGATCATGCAGAGAAACTCCGAGCATAGCCTTCTCCATAGCGACTTTGAGTTTAGAGATGAGGCCGATGGTGAAGGACCACGTTTCGGCGTCGTAAGTCATAACTGGTAACACACATTGATTGTAGACTTTCGTCTTAAGGCACTGAGGTATGTCGGACGAAAAGACATCGCGTAGTTTCCTGAACGCTGCCCAACCGAGTTGGATTCGGCGGTTGACCTCTTTCTGGAAGTTGGGCCTACCTAATTGGACTACTTGTCCTAGGTAGATGTAAGAGTCAACAACTTCGAATGTGAGTGATGTTTTCGCCGTTCACATTGATGTCAAGTCCTTGCCATTCCAGGAGCTTAAAAGCATCTTACATTGCGGCAGTAAACAGTTTCGGAGATATAACATCGCCCTGCCTTACGCCTCTTTGCAACGGAATTGTCTTCGTAGTCTGCTCCTGTACTCGGACCAACATTGTGGCGTTGCTATTCAAACACTTCAACACTTCGATGTACCAATAGTCAATGTGGCATCGCTGAAGAGACTCAAGCACTGCCCATATTTCTACCGAATCGAAAGCTTTCTCATAGTCCACAAACGCTAAGCATAATGGCAAGTTATACTCCTCGGTCTTCTGTATAATTTGCCGCAGCGTATGTATGTGGTCTATGGTACTATAGCCTTTTCGGAATCCAGCTTGTTCGGGAGGCTGGAAGTCATCAAGTCAAAACTGTATGAAAACATTATTAGCAACATGAATAAACAGTAATATCAATCAAAATTAAATTTCACTTTTTTCCCATAGTAAATGTAGGAAAACAGTTTTCTTTAATTTTTTTTTTGCAGTAAGTTGTCTCTTTAAAATTATTGGTACTAGGATAGGATTATTGGATAGGAATAGAAACGATTTTTTTTTATTTTCATAAATTTGTATGGGAATTTAAATTCTTAATTTGCGGCATTTCTTCGGCTTCTGATCCTGAACAGAAACAGGATCATTTTCAGTACTTTGCCTAAAATACTCTAGCACTTTACTCTTGGCCTCATTGTTGAAATATCACCAGAGATCGGATTTTTGTGCGACATCTCATACTAAATGTCATCAAAATGACGTAAGTCAGTAAGAATGTCGCAAATCCATCCGATCACTGAATATCACTAACAGTTGTGTTGACAGCACGTCGCTTCAATATGAACTAACTGAATTCAGCATTATCATTGAATAAAATGTACACCCTATTCCCAGATATTCTTAGAAAAGGGTATCACAGGCTCATAATCACAATTGACTATTTTAAATCCTAGGTAATTGAATACTCAGCTACCGATAAGAAAACCTTTGGTAAAGCCGCTTACCGCTTACGGGTCAAGTAAGGGGTTTATACGAGTACCTATTTTACCTGCTTGAACGTCAAAATCACCTATAATACCCTGTCATTAGTAAAATAGCATTATGATACTTAAATGTACCACATAAAGTAATATAAAATACGACGCAGACAAAATATTCATATGCAAATTGCATAGAAAAAAAATACTATGGGAGAAAGTTACCGTAATTCTCGGTAATTTACGGTAAAGTTCTCCTATGAGAATTACGGAAAGTGTGAAATTACCCGACGGCACATCACTACTCTCGTCTAACAAGAGGCTGTACGGTCCATCAGCAACGTCTTCACGTAAGTTTGACTCAAAATGTGGCGCCAAAACATTTTTTATTATAGCTGTACATTTCGTCCGGTGCAATTTTATATCAGCTTTAAATTCTTTTTTACATAAAGCCCCAAGATGGTCTACCGGTAATATTGAAGAATGGGCGGCAATATACCATGTCAGAGAAGCCTCAGATGAGCTCTTCGATTCGTCGAACTTTGGCTTTATTTATTATTTATTTATTTATTACAACAAAAGTTTACATGACATTACAGTAGAACACCAATGCGTCATGAAACTAAAATTATACAATTAAAAAATATACAATACAAATACAAAATAGAAATAAAAAAAACACATTAATTAGATTTAGGCGACACAACTGCGTGGCACCGTTGCGTCGTCTGAGCCGGCGTCGTAGGGTTCGGCAGGTTGCCCCGAAACCGCCGAAACACGACGCCCTTCGGCCAGAAGTCTGGACTCGCGATAGTGTCTTGGAGCGGCCGCGGCACGCGCACCACAAACGAGCTGAAGTGCACGTAGTGGCGCGACCGCAGCTGCTGCACCCTCAGCGAGAGGCCAGTCTTCCGGTGGACGTACTCCGCCACGTCATCAGCCACGGCGGAGTAATGCAGGCGTGATACGTAGAGCGCCTTACACGGAGTTGCGACCCGAAGACCAGAATTAACTGGTTCGGCGATGCCACCCAGAGTCTTGCGAGGCGCCCTGCGCACCTTGCTCTTCCTTTGAACCAGTGTAAATCCCTCCTTATCTACACTGGTGTGGGAGGACATTTCCCTACTGGGAGCCCGTAATTCACCCGCCTTAGAGGGCGAGTTGACTCGGTCAGCAGCGACTTGCTGCCCGGTGACGACATCGGCGTAGGCACGCTGACGTAGTTTCGAAACAGGGGCTTTGCCTGAAAGGTCAATTTTTGTTGTCTGGAGGAAAAGGGCTCCGCAGCTTTCATGTGTTTTTTGCGCTTTAAGTGATTAATTAAATCTTTTTTTTTTGCGTTTATTTCGCATCGACAATAACTGCAGAAGGCTTTCGTATTGTCATTGCTGACCTCCTTTAACCAGCCTTGAAAATCAGGCTCAGAGAGCCATTCGTGGCGGAATTTCTGGGTGTATGGTTTACTGCAGGACATACCTAATTTCACAATAAAGTCTTCACTCTTCACTTCAGCCTTCTTAACAAACAAACTTCACATTTAGCACAAACCAAACACTACCAACCAAACACAAACCAAGCGCAAGAAAGAAATCGTGTAGGTACCTAGGTACGGCGGCTGCCGAGGGAATTCCCCCGGGCGGGGAATTCCCCGTTTACTCCGCGCCGTTGTACGAATCTCTTTATGATCTATGGTTAGGTACAATATAAACGGCTGCGTTCAATAATAATTAACCTGCACTTCAGTACTGGATTCGAAGCCGGAATGCCATCGTGGTATGGCTGACTAAAATAATAAATAAATAAATAAATAAATATCTTGGGACATCTTACACAAATCAACCTAGAGCTAGAATAGTCGTAAAAAGAAGCTAAGGAGCTAAACAGTTTTTTTTCGAGCTGATACATGATAAATAGAGCCAAATCTAGCTCTTAAAGAGCTGAGTTGGCAACACTGGTGTCAGCAGAGAATTGCCTAGCAACCAACTCAACCAAGTGTCTCTGATTGGCTGATAACGTGACAGATAAAAAAAAATGTGTGTTCAGATGCAGAAAAATTTGCCAAGTATTGCAAATTAGTATATAATATGTATGAAGTTCTATTTTTGAAATTATTATAGTTGTCTACAGAGCATTGTAATGAATATTACAGTTCCCCTTCCCCAACAACTGCTGAAAACACAGCAGTTACAGTTTAGTCCGTGGAGTCCTAATTGACAGATTAAAGTCGAAGAGTAGAAAAAGTATATTATGCAACCCTTGTTTAAGAGAGTTCAAAAAAGGTGAGTGGCGTGGGTAACAATTTGAGGCGAAGCGGAAAATTGTTATTAAAGACGCCACGAGCATTTTTTGACTTAGTTAAACAATGTTGCATACAATACTTTTTACGACCACACACTTATTTTCAAATAAAATTGTATATTTGAGAAATATTCTTAGTCAAACACAATTTTATTAATCATCAAGGTCGGGCGAGAGTCGTAAAAATTAAAAAGAAAGCTCCTCTATGGTTTACTGTTCATCAGAAATGACATTTAAAATTATGTTGGCAGCCATGTATTTCATTAAATCTTCTAAACACGAGGTGTCTTAAAATGCATAAAACGCACTGCGTGTAAACCCGAATGCGTTTATAGGGAATAGACAACATAGACTTATCTTGACATCTGTAAGGTAGGGGCTTAAAGGTGTGTTCACGACCACGTAAATGACAAATAAAAGTACGGGAGTAGAAAAACAAATATATTGACCGGTAGGGCGGCCAATGCTACGCTTTAAAAATTTCGTCAAGCGGGATATGGTTGCGTTTGATGTCCCATGCAACGAATGGCAGCATCTGGCTGAAGACCGATCCAGGTGGCGCCGTGCTATTAATGATAGTCAGTCTTGACGATGTCTGGTTTGCCTATTTAAAAGAAAAACGTGCGAGGCGCCACGAGCAGGCTTCCAACCCCCGTCCATCTTGGGGGCATACATCTGCCGGGTATGTAGACGAGATACTCTCACGCATAGGACCGTATAGCCATGACCGTAGGTGGGGCTTCCAGGATGCTGTTTCAAACATCTGTAATCAAATAGCCTGATACTAAGATATTGGAATGTTATCTATAGACCCCGGATTCTAATCTCGCCGAGTTAAATATTGGTTTTCGTCACAGCAGGCGTCCATAGGCCTCGGTATCTGCTCACCATCAGGTGGGACGCATGCTTGTTTGCTGTCGTAGTATACGTAACATTTTGTTTCACTGGGCCTCTTACTCCCCAAACTTACCCTATTGTTACATCACCGCGACAAGAATCCTGTCTATAGCTATCTAAATATGTATAAACGAAGGATGTCATAATCAAGGGCATTCAGTGATAATTGTTTTGTTGCAGCTAGAGGCTCGGGTGTAGTGTCGGGTCGACGGCGCTCGTGCTCGGTCAGGCTGGAGCGCCTGCTGGTGGACGCGGGGCGGCGCACCTGCCGGGTCGGGCGCCGCACGTACAAGCTGCACACCACGAGCGAGCCCGCCCATACACCCGCACCGACCCGATACGCCACGCTCTACCGATGTCACCATTGCGACAAATGTTTCGGGAACAAATCGGTTTTGAAGAAACATGTACACACTCACCTGACAGCAAGTTCACAGACTTCAGCCCGCGAGGACATTGGTCTAGAACATAAACAAAGAATACACGGGATCAATAAAACTTATAAATGTAGCCGTTGTGAGTACAAGACTAGTAACAAAACAAGTTTCCGTAGACACCAACGCATGCACACAGATGAAAGATATTTTCAATGTAGTTTCTGTGTGTACAGGACCCGTCACAAGGATAACTTACGGCTTCACGAGGTGACACACACTGATGAAAAACCCTTTAAAAACCTTTTATGTGACTTCTGTGGTTACGGATGTAATATGAAAACCACCTTGCGGAGTCACCTGATGACACACACTGGCGAGAAGCCGTTCAAGTGTAGTTACTGTGACTATGAGTGCCGTAGAAAATGGGGCTTAAGGATTCACGAGGCAACACACACTGATGAAAAACGCTTCAAATGTGACTTTTGTGATTACAGATGCAAACAGAAAACCAACTTGAACATTCACGAAATGACACACACTAATGAAAATTGCTTCAAATGTGACTTCTGTGATTACAGATGTAAGATAAAAGACAATTTACGGAAACACCTGATGACTCACACTGGCGAGAAGCCTTTCAATTGTAGCGATTGTGACTACACGTGCAGTCAGAAGGGAAATTTAAGGAATCACGTGATGACACATACTGGCCAAAAGCCTTTCAAGTGTAGTTATTGTGACTACAGGAGCAGTAGGAAAGAATACTTACGGTCTCACGAGCTGACACACACGGAAGGAAACCGTTTTAAATGTGACAACTGTGATTACAAATGCAAAAATAAATCCCAGTTACAGACTCACGAGATGACACACATAGGGAAAAACGGCTTTAAATGTGACAACTGTGATTACAGTTGCAAATACAAATATAACTTACGGCGTCACCTAATGACACACACTGGAGAGAAGCCTTTAAAGTGCAGTTACTGCGACCGCAGGTTTACTCAGAAAGGGCACTTAAAGGATCACGAGATGACTCACACTGGGGAAAACCGGTTCAAATGTGACAACTGTGATTACGGATGCAAACGGAAAACTAGCTTACTGCGTCACCTGATGGCTCACACTGGCGAGAAGCCGTTTAAGTGTAGTCACTGTGACTACAGCTGCCGTGCGAGTGCGGCCTTACGGCGTCATCTCATCACTCACACTGGAGAGAAGCCTTTTCAGTGTGGTTATTGCGAATACAAGTGCAATGTTAAATCAAACCTCAATAAACACATGAAGAGACGACATTCTGATACGAAGTGTTGATGTAATGTGTGTCACGTGACGTGTAGAGCAAGTCTCCAGGGCCGCTCCCCGCTCCCGCCGATAATTTCAGTTTTCTTGCGAGGTATTAGTTTTTTGAGCAAGTCACGAAAGAGAACTTCGATAAACCCACAATTTTGAGAAAACCCGTGTTTGTACGGGTCATTGGTGGACTTTTTCGTGGAATGAATCAAGTATATTTATCGTTACATAGACAGCAATTAAAAAGAATGTTTTAAAAACGTTTAGAAATATTACATTCGAAATAATAAAAGACATTATTTTGACTTACATTTTTATTTCCCTTTCCCCAAATCTTGTCGCAGAGTGGTAGCTAGCTATATGGGCGCCTACATTAAGTGCTGCAGAAGTGTTTTGTATTTGTAATGAATGAATTCAGGAATTTGTATGAGCTACATAATTATGTAAATCAAAATTATATTTCGGGGACCAGTTACACAAATAAACCTAGCTCCACACTAAACTATTATTATGGTTACTAGGCGACAATATTATGAACTGAACATATCATCAAGACAACTTCACTCCTGCAAGCCTCCTCCTGGGTGAGCTCCTTCACTGTGCAAGCCATCCGACTTTGGAATGCTCTCCCTCTAGATTTACGTCAAGCTCAAACTAAATTCACCTTTAAGCGCAAGTTGCGCAAGCATCTCTTTGACAATTCTCAAGATTAATGTTCTGGTACTTTAGAAAATAGCAGGTATATTATTATACTAGCTTTTGCCCGCGGCTTCGCACGCGTAGATTTTGGACTTCTATTAAAAAAAATTTTTTTCAAAAAAGTTCAAAAAAGAAGGAGGTTACGTACCATTTCGATTGTATGTAGTTATATATTATTCATGTTACACGGTTTCCTGCAAATAATGAATCCTATTTTGTTTTTTTTTTCTCAGGAGATTCAAAAGTGGCCGAAATAAGTTTAATATTTGTGATATTTTTTTTTTGGGTTTCGCCTTGACTTGTCGACAATCATTTAATCGAATGTTGTTTCAAAGACAACGGTTCAAGTATTTTCATTTCATCGACAAGTCATTCTGTCGAAGAATAGTTTTCAGTAAATTTAAATCAGGGAATTTTGAATGGTGCTTGAGGTTTTCCTTTACGGGTTCTTATTTTAGTTTGGTTTAAATTTAGTAATATTCAGTTCTAACCTAAACTAAACCTACTTTGATAGCCGTTTGCTTTTGTGTGGGGTCGCAGTTCTAACCTAACCTACTTTGATAGCCGTTTTCTTTTGGGTGGGGTCGCAGTTCTAACCTAAACTAAACCTGCTTTGATAGCCGTTTGCTTATGTGTGGGGTCGCAGTTCTAACCTAACCTAAAGCTACTTTGATAGCTGTTCGCTTATGTGTGGGGTCGCAGTTCTAACCTAAACTAAACCTACTTTGATATCCGTTTGCTTTTGTGTGGGGTCGCAGTTCTAACCTAACCTAAACCTTCTTTGATAGCTGTTCGCTTATGTGTGGGGTCACAGTTTTACCCTAACATAAACCTATTTTAATAGCCGTTCGTTTCTGTGTGAGGTCGCACTGGTCGCAGTTCTTACTTAACCTAAACCTACTTTGATAGCCGTTTGCTTATGTGTGGGTCGCAGTTCTAACCTAACCTTAACCTACTTTGATAGCTGTTTGCTTATCTGTGGGGTCACAGTTCTAACCTAACCTAAACCTATTTGAATAACCGTTCATTTCTGCGTGGAATCGCAATGGTCGCAGTTTTAACCTAACCTTAAACTACTTTGATAGCCGTTTGCTTATGTGTGGGGTCGCAGTTATAACCTAACCTAAACCTACTTTAATAGCCGTTAGTTTATGTGTGGGGTTGGAGTTCAACCCTAACATAAACTAGAGGTGTGCGCCACGCCGGCGCGGCGACGTCGCGCCGCGGGACCCACGCCGCCGCCGCCGCCGAGGTTTTCAAAATTCACGCCGCGATAAAAATTTTGCGGAATAAAATCATTTAAATTACGCGCCACGCTGATCAAATTGACATTAAACAACAATATGCTTGCGAATATCGACAAGCGGTTCCCTCTGACCGAAAATATTGTATGCGAAGCACTTCTGATGGATTGCAGATTTTCAGGCCTAAAGGAGATTTATACGTACCTACGAAAAAAACACTACTCGGGCAGAATTGTTCCCAATTGTACCTTTTACAGGATTCCAATTCCAAGTCTACACATTCCCAGTACTACAGAGTTACAAACTTACAGAATCCCAATACTTTAATATTGCCATATTACGGCTTCCCATGTCTACAGCTTTTCAATATTACTGATTCTAACACAGTACAGATTACCATGCCTACAAATTCCAATGTCGACAGATTCCATATTCTCTAGATATGATATAAACGTCTACCGATTCCCAACTGTAATGCTTTTTTCAACACACTTGCTCGTAAGTCGTAATTTAGGTCTTATTGAACCGCTTTTAGGCTTATAATCCAAGGTAAAGCTAATAAGCTTTGTTTTTTTTTTCATTATATTATATTCTTCACATAGTCGATCCCACAGTGTCTGAAGACAAAAGTCTTCAATAAGTGCGTCCTACCCGTCATGACGTACGGAGTCGAAACTGACGTACGGCTAGTCCACAAGTTCAAGATCGCTCCGCGAGCTATGGAAAGGGCTGGGGCGTCTCTTTGCGAGATCAAATCAGAAATGAGGTTATCCGGCAGAAAACCAAAGTGATCGACATAGCCCACCGTATTAGCAAGCTGAAGTGGCCGTGGGCTGGCCATATTAGCCGTAGAACCGACAACTGTTGGGGTAAACGAGTTCTTGAGTGGAGACCGGGTCTTGGCAAGCATAGTGTAGGACACCCTCAGGCAAGGCGAGCGACGATTTGGGATGGCTTTCAAGAGCTGGATGCGAGCAGCCAAAGATCAAAAACGGTGGCGTGAAATTGGGGAGGCCTATGTTCAGCAGTGGACTGCGATAGGCTGATGATGAAGATGGATGTTTTTTCATTATCTACGTTAGGCCACCATAGGAGATTTAATGACTGTCTATTAACTTATTCTATTAATTTAAGTGTCTGCCATAACATCAAACAAAGCAAAACATACCGACATGCGCGATGCAAAAATCAATTTGATATGAAAAAAAAATCGTGTGTATTATACACCGATGTATGACTAGCAGTGTGGGCGCTGATGATACTATAAAGAGGTTGTAACGCTGGGTATCTGTAGTATTGGGAATTCGTAGTATTGGGAACCTATAGAGTTGGGTATTTGTAGCATTCGAAATCCGTATTATTGGTTATTGGGAATGTGTATAATCAGGAATGCATAGTATTGACAATATCTGTAGTATTAACTCTTATCTGTAGTATTAGGAATCTGTACAATTGGGAATCTGTAGATGTATAGACAAAATGTCACAACTCGATCCAGTGCGAGTTAATAAAATAATTTTCGTACAATCGACCACACACCTGTGAACACAGGCAAAGTGCCAAAAATATGTAAACAGAACTTTATTGCCTGGACATAAAGGTGTGTATACATATTTCTGGCACTTTGTCTGTATCCACAGCTGTGTTGTCGATTGTACACGATAATTATGACAATTGCCGCATAAAATGCAATCTATAACTTTGTTTCGAGTTTATTTTTTAATAATAAACTTGTCCTAAACTATATCTAGGTTTTTAATACCTTCTCATCCATACGAACGTACAGGGTCGCGTTTTATAAAGTTACATTTTACAATTTCGCTGTTTGCCTCTCTAACGCCCGCACATATTGGCTAGAAAGAGAGGGAAACAGCAAAATTGTAAATTGTAACTTTATAAAACGCGGTCTAGGCGAACAATGTGGCCTTGACGCCGGCGTGGCGCCGCCACGCCGGCAAAATTTTGCGGCGCGCCGCCGCCGACGTTTTCTATGCCGGCGCACACCTCTAACATAAACCTACTTTCAAAGCCGTTCGTTGCTGTGTGGGGTTACTATTCAAACCTAACCTGAACCTCCTTTGATAGTCGTTCGTTTCTGTGTGGAGTCGCATTTCTAATCTAACCCAAAACCTACTTTGATAACCGTTCGTTTCTGTGTGGGGTCGCAGTTCTAACCTTTCCTAAACCTAAGTAGAATCTTACCTTATTACATTCTGTTTGAAGTCTGTTTCATTGAACAGCATATTAGTATGACATAATTAAATACTTAATTGCAAATAAACTACACGAATTAGAAAGCTGAATTTACAGTGAGGCGGCCCGCGTACCCGCGCTGCTTATACATATACTGTCCGCGAGCTGTCAAACAAACATTTGAAATTCGTTCGCTTTGAATCATATATCGCCATGCAAAATTGTAGATATTTTTAACGAACAAACAAATAAATATGGTTTTGTCTAGACTTAAAAAAAAACCTCGCAATGACCTTTTATGTAGCAAGCTGCATTATTTACCAACATTTAATAGTAAAAGTATCTACGTATTCATCGTACCTATGTTACTTGTAAATAACATGGTATGTAGATAAGTACCTACATCTTCATTGTCAAGAACACTTCTATGAAGTTTTGAATTAAATAGCCCAACGAATCTGGTTCCTTCTTACAAACTTTAACCTTCCATTTAACCCCCATAGGGAATGAATTAACAAAAAACCTGAAACATGTGTTTACTTATTTATTGTTAAAAACATTCAGGTGAAGTTTCGAATAAAATAGTCAAACTAATCTTATTTCCCCATACAAACTTTAACTCTCCATTTAACCCCCATAGGGAATTAATTTTCAAAAAACCTGAAATACGTGTTTACTTATTTATTGTTAAAAACATTCATGTGAAGTTTCGAATAAAAAAGCCCAACTAATCTTATTTCCCCATACAAACTTTAACCCTCCATTTAACCCCTTTAAGGGATGAATTTTCAAAAAACCTGAAACATGTATTTACTTATTTATTATTAAAAACATTCTTGTGAAGTTTCGAATAAAATAGCCCAACAAATCTTATTTCCCCATACAAACTTTAACCCTCCATTTAACCCCCATAGGGAATAAATTTTGAAAAAACCTGAAATACGTGTTTACTTATTTATTGTTAAAAACATTCATGTGAAGTTTTGAATAAAATAGCCCAACTAATCTTATTTCCCCATACAAACTTTAACCCTCCATTTAACCCCCATAGGGAATTAATTTTCAAAAAACCTGAAATACGTGTTTACTTATTTATTGTTAAAAACATTCATGTGAAGTTTCGAATAAAAAAGCCCAACTAATCTTATTTCCCCATACAAACTTTAACCCTCCATTTAACCCCTTTAAGGGATGAATTTTCAAAAAACCTGAAACATGTATTTACTTATTTATTATTAAAAACATTCCTGTGAAGTTTCGAATAAAATAGCCCAACTAATCTTATTTCCCCATACAAATTTTAACCCCCCATTTAACCCCTTTATGGGATGAATTTTCAAAAATCCGTTCTTAGTGCGCCTCTAAACATTATAAAGAATGTACCTACATGCCAAGTTTGAACTTTCTAGGACCAGCGGTTTGGGCTGTGTGTTGATTTAAGTCAGTCAGTCAGTCAGTCAGTCAGTCAGTCAGGACATTGCCGTTTATATATATAGATTATATTATTATATATTTTGATATTTATAGCTTTGTCATCTATATATTGCATATCTATTGATAGTATATTATTGTTACGTTCGTGGGGTGGGTTTTCTATAGAAAATGTATAAACAAGCCACTAATTAAAACTGATAGTTTAATTACTTATTAAAAGAACAAACACTAAACTAAAACAGTAATCACACACTGACACTTCACACTGGTTGTTTGCGATGAATTCAGCAAAACAAAATTTAGTTTCCAAAATTGATGTATTAAAGGTTTAACATAGGTAATTTGTAGTGTAAGTATGCGTGCGTCTTGTGTCGCGCTCTAAGATGATCTCTCTGCGGGGTGAGGTGGGCACCGGCGGGCGCGGTGGAGGTGGTGATGAAGACCAGTTCTAGTGACGTCATCGTGCAGTTACTTGGTGCGCGTACATGCTCCCCCGGTTGAAAGACTCTTTCAAATAGTGGAAAATGATGTAGACGTTTGACGCCAGCATCACGATGGTTCTTCTTAGCTTAGATATCTGGCGATGTCGGGAGGAGACAAATTCGGTTAAACGCTCTTCTCATTGTTCCCTTCGTAGTAAGAATATCGGCGACTCTGTTGACTCCATCTGGTCCAGGTATCAGTCGACTGATGCGGCCGAGACGCCATCGCAGTGGGGGTAAATTGTCTTCTTTAAGGACGACCATGTCTCCAACGGATAAGTCGCTCTGTCTGGTTTGCCATTTCGTTCGCTGTTGAAGCTCTGCGATGAACTCCTTACGCCAACGCTCCCAAAAATGTTGCCTCAGCTGCTCAATATTCTCGTAACGGTTGGGCCTTTTGGTAGTGACAGGCAGAGATGGTACAGACATCAGAGGTCGCCCAATAAGGAAGTGTCCTGGGGTCAGGGGATATAAATCATTAGGGTCGGACGAGAGAGGAGATAGCGGACGCGAATTAAGGATAGCTTCTATTTGTGTAAAGAGCGTCGCCAGTTCCTCAAACGTCAATGAAGCATTGCTTGCTATGCGTTTTAAATGAGTTTTAGCCGATTTGATACCAGCCTCCCAAATGCCTCCAAAATGTGGTGCATATGCGGGGCTGAAGACAAATTTAATTTTTTCAGCGCTAGTGTACTCAGAGACAGACTGGCGGCTGGCTTTAATAACCCTACCTAACTCATTCTTTGCACCTACAAAATTTGTGCCATTATCGCAATAAATGACTTGTGGTTTACCTCGTCGAGATACAAATCTACGCAAGCAAAGAAGAAATGCATCTGTAGACATTGAGCTGACTGTCTCTAAGTGTAAAGCCTTTGTTTGCAGACAAACAAACAGAGCAAGAAAACATTTAGTAATAGTACTGCCTCGACCCTTTCTACTAGCTATTAGAAAAGGTCCTGCAAAATCGACTCCACAAGTCTCAAAGGCAAAACTGGAAGTCACCCTAACAGCCGGTAAGGTGCCCATTATCGGTTTAATTACCTGTCCACGCATGCGTGTACAAGTAATACAGTTTCGCGTTACGTTACGAGCTAAGGTTCTACCACCGATGGGCCAAAATTCCTCGCGCACTGCAGCCAATAGTAACTGTGGACCTGCATGAAGCAATCGTATGTGCTCATTTCTCATAAGCAACTTACAAAAGTGATGTTTACCGTCCAGTAAGATAGGGTGCTTTTTATCAAAGTTAAAATTCGAATTTTGTAATCTACCACCTACTCTTAGAATTCCTAAGGAATCTATGAATGGATCCAACGATAATAGCCTTGACTTGTGGTGTAGTGATTTATTTTTTGAAATTAATTTAATGTCGGTTGCAAATGATTCCAATTGAGATTGTTTAACCAATACCAGTAACGATTCGTGCAATTCCTCAGCGGTTAGAGTTTCATTACTGGCGGATAACTTTTTACGACAGTTATTTATAAATCTCAATACATAGGCCACAATTCTTTTTAACTTATTAAATTGTGAAAATCTCTCAAAATCAATGATTGAACCGCTGCTAGTCTCAACATCGGATTCTGCGCATACAAATACTTTTAGTTCGGGTAAATTATTTATCAGCAAAGACTTTTGACTGGGCCAATCACATTCTTCCTTGAGTAGAAAGGAAGGACCACGCCACCACATGTCAGAATCCTGAAGATTTTGTGGATCAACTCCCCTGGATGCTAGATCTGCAGGATTCTGATCTGTGGGCACATGTAACCAAGTAAAACCTTCAGAAAGCTCACATATTTCGTTTACCCTGTTAGAAACAAAACTTTTTAAGTTCCGTGATTGCGTTTTTAACCACCCTAACACAATTGTAGAATCTGTCCACATTGTTTTGCTACGAATATTACAAGGCAGGGCTTCCACAACCTTTTTACACAGTCGTGCCCCCAGCAAGGCTCCACACAACTCTAAGCGTGGTATGGTTAGAGCCTTTAACGGCGCCACTCGAGCCTTGGCACATAACAGTTGTACGCTTACCTGCCCAAATCGATTCACAGCTCGTAAGTACACTGTGGCCCCGTATGCGTGCTGAGCGGCATCCACAAAACAATGAAGATCAATTTCACAGTCAGTAAAATTTAAAGCATGTCTAGGTATTAGTACCGATGACAACTGAGATAAGTTTCTAATAAACTCAGACCATTTACGAGCATCTTTGCTAGGGATCGGCTCATCCCAATCAAGTTTATTACTTCATAATTGTTGAAGAAATATTTTAGCTTTAATTATACTTGCAGACAATAAACCTAAAGGATCAAAAATTTTGCAAGTCATTGAGGTGACGGACCTCTTAGTAATAGCCTCCTCAATTTCTATGTTAGCCGCAAAGAAAAGCATGTCCGATGTTGGTGACCAGTTAAGTCCCAGGACGCTAGATTGTTTATTCCAGTCGCGAACCTCACCTACATCAGTCATATTTTCAAACAATTCAGGGCAGTTAGTGCGAAATTTTCGTAATGGAAAGCAAGCAGAGTTTAATGTTTCCGTGACACCGGTATAGATTTTTCTAAGTTCGTGCACACTATTTGCACCGGTGTTTAGATCATCCATGTAAAAATCACGCGTTATAACTTTAGCTATGACTTCATCATTGCATTCCTGAGCTAATTGCACGAGACATCTGGTAGCCAAAAATGGCGCGGATGCAGTACCATAAGTTACTGTATTTAGTTGCAACGTTCTAAGAGGTTTATCATCACTATCTCGCCATAGGATAAGTTGCAAGTGACGTTGAGATTTATCTACTTCTATCTGACGATACATTTTTTCTATGTCACCTGTTAAAACAAACTTGTGAATGCGAAACCGTAATAAAATGGAAAACAAATCGCTCTGGATTACCGGGCCCACCAGTTGGATATCATTTAAAGACTTCCCTGATGATGATTTTGCAGACGAGTCAAAGACTACTCTTAGCTTAGTAGTTTCCCTTTGTTCGCGTAAAATTGAGTGGTGGGGGTGGTAATAACCGAAAGAAGGCCGAGCGATTTCCGTTAAATGTCCTAAATCTTCGTATTCTTTAATAATTTCACTATACTTTTGTTTGACCTCCAAATTTTTTTCGCCGAGTAATCCGAAGATTGCAGGTTCGTGTCCTGTCACGGTCGCCACTTTGTTTGCGATGAATTCAGCAAAACAAAATTTAGTTTCCAAAATTGATGTTTAACATAGGTAATTTGTAGTGTAAGTATGCGTGCGTCTTGTGTCGCGCTCTAAGATGATCTCCAAATTTTTATTCAACTTTTTCTCAAGATTTAAGAACCTACCTTTTGCACTATAAAATGATTCCCCTAAGGAATCCTCAGGTAACTCCTTAAATGGCATTTTCACAGAATACCTACCGTTATCCAGCCTAGTAGTATTTTTTATGAAGTGACTTTCACATAATTGCTCTTCTAAAGTAAATGAGTTACTTTTAGTTGGCAATTCTTCGATTTCCCAAAACTTTTTCATACTCTCATGAATATCTAATTGAGTAAAATTACACAAAATATTATTTTTAGTCGAATTTTTCCCAAGCGGGCCAGACACCAGCCACCCTAGCTCAGAGTCGAGCAGTATAGGTTTGTTTCTACCTAACCGGATCCGTTGTATACCTACTATGTCCCAAAAAACATCTGCACCTACTAATAAATCAATCTGTGAAGGTTGATAAAACGAGGGATCCGCAAGTTGAATGTTTGATGGTATATTTAAAGTTTCAAAATCAATTTCATTGTCAGGCATGTTGCCTGTAACTTTAGGTACAACGAAACAGGTTAACTCAACTGTAAATGAACTTGTGCGAGAACACAATTGAACTTGGCAATGCTCAGCGACATTAAAACCGATAGTATTCAGGCCAGACACGTTCACTGGATTTACACGATTAATCGATGAACCTAATTTATTTTTTAAATTCTTAGTTATGAAGCAAGATTGACTTCCTACATCTAAGAAAACCCGTGCCGTTTGACGTATATTAGTATGAGGATTTACTACATCGGCAATAGCCGTGCACAGTAATACTTCTTTAAGACGAGATACGGGCATCGCGACGACAGCGGCCGTCAACGATTGTTTCTGGAGTAAATTCTCAGTTTCCTTGTGTAGCAAACTGTTGTGTTTACCTTTACATAACCTACAACATCCCTTCAAGCGGCATCGGTTTGCATTATGCCCTTCACGAAGACAGTTAGCACATAATTTTAATTTATTTATTTCTGTTTGCCTGTCCTCCATACCCATATCTAAAAATGTAGGACATAAATAAACACGATGATCATTTTTACAGATACTACACTTAAATGCTTATAAACTTCTGTACTAGTAGTTGCTAACGATTTTACAGACTGTTGCGGCTTGAAGTGAGGTTTATGTTCTGATTTTTCAAACCTGATACCTTGAGTAGTTTCCAGTACATCAGCACGATTGCGGAGAAAGGTATTAAATTCAAGTAAGGTCGGTAAACTGGAAAGGGTATTTTTGTACTCTTCCCACTTTCTATTAGTAGTCACGTCTAATTTAGACGACATCATAAATATCACCAAAACGTCCCATTGCTCCGTAGGTAAGTCCAAAGTACCAAGTGCTCTTAAATGTTTAGATACATGGTCTATAAGAAACCGTAAAGCCTTGTAAGATTCTCGCGAAATTGGTTCGACGTTGAACAATGCCTTCAGATGATTATTTATAAGTATATTTTTATTATTATACCTATCGCATAATAGGTCCCACGCAACTTTGTAATTCGCCGAGGTAAATTCGATCGATTTTATTATAACAGTAGCACTGCCCTCTAAAGCGGACCTTAAATAATGAAACTTGTTAATATCCGGTATAGATTCGTTTAAATTAATTAGCGAGTCGAACGTATCCCTAATTTCCAACCATTTTAAATAGTTACCGTCGAAATTCGGAAGTTTAATAGTGGGTAGTTTAACCGCGTTAAATCCATGACAACTGCCCGATGCATTGGAAACTACGGAACCCTCGACTCTATTCTTATTTGGGCCTACTGATTCAGATATTTCCTCCGCTGTAGCTATCAGCGAATAAAATTGACTTTCCAAAAAATCTCTTTCTCGAAGTTGCTCGTCAACGTCCGTACTTAAAAGTTCAATTTGTGTTTGTAAATCGTCGAACGTAACAAATAATTCTTGAAATTTAGTTAATCTCAATGAAACCTCCTTTATTTGAGCACTAGTTAGCTCAGAAGGTCTAATTTGAGCCAAAGTCGTTAAATATTCTTTACATTTAGTTACGCGGCCTTTAATCGTACCACGTCTCTTTAAAAGATCCTTTAATTCAGTTTCCGACATGTTAAACACACCAACGAAATAAAATACGGAACAAAGAATGAGCTAAATAAAGTTAAAATGTGCAATCAAACCAGTTATCCAGCGTAGGTAGTTAGGTACTTAGGTAGCCGTCGTCAGCTGTTCCGTTCCACCGGCGCCTGCGCCACCCTTGCATCAGCTGATTCGCAAGCGCGTAGGTATTCGGCGTTGGTTGCTGAAATTATCAGCAATAAATCATTAAAACATTAAAGAGACAAAGAAATTAATAATAATTTTGAAAGTGGGTAGGAAAATAAAAATCAAATTCTACGATTTTCTAGAATCTATAGGTACTAAACCGTTAATTTAAATGTTCAAAGATTTTCAGCCCAAGCAAGCCGTAACTTTAATTAAACTTAATAGAAGACAAAATATCGTTACGGTTCAGCAACGCGCATGTGCCACCTTTAGGATCACCGACTACGATAGCCGCTTACTATCGCGGTTAGGCGCTAAATATGTTAGGTATAGCAACCTATCTAGCAGCGTCCTAGTTTAAATATAAAAACACATAGACGTAATAAAATAGGTAATTACTAATTAGGTATCAAAGCTGATTCACTAGTATTTAGGTATATAGCATTTATTTAATTATCAAATGCATCAAAGCTTATTAGCAACAATATTTCAAGTGCTTTCTTTTTGTTATCGTGCTATTTTAAATTTAAAGTACGTAAGAGCGCGCATAGACCACAGCGTAGTTAAATCAATTTATTTTATTATATTTAAGTAACTAGTTATACTGAGCTCATAAGCATAGGAAGTACGCATAAAGCAAGATACCTCAATAGTTTGCTTGAGAACTAGCTAAGCTTTCACACAAAAGAAACAAAGGATCTAAGAATTGAAAGTAAGAAAAATAGGAACGGATCACTTCCCTTAGGTTGACCTCTGGAATCGTAGCCGAAGTAGTCCAGCAGGCCCTGTAGCGAAGTCTTTGTTCTCCGTTGAAGTTCCGTTACTTGACCGTTGATTTTCAAATTTCCTTATGCTTCTTATAACTTCGTAAAAGATTGTAAGTAGTAAGTCCGTCGGTCGCCACTTTGTTTGCGATGAATTCAGCAAAACAAAATTTAGTTTCCAAAATTGATGTATTAAAGGTTTAACATAGGTAATTTGTAGTGTAAGTATGCGTGCGTCTTGTGTCGCGCTCTAAGATGATCTCTCTGCGGGGTGAGGTGGGCACCGGCGGGCGCGGTGGAGGTGGTGATGAAGACCAGTTCTAGTGACGTCATCGTGCAGCTACTTGGTGCGCGTACACTGGTACACTCTCAAACTCGCCGTAGATTCGCAGTCTTCGCTCTTAATGTTAGCTCTTCGCTGTCTCGATAGAAACTACCCCTTCGGCCGGGTCATGCTGAGCTTTTATACAAGCCACTCAAATCTAGAAAGTTCCCGAGTTAGGTCGGTCGGTGTGGACTGTGCGCGAACATTCTAGAGTATCGCTGTCTCTTTCTACAGGTTTCTCTCTCACACCCGTCCAGAATGTTCTCTCTATAGCTGTCTCGTTCACATCCTTCCAGAACATTCTCTCGTGCTGTCTCTATCTAATAGTGCTTTCTCTTTCACTCCTATGGGAAATTTAGCTATATACCGAGTTGTACTTTTCATCATGCCACCGGCGTAACATTATTATTAGCAAGTACTCATATTTTGTTAGTGTATTTAAGTATGAACACTTCACATCCCGCACCATTAATGTTTATCTGCTTGGCCTGTAGGTTGACTGGTAGAGAATGCCTTATGGCATTAAGTCCGCCTGTTGTATCTGTATTTTTTACTGTGCAATAAAGTTTAAATAAATAAATAAATAAAACTTCTTTGGCGTGAATGTTTTACCTGGTAAACATGAAACAATGACGGAAATTCAAATATAAGCTGGATTAGTTAGTTCTTAGTTCCCATCGCAATCACAGTTTCACAGTGTGCGGTCGGGGATGGTAGCCGCCACGTGTATCCCTTGCTTTTAGACTCTTTTTCGTAAAGAGCATGTGCGGTGTTGACTTCGGCCCCACGCATGCCTCCCAAAGCTCCGGGACCCTATGGTCTCGAGATAAGGTAAAGACAAATAATAATAAAAAGAGACTAATAATAATTTATTTCGGAACAGGTCCATAGGTGTTAGCTTACATTCCCCTAAATCAATACCTATTAGACTAACCTATAATATTATATTATAAACCTCCGGCATCAGCCACATGCTTATTGTCTGATATTGTTCCACCCAATGTGTCCAAAAGCCCCAGCAGGGGACTCTACCACTACATGCAGAAGGCTGTTGGGACTGTCACGCACGCGACGCATCAGGGAGGCAGTTCTATTGCGTAATATTACACCGAGACAATCGGTACGCGCGTCGGCGATCATGCCGCGCTGCAGAAACGTGCTAGTCCCAACAACATTCTGACCATTGTTGTACTGGACACACGTCTTTTTGGTATAACGATCCATAGGCTACAGGGTCGCGTTTTATAAAGTTACAATTTACAATTTCGCTGTTTGCCTCTCTTTCTAGCCAATATGTGCGTGCGTTAGAGAGGCAAACAGCGAAATTGTAAATTGTAACTTTATAAAACGCGACCCAGGTGTAGCACTTGTAAATAACCCCCCCCCCCCCCCCTCTAAAAAGAAATGAAACTATATTTGATAAATATTTTTTTATTTAACATAAAATTTATGACGGAATAATTACATTGTTAACTTGATGATTAATTGTAACTTGATGATAAATTGAGAACTTAATGCTAAATTGGCCAGTGATAGTCTAGTCTAGGGTAGGACGCCTATGTTGTAAACCGTATAGTAACAGAGATTCTTTAATGTGAAACAAGCTAAACCTTTGGACACAAAACAAACAGATATTTGAACATGTAATAATAAAGAGAAATGACTATTTATTGAAAGGAAAACGTGACATTGCTGTTATTGATTTTGAAGGGAATAATAAATAGATAATTTTAACATTATTAAGCACTGAAATTTAAGTTTATTGATTAGTAGAACAATAAATAGTGTAGATAATAAAATATATAATGTGAAGAATGAAACAATAAAAATAAAATTCCTCAGAGAGGAAAATCCCCGACCATCTAAGTGACCTCTGTCAATTGACTGGAATTTCTAACAAAGGGTTTAGCAGCCTTACCGAACAAGAGGTGCCTTTCCCCACGGATGAGGTCAATATTTTAGGTGGTGTACTAGCAAGACCTAAGAATACTCCATGCTTAATATCAGCTCTAGATCTTCTTTTGTTTCAGAGTTATTCAAGATAATGTAAAATATACAGGGTGTCGTTGAAAGTGGCATATTTCGTAAACTGTTCAAGTTAGATCAACCAAACAAAATTGTGTTTGATAACAATAAAATAAACTACAAAATGCATATTTTTAACCTGCATCTTGTCCTTATTTTTCATAATAAAAAAAGGTTTCTTGTTTTTTTTTTTCATATTTTTTTTTTATTTCACGCGGAGGTACACCTACAAAAAAAATATGCATACATAGCCACTAATGTCCACTGTATACATAAATAAAAATATTTCCGTAAATCATCGTGCGTCATGCCAAAAAAAATTTTTTTTCAGAAGTAGTCGTTACTGGCATACAAATAAAGTACCAGTGCAGTGTGAACATAAGTTAGTGTGTAGGTATACAATCTCTCGACACTTACCGCACAAAATATCATTGACGTAAATTGACTTATTAATCAATCAATCAATCAATCAAGCCATTTATTTCCAATAGAAGTTACATTAAATTTGTATACATACATATTTACATAGATTAATTAAATAAATTATTAATAATATTAAAATTATAGCACTGTTTGCAACACTTCAATTAATTAAATTAAATTAAATCATTCCATTCTTTAACATAAATATTTTAGTGACTAAATACTATATTTAATTACTATTGGATGTCCATTTCTGGACGAAGGCCCTATTAATACATTTGCTTTATAAAAGTGAGATAAACATTTGACACATAGTATTGTTTTCGACATTTGATTTGTTGCATTTTCTGTTGGAAAATGGAAAAAATTAAGTTTAAGTCTTGTGAAAAAACGTTAAAAAATATATGTGGAAAGAAAAAATGCATACAAACTGGACAAGAGGCTGATTTATATAGCAAATGCACTAATAAGTCAATTTACGTCAATGATATTTTGTGCGGTAAGTGTCGAGAGATTGTATACCTACACACTAACTTATGTTCACACTGCACTGGTACTTTATTTGTATGCCAGTAACGACTACTTCTGAAAAAAATTTTTTTTTGGCATGACGCACGATAATTTACGGAAATATTTTTATTTATGTATACAGTGGACATTAGTGGCTATGTATGCATATTTTTTTTGTAGGTGTACCTCCGCGTGAAATAAAAAAAAATATGAAAAAAAAAAACAAGAAACCTTTTTTTATTATGAAAAATAAGGACAAGATGCAGGTTAAAAATATGCATTTTGTAGTTTATTTTATTGTTATCAAACACAATTTTGTTTGGTTGATCTAACTTGAACAGTTCTCGAAATATGCCACTTTCAACGACACCCTGTATATTTAACATTATCTTGAATAACTCTGAAACAAAAGAAGATCTAGAGCTTATATTAAGCATGGAGTATTCTTAGGTCCTGCTAGTACACCACCTAAAATATTGACCTCATCCGTGGGGAAAGGCACGTCTTGTTCGGTAAGGCTGCTAAACCCTTTGACGCAAAATATCATTCAAAGAAGCTGAAGGCAAACAATTGTTGAAAATGCGGGGTCCCTTTAAATACCTGTTCATAAATGAGCCCATGTGTCTTCCAAATTCATCACAATACATAACTACATTATGTTCGTTATGTTCAGATATATGTAATTGTGTATTGTAGATAGAATTATTACTACTTACATCTAATGGTAAACTGGTACACAGATCAGGTTTAATTAAACTCATTGACAAGCGACCACTCTGTTGTTTACACAAACATGACTGGCCGAGTGTGAATATCAAATCATTCATTGCCAAAGTATATTCATTTATCACTTTCTTGGAACTATTATTCAAACTTTCTAATGATTTTATTGAATCCTCTAAACTTTCAATTTTTGATTTTAGCAACTGTGTATCAGTTTCATATTGTAATTTACTACTTAATAATAGAGCAGAATATGCATTCAACCTATCCACTAAATTCACATTAATTTTGCAAAATTGCAATTTTTTGAAAAACAAATTGTTTTGTTTTGTTAACTTATTATTTCTTTCTATTATTTTCTTAATCTTAATATATTTCTTTACTTTCTTACGACTACACTTCACTATCCTAGGAGTTGGGGAATCAGCTGCAGTAGTAACAATTAACTTTGGGTCGGGCTCGACCAGTTCTTTGAACAGACTGTGTGTGTGGGCCGCTGAGATATTGTTCTGAGCCTCTTGTAGCATATTGATTTGTTCATGGGCGTCATGCAGAGCTCTCTTCAATGAGCTGATATCATTCAAGGCTTGCTCATATGTAGCCGAGCACTCAGTAAACTTGTCCACCGTCTCTTGTAGCTGTACCCGCTGTGAGTTTACATCATTATAAGCTATTTCTAGAGTACATAGCTCTTTTTTAAACTTATCTTTACTATCAAGGACTGACAACAATTCCCTCTCTCACTCTTCCCTTTTATTCAGCAATTGAGCATTCAACTCCTTGCAAGTTTTCAATTCAATCAAGGTAAGCTGGAGCTTGTCTAGAGTTTCCTGCTGGCGAGCTGCAGCGGCTGTGGCTCTGCGAGTCAGCATTATTAATGTTTATTAGGAAAAAACAACTTGAAAGAAAAAACAAGACAAGGAATCGCCTACTCAAGCCGAGTGATAGCTACTTACAGTATACACATGAAATAATGACGTCTCACTTTGCCTTTATGAATTCGCAATGAAAGTTCTCTTATTTTACTAAATTAAAACAAAATTGGCGTAAATTACCGAGTAAAATAAAGAAATAAGACAAAAAACTAACACAGATTTCAAATTTATAACCTGTGACGGTTACAAATTCGAGTTAATACAAGACACTAGCAAACGTCACTAAACCACTTCACTTCTTATATTTACATTAAATATACGACTTAAACTATTAAATTCACACTTAAAGGGCTTAATCAAACATTAATTATGATTAAATATGTAATAATTATAAATTATAAGGGACCCGGCAAAATCAGCTTCTGCTCATTCTTTGACAGCTCAGAGGCGTTTTTTCTGACAGCTCAGAGGCGTTTTTTTTAAACTTTCTTTTCACCAGTGTGTATCGTCTCGTGAGTCCGTAAGTTAATTTTCTGTATGCATTTATAATCACAGAAGTTGCATTTATAATTCTTTTCACCAGTGTGTATCATCTCGTGTCTGCGTAAGTTACTTTTCTGTCTGAATTTATAATCACAGAAGTTACATTTATAATTCTTTTCACCAGTGTGTATCATCTCGTGTCTCCGTAAGTCACTTTTCCGCCTACATTTGTAATCACAGAGGTTGCATTTTAACTTCTTTTCACCAGTGTGTATCATCTCGTGAGTCCGTAAGTTAATTTTCTGTATGCATTTATAATCACAGAAGTTGCATTTATAATTCTTTTCACCAGTGTGTATCATCTCGTGTCTCCGTAAGTCTTTTTTCTGTCCGCATTTGTAATCACAGAAGTTGCATTTTAAATTCTTTTCACCAGTGTGTATCATCTTGTGCACTCGTAAGTCACCTTTCCATCTGCATTTGTAATCACAGTACTTGCATTTGAAGTTATTTTCATAAGTGTGTATTACCACGTGTCTCCGTAACGCAACTTTTTCCTTGCATTTGTAGTCACAGTCGTTACACTCGTATTTCTTTTCATCAGTATGTATCCTCAGTATGTGAGCCTGTAAGTTATCTTTCCGTCGGCACCTGTACTCACAGTGGCTACACTGAAAAGGTTTATCATCCAGGGCTGAAGTCTGTGAACTTGCTGTCAGGTGAGTGTGTACATGTTTCTCAAGAGCGGGCTTGTTCGTGAAACGTTTGTCGCAATGGTGACATCGGTAGAGCGTGGCGTATCGGGTCGGTGCGGGTGTATGGGCGGGCTCGCTCGTGGTGTGCAGCTTGTACGTGCGGCGCCCGACCCGGCAGGTGCGCCGCCCCGCGTCCACCAGCAGGCGCTCCAGCCTGACCGAGCACGAGCGCCCGAGACCCGACACTACACCCCGAGACCAGAGCGTGAGCGAGCCCCCAGCTGCAACATCACAAACAATACTTCATAATGATAACAATCCATAAACACTTGCGAATACGTTAGCAAGAAACAAGTCAAATTGTTACGCCTATTAAATAAATAATCTTTACCGGCCTCCATAGCCTAGTCCTGCAACTCTCTAAAAGTTTGTACATTTGGATCACATCTTCGATTTTGTTAAAAATTGGTAGAGTCAATGATGCTGAGCATGATCCACCACATCTCCCGAAATGTCCAGGAAGTTTGTATGGAAGTTTCCTTTTTTGTTATAGATTCCTATACATTTTTGGTAAAAAAAAAGAAATGTTTCCTACAAACATTTCGGGAAATGTGGTGGATCTCAGAATCATTGACTCTACCAGCCTATCAATTTTTATCATGATCTAAGACGTGATCCAAATATAAAAACTTTTTGAGAAATGCTCAGTCCATTTGTGTGGCTTATCGAAAAATGTAGCCGCCACTGACTGTGTCCATTATTTAACACCCAAACACAATAACATTAACATTAAATTGGCAAGTGAGAGGTTGTATTTTAAGGTGTTATTAGAATAATATACTAACCTTGCGCCACCAGCGGCACGACGGGGCGGTGCGGGCGCTCCGGCCCCAGCACGAGCTCGTCCTTCACCACGTGGTCGGTGTACAGGCCGGCCAGCATGGCTGCCGCGCTCACTCCACACGGCTGTCGGCGCTCTCCACACTCTTCCTTCACACACGCCTCTTCATCCGACAATTCTTCCTCCTTCACATATACTAAAATAATAGATAGACAGAATAATAAATATCAGAAAGCTGAAGATCATTTTGGTGAAATATCCCACTATACATGAGTTTGCATGAGTAATAAAGTCATTCGTGCGTGATCTGGTAATTCTGGTATACAATTGTGCAGCCAATATTTAATAAAAATTACCAACAAATATTATCAAGTTTTGGTTATAATTCTATACATATACCTATGTATATTATTACAGTTGAAGTTACAACCAACACAACTTGTTTTCCATAAAATGAAAGCCATGAAATGCTTTCCATACACCAACACTGCTGGTCCAACAGGATTATAAAAGTTATAAAATGCTATGAACTCCCAATGCAATGAAATTTGTCTAGCACCTAACATCAGATAACTAATGGTAATGGCACCAACAACAGCACATATTCATAATGTACTTTATTCTAATACTATAATCCGATATGACACGAAGAGTTGGGGTGGTGATGGTGACTTACTTACCCACCCCATGCTCTGCCGTGTCACACCTATCTCATCTAACTCGATGTCCTCAACACACAAGTTAGATGAGATAGGCATGTCACGGCAGTGCTGTAAACTCTATAACACTAAATTGAAGTACTAAAGGCAGACTTAACGTATCTACTTGGTTCAATATAACTAAATGTCTATTTACCATGTTTTTTTGAATTCCGTTAAATTTAACAGGCTGTTTGGTACGTTAATTGGAGCTACCTATATATAGCGTGTCTTTTAGCATAGCTTTTAGTCGAACTCGAAAAAAAAAATTTTTGTTCGTTTTCATTCATAATAAATGAAATAGGAAGTGTGAGAGAACCTTAAGAATAACACAAAAGTTAATTTCAGGTGACTGACGGCACATGTCAAAATAAGTAGCATTAGGATGTAGTAAAGGTTGCAATACACTTATTCAGTCGTTAAACTTATTTTTTTAATAACTCTATAATAGAGAGTTATTAAGAGTTAAGATATTAGTTTCTTAGAGAAATTGATTATTTTTGACCTAAATAATCTTCCCTTTAATTTAACGGAAATAATATAAACACGGTGTATAATTGGAAGGCGAATTTCTGTATTTCTATGAAAACCTGACAGCAATAGGACACTCTTATAACAGTACAATATAATGATGCCTACAGGATGTTGATGGGTCTGCCTCGCTACTGCAGCGCCTCGGGAATGTTTGCGGAGGCGCAAGTAGATGGGTTCGACGCAATCATGAGCAGTGATCGGATTAGGTAGTGCCATTTCGGGTGAATGACCTTAAACATTATACTTAACATGGATAAGCCTCGGGATCCTGGGACTTATATTTTTTTACAGAACATTTTCTTGTTATGTCATAAATTGAAGAAACTTGAAAAAATAAAAAATCGGCCAAGTGCGAGTCGGACTCGCGCGCGAAGGGTTCCGTACCATTATCAATTTAGAATTAAAAAAATACAGTTAAATCAACCTACCTCAAAAACTATAGGAGATAATTTAATCAAATCAAAAATCGTTGATAGAGTTTATTAATGTGCATAACGAGTGGGGAAATAGAGTGGAGGGGGGGGGGGGACATTTTTCAGATTTTGAGAGCTGATATCCCGAAAACGATTTGCTTAAATAAAAATGAGATGTATAAACCTTCATATCATTTTCAAAGACCTTTCTATTAATACCCCACATGCTTGTATACAACTAAAAAAATTGTTCTATCCCTCAGTTACATGTATGGAGGGCCCCCACCCTAATGGTTTTTTTACAGTTTAGTATCATAATCCTGTAGCGGTTTATGCAACACATATCCTTACCAAATTTCGCTACATAATTTATAGTTTCCGAGTAAATCGGCTGTGACAGACGGACAGACGGGCATGACGAATCTATAAGGGTTCCGTTTTTGCCATTTTGGCTACGGAACCCTAAAAAGGATTTTGTAATTGTGAATACATCTGTTATTTGATGTTTTTATAGCTGCTACTAACAATAGTAGAAGCAAAACAATTATTAAAGAAAACTCTATGACTTTAGACCACCAGAACCTCAGTCCAGTTAAAACGAAATCAAAGTCTAGTGAGATCGGCCAAAAGAGTCCCAATAAGAGCGTCTAAAAGTCCGGTAAAGAAGTAAAAATGATTGGTTAAACCAATCATTTAACTACGAGTGTGAAATTAACCTTTGGTCCGTTTTCGTAATTATGGTTTCGTAGTTACCTACGTAAGAAGAATTATTTTTCACCGTTTCGTAATTGATTACCAAAGCGGAATTTATTTTCTGCATTCGTAATCTGTTTCGTAGTTGACTACGAAACAGGAATTTATTTTTATTTTTTCGCAGTAATTTGGCTACGAATCGAGAATTATTTTTCACTGTTTAGTAATTCATTATGAAAAAAGAATTTATTCCTTTTTAGTAATTGAGTTTCGTAGTTATCTTGGATATAATATGTTTTTGCAGGTAGTCACTGAGTTGTCTACAAAATGGAATTTGTTGGAGTTTCGTAATTAATAAATTCAATTTTGCGATTAATTAAATAAATAAACATGAACGCTAAATAAATAATTTTAATCGGAACTTTCATAGCTAACTTAATATTGCTACAAAATGGAATAATAAATTCAACATAGTTTGTACCAAATTATTAATACGTAGGGATGCTTTTTTCTATTGTTAGTACATATTATGTACTAGAGCTTTCAATACCGGTATTTTATGAACAATACCGCGATCCCGGTATTGATCATGCAAAAATACCGGTATTGGAAGTCCTAATATTATGTACCTACCCAATAAATTTAAAGTTGTCTTATGAAAAAAACGTGACAAATTATGACATAGACATAGCATGCAGCAAAAGATTAAAAATATACAAGGTGGTCAAAAAACCTCACTGGCAATGGGAATACACTTATTTTCTGGCCACCGTTTATACAAGAATTTAAAATCCTCAGCGGAGATCCTATTGGATGCCGACTGCTCACGATCGATCTTTGAGGCATGCTCTAAGGGTGGCTTATGTCCAGCAGCAGTGGAAATCTATCGCCAAAAAATTCTTATAAAAAATAGCTAAACCGAACAATGATCTCAAAAACAGTATCAGGCAGCTCATGAAAATTAAATAGTGCAATAAATTCCTTTTTCGTAATCAATTATCAAATAAGAAAAGTATATATGTTTTGGTAATTAACTACGAAACAAGAATTAGTAAGCAATTACAAAAACGGAAAATAAATTCCGCTTTGGTAATCAATTACGAAACGGCGAAAAATAATTCCTCTTACGTATCTAACTACGAAACCATAATTACGAAAACGGACCAAAGGGAAATTAACAACTAGAAAAACATTAATAAAGGCACACATTTGACAAAATTAGCTATTGTCAAAAAATACCCTTAAAACCATGTTCGATAAGTAAAATTAGACTAATTTTTATCAATATCAAACTGAAAGTAAACAAAATAACTATAAAATAGTAAATTTTCGAACTAAAATTTTACTTTTCATATTAAATGTCGGGCTTAGAAGTTATGTCCACCCTAAGATAACGTACCGAAGTCCCGCGAAATGGCACTACCTAATCCGATCACTGATCATGAGAAAGCGATGTGCCTCCTTATTAAACCGTTGGCGAGGCAGTTCCAACAGCATCCTGAAGGCGTTAGTAGATAGGTGGGACTCTCCTCTACTGCAGAGATGGACTAAGCTCCACACGTCTTAGATATAGTATTATTTTATTAATTAGTATTATTTATTTTTAAATATGTAGTAGTTAGTTATATGGACTACGTCCGAAATAAAAGTTGTTATTATTATTATACTCTTTATTTCATTGATTTCTTAGGCTAGGTTTTTTACAAAATGTCTATAAAAGTAAAATACAATAAAACATACAAAATCAATACAAAACATGTAAACATAATATAAAAAACCTAACCTAGAGAGCCGCCGGCAACGGAGCGGGCCCAAGCTGCCGGTGGTTAGGGCTGCAGGGAGAGGAACCGCCGGACTATGCGCGCCGTGTCCAGGATTACCGCCTTCTGCATCTGACCCTTGACCCAACCACCTAGCGAGAGCCTCTTGAGGTGTTGATCGAGACTCTTCGCTATGAGACCGTTCGCAGAAACAACTATCGGTACAATGATCGCCGAATCAACCTCCCACATGTCGGTTACCTCGTGAGCCAAGTCAAGGTACTTACTGGCTTTGTCCTTCTTATTATTATTTCATTTATTTTTCTATTCTCTTAAGTTAGGTTTTTTATACAAATGTCTATAAAAGTAAAATACAATAAAACATACAAAAACAATACAAAACACATAAACACATTATAAAAAACCTAACCTAGGGTGCCGCCGGCAACGGGGCGGGCCCAAGCTGCCGGTGGTTAAGGCCGCAGAGAGAGGAACCGACGGACTATCCGCGCCGTGTCCAGGATTACCGCCTTCTGCATCTGACCCTTGATCCAGCCATCTAGCGAGAGACTCTTAAGATGTTGGTCGAGACTCTTCGCTATTAAACCGTTCGCTGTAACGACTATCGGGACTATGATCGTCGAGTCAACATCCCACATGGCGGTTATCTCGTGGGCCAAGTCTAGGTACTTACTGGACTTGTCCTTCTCGGCCTTCACGAGATTCTCATCATGGGGGATGGTGACGTCGACGAGCACAGCCCGGCGCTGCGATCGATCTACCAGCACGATATCAGGCTTATTGGCTACAATAGTCCTGTCCGTGATGATAGGTCGATCCCAATAGAGCGTGGCACGACCATTTTCGAGAACTGGTGCAGTTGTGTACTTATAGTATGGCACTTCGACGTCCACAAGGCCGTATCGAAGAGCAAGCTGCTGGTGTATAATACTGGCTACGAGGTTATGTCTGTGCAAGTACTCGGTGTTAGCAATCTGAGAACAACCGGAAATAATATGCCTGAGTGACTCACCGGGACGGCGGCATGCCCGACAGATGTCGACCGTACCGTCCTTCAGGATATATTTCCGGTAGTTATTCGTCATGATAACCTCGTCAGCAATTGCACAGGCAAAACCCTCGGTTTCCCCGAAGAGGTCCCCGAATCGTAGCCAGTTCACCGACGCGAGCAGATCCACGTCAGGTCCCGTGAGGGCCTTGTAGAACCGCCCGTGTAGCTCCTTGCTCTTCCATACCGCCTTGCGGTCCTCGGTGCTTAGTACCACAGGTCTGCGCCAGTTCTCTTTTGCCAAGGAGAGCGGCGTGAGGTTCTTGTCTACTGCCACCACATCACGATGCATCCCGCACTCATTGTTAAGAAAATAGTTTCTGAGATTGTACACCTCGTGGTTGTGAAGGTTTTTGGCATTTAGGAAGCCGCGGCCCCCACACTTCCGCGGGATGTACAATCTCATAACTGATGAGCGCGGGTGTAGCATTCGATGTGTGGTAAGCAGTGTACGGACCCTTCGATCCAGGGCGTCCAGCTCGGTCTGAGTCCACCTTAGTACGCCAAAGGAGTATGTGAGTATGGGCATTACCCAAGCGTTGAAGGCGCGCACTTTGTTGCCTCCTGACAAAAGACTGTTAAGTACTTTTGTGAGCCGGCTGAAAAAGCGCTCCTTCACCGCCTGTCTAATTCCCATATCTTCAATACCCAAAGACTGTGACATACCAAGGTATTTATAGGTTTCTGCTTCCGAGATAGATCTGAACGACATTGTCTCAGAAAGCTGTAAATTTGTTGAATTTACTACTTTCCCCCGCTGCACATGCATAACCGCACACTTATCGACACCAAACTCCATATTGATGGCACTACTGAAAACTTCTGTGGTTCGCAGTAGCTCCAACAAGTCTTGGCTATTTGGCGCAAATAATTTGAGATCATCCATGTACAGAAGGTGAGAAATGACTTCACCCTCTCTCCGAAGCCGGCAACCTAGTCCTGAATCCTTCAGCAGGGTGCTGAGGGGATTCAGAGCTAGGCAAAACCATAAGGGACTCAGACTGTCACCCTGGAATATTCCTCGCTCGATCCTTATGAAGTCCTGCGGGCCAGAGCGGTCATCTCCGCCTCCTGGTTGACGAAGGACTGTGGTCCACTGTCCCATACACGCGCCGAGAAAGGATCTTAAAGCTGCATCAACTTTATACAGCTCCAAAACCCTCTTCAACCATGAATGGGGCACCGAATCATAGGCCTTCTTGTAGTCAATCCAAGCGGCGGAGAGGGCCCCTTTGTTACGCCGGACTTGCTGGCAAATGGTCATGTCGATGAGGAGGAGCTCTTTAGTACCACGGGACCCAACCCTACATCCATTTTGAGCACAGGCCAGAACATTGTTCGCAACAATGTGCGTGTTAATTTTTGCTCTCAAAATGGATGTAAGGAGCTTGTAGAGTGTAGGCAAGCACGTGATGGGTCGGTAGTTTTTCGGTTCCGTGGTACTACCAGACTTGTAGAGCAGGAAGGTTACACCTGTTGTTAAGGAAGGAGGCAGGGAACCAAGCTCAATGGCTTGTTGGAATTGCGCTGCTAATCGCGAGTGGGAGCACCGAAACCATTTTAGCCAGAAGTTGTGCAATCCGTCCGGTCCAGGACTTTTCCAGTTCTGGGCAGGGCGGATGGCACAAGTTACGTCATCGGGGCTGATGACAACTGCCTCCATAGGTTCGATGCTCTCGCACTCACGCTCAACAACGTTCATCCAATCGCCCTCGATGTGTCCGACGGGCACCGACCAGATGCTACGCCAGAAATCAGTCATGGCAGTAGTATCCGGTAGATGCGCGTCGGACAAATGATGATCGGTTCCCTCCCACTTTCGGTATAACTTCCTTTGGTCACTTTGGAAGAGGCGGTTCTGTTGAAATCGATCCACACGCTCTCTGTAGCGGCGGATACGGCTTGCCCATGCATAAACTTTCTGCTTCAGAAAGTCAATGCGCTCTGTGAGGTTGGCCATGTAGTCGCAGGGCATGATGCCCGTTCCCGCGAACGCCTGGTTCACAAAGCGCATTACTCGGGGGCGGTTATTGCCCCCCCTGAAGCAGATCAGCTTTGCAATGAGGGTCCTAAACGAGTCGATACGACGCTCGATCCGCACTTGCCATGCGGGGACACCCCCGGCGGTCCTAGGTGCACGGTCAGCGTCCGGAAACTTGACTCGAGCAACGCGGCACGCCGCGATGGCCCCGCAGTACATGATCGAGTGCGTATCGTCCAAATCTTTACTGGACCGTATGTACGGCTCCAGTAAAGCGTTTAGGGCTCCCATTAACGCTAGATTGCGTCTATTCATGGGCAAGCGTGGTAACCGTGGCCTAGAATTGGGTGTGGAGCGATATTCCATAATCGCCTCTTCCAAAGTCCTCCTCAGATGCTCATCAGTTGCAGTACTTACACTCTGACTCGCATAATACTCCTCATCGGCACTGAGATCAACCCGCGGCGCCCCCGGTGCCGGGTCAGGTGTCGGCACCGGATCCGGCGACGTGGCGGGCTGGTCCTGCGCCGAGGTGGAAGCTGCGCGAGTCGAGAGAACCTGCAGGCGAAGCCGATCAAGTGTCGAGTCATCCAAACGTTTAGAACGTAGAATGACCCGCACCTGATCCGCTAGTCGTTGCTCCGATACGGCGATGGCGGGTTCAAGAGCCTGAAACAGAGGCAGAATCCTAGAACGGTACGCGGTCAGTCGGGTTCCCCCCTCTGTAGCCTCGTAGTAGGCGCGCATGCAATTCTCATTCATCGTCTGAGTCCATCGCATGCGACGCACTACACCACCGGCAGCGGGAGCCGTGGGCGGGGCAGGATGTCCCGCGGGCCCCAAGCGTGCCGGCAGCGGTGGCCGTCCTCGTCGCGCAGGTGGTCGTGGCGGCGGCGGCGGCGGCGGCCCGCTCTCGTCACTGGATCCGCCTGTGTCGGGCGCTGTAGCGAATTCATCGCCCGACGACGCTGTGGACGGAGAGCTGGACGAGGCGGGCGAAGGTGGAGGTCGTGCGCTGGTAGTCTCCGCTCGTGTTCGACTCCTCGTCTGCATAATAACTTGTGTGGACGCGTCTTGCCGTGTTATTGATCGGCCGTGGCCTTAAATGTCAAAGTCGTCATTTGGAAATATTTGCCTGTTTCCGCATTATTTCATATTTCCACATTATTGGAGTTGTTGTTGACTGATTGAGACAGTTTTATTGCCATTTTCGAGTATAAAACGCGTATAAAAGTAAAATATTAACAAAATTATTATGCAAACACGTCTGTCAGGTGTCACAGCGGTTGTTTTTTTTAATATTATTATTATATGTTTATTATTATTATTATTATAACAGCCTTAACAGGTATGATCTCGAAATCTGGGTGTATGAAAACCCCATTGAGAAAAATTGCTAAAATACATAATTTCATAAAACATTGCATTTTTTGTTTTTATTCATATATTGTTCAATACACTACTTGCCCTGTTTTCTAATCCTCTAATAATCTTAACACGTTGAACGCCACGCCAAAAATGTAGTCTTTCCATTGGAGCCACAGGGCTCACCGGTGAGCCTAATCATGTTGAACCATTGGGGCCACGGGGGTCACCGGTGAGCCATCGCGAGCCTTCATTTCAAACCTGTTTTACAGGCCAGCGTTCACTTATTCCATCCAAAAACGTATGCAGGGTGAGCCGTGTGGCCCTAGAGAATATACAAATTGCCTTGGTTCTCTTGTACTGTAAAGGACTTATGATTTTTTCGTCATTTTGTGAACTTAGTTAGGGTTGGCTAACTCGTCATAGGTAAAATATAGTTGAAGACTTGCAAATAAAGATTTTAAATATCGAGTTTGGTAAAAAAATAAACTAAATTAGTTTTTAATGTTTAGATTTATTTATTTACCTAATTTTAAGCATAGGTATAATGCAACTTTTAGTTAAGTTTAAAAATAGGTAACGTCGACTTACTCGCTATCAAGATGGCACTAAAGTTTAAAAAAGCTTGTATTCTTGAGCTTTTCGTAAAACAATTTATCACAATTGGCATAGTAAACTTAAAGGTATTTATTATAATTATAATTCTTATCAAAAGTAACAAAAATACAAAATCATAATAGATAGTGAATTTTGTCATGGTTTGGCTCCTGAATTGTTTAGAAGGAAGCTACCTTTTAGATCGAGGGGGGCATTATCTCCAGATCGACGTCGACGGAGTTGCTATGTGGCACCGGTTTTAGCAAATAACTGGATGGAGCATTTTGAGGCCAGCATAGATCTGCAACCATGGAAGTGAAATTATGGAAGCGGTATGTCGATGATGTCTTCTGCGTTATGAGAGGTGGCAAGCATGAAGTTGAGCAATTACTCCAGTATCTCAATTCCATTCATACTAAAGTCAAATTCACATATGAATTGGAATCGGAGCGTAGTTTGCCTTTTCTGGACGTGAAGGTGATAGGTCGAGATGATGGTTCTTTGGCGCACACTGTCTATTATAGGAAGCCCACACACACAGGCAGGTATTTGAACGCTCTGTCTCACCGGCAGCTTCAGTCTGTGGTTAATTCTCTAAAGAACAGAGCACATGACCTTTGTGACCCGGAATTTCTGGAAATTGAGTTATCGCACGTTCAGGAGGTTCTGAAGAGAAATGGCTACATAATGAACAGACGGCAACCCAGACGAATATCGAGGAAGAAACATTCAGATGTTGTGAGGCGACCAGCATTTTTGCCTTATGACAGGGGTGTAACGGACAAAATAGGTACGCTTTCGAATAAGTATTCCATACCAACCGTTTATATGCCGTTATCAAAGGTGGCAGGGTATCAAAGGTCGCCTAAGGATGTTTTACCTTATCACACACCGGGCGTTTATAAGATCGATTGTAGCTGTGGTAGTTCCTATATTGGGGAAACTAAACGCACCATAGCGGAAAGGGTCAAGGAACATATCACGATCACGGCTGTTAAAAAGCGTCAAACGAATAAGTCTGCTGTGGCCGAGCATTTGTTGGAGTCTGGATCTAACCACTTGAGCTCCATAACCCGAAAGTCCTCTCAACCGAGCGTATACATCATAGTCGAAAAGTATGTGAAGCTATTGAAATTAAGAAACATCGGAATTTTAATCAAAATGAGGGGCAAGGAATCTCGTCCGTGTGGAATCCCGTGATTTACAAATGTAAGCGTGGTGAAACATCCATTTTAAAGCCATTGGATGTTGTGAGTGTTGTATGTAGACCTAGTGACAACCCTAGCCTAGAAGTGAAAAAAGCTTAATTGTCGTTACAAAACTGACATCGACGATAACTTTTTTGTGAGAGTTAAGCTAATTGGGTGTCCCTAGATGTGAAAATGCCCGGATACCAGCCGTACTGATAGTTGCGAGACTTGCGAATGCGCATGCAAATGCGGGGTGTGCGGGCGGGTGAGCCGCGGCGTGACCCCGCGGCCCCCGCGGAAGGAACTTCACAATTCCTTCCGTTCAGGCCACGCGGCTCACCGGTGAGCCTTTTAATGAAACTCGAGTTTTTATGACGTTTAAGCTAGTATCTCTTAATCTATTTTGCTAAATATAATATTCTGCATCCAAAATGACCAAAATCTCATTTTTGAGAAAATAGCCCATTACTCAATTTCACCATGGCCTCAACGGAAATATCGTGAAGGCTCACCGGTGAGCCGCGTGGCGTCCAACGTGTTAATAACAACATGTCAGTGTTTCGTTCCAGCGGCACAGCACACTGTGTCGTGGTTCTATGAAGGTAGTTACGGTTATATTAAAGGAAGCCCACCGTGGTCCGCCGCAAGGCACTCGGGCTCCATCTTGACGCGCGCCGCCGCCGGCGCCGGCGGTGACCCGCCGCGGTCTGTCTCCATGCTGGCCAGCTATCAGGTTATCTAATTACATATAATAGTTACACTATACAGTTCTCAACTCAACAAAGTAAAAAAGAGAACAATACTACTACGGCATTAAATGTTATTAAATGAAACACTACCTACTCCACTTCAAGCGATTCATGTGACACTGACAGATTCGATTATTTAGATTACAAACATCAAGCATGAGTAGCATGACATTGATGACAGTTCTCAGCACAGATAATACGTCGAAATTCGGATTTTTCGAGGATTTTTCTCTGTCACTCAAACGAAGGAGTCTTTAGAGTGAGGGAGACAAATCCTCAAAATTTCCGAATTTCGTTTTTCGCGGTAGGGTATAATGTCACTTTCCTTCCACAGTGTATTGTGTTTGTAGGATACAAACGTGTTCGTGACATTCTTTTAACACGTTGGTTGCCCGTTATTTCTGTTTAATCATCTTTATTTCGATCCCGATGATGCTTTTTTTTTTTTATACCACGATGATGGAAAGCAGTCACCGTAGCCTATGGGCGCCTATGCTCATGGCGGGTGACATACATTGTGTCTTATTTTACGCGATAGCATGAAACTCGACCTTGCATTTATACATCAGCCAGCGATGGATCACAAATCGCAACAATTAGTTGGATGCCTGTAGAGCCCCTCTTTTGTACCTCATTCAAGTACCAAGTAGTACTCTGTGGGAGGAAAGTGACATTATATTATTTTATTTATTCTGTGAACTGTTCTGTCAATGTCATCCCGTCATCCGTGATTTCGGTCAATGCATCATGCTTGTGCTTGAGTTGAGTCGCTAGGAGTAAAAAAAGTTTGTAGTGTTGATTCAGTATTATTCGCTTTCTTTACATTGTTGAGAATACTAAATATATTACGACTATTACAAGTGAGTGATAACTGGCCAGCATGGAGACAGACCGCGGCGGGTCACCGCCGGCGCCGGGTGTCATGTTGTATGTCAAAAGCATAGAGCATTTATTAAATAGGTTCAACACTACATATACTACATCTCTCTTCTTATAAAGAACAAAGTAAAGACATACACAATAGTAGTTTAACAACAATAAATTAATGTAACCTAACACATATTACTATTATCTCCTTTCCACACAAAAAAATAAAAATAAAATTAGTCAAAACTAAATCTTTGCGGGGGCCGCACTTGCCTCCCACTCCTAGTGACGACACTACCACCTGCTTCGGGTTCAACCTGAGGAGACCTAGGCACCGCTGTGTTAAGTGGTCGGTGAGTAGCGTCCTCGTCTGAGTCGGGAAGTATATCGTCAATATCCGGAGGCGTGCATCCCTTCCGCTGTAAAATTTGTGCCCGATTTCTTCTGTATGTTCGTCCGTTGTCCGTTGTTAGCCAGTATGAGCGGTCTCCACGAGCCACGCCTGTTACCCTGGCCGGAACCCAAACGTTATCGTTTCGCATGCGGACTGGCTCGTTAAATTTGAGTGACGGAAGTTCTCTCGTACCACGATCGTAGTATTCCTTAACCTGCGTTGTATTTTGTTGACGTATTTCTTTAACAATGTCAGGATTTACGAGAATAGGTTTCAGACCTTCATCTGTAGCTGGAAGACGTGTTTTCAAGCTGCGACCCATCAGTAGTTGTGCTGGTGAATACTTCTCTCCTGAAATTGGAGTATTCCTAAAATTCAATAGCGCCAATTGCCAATCAGTGTTGTCTTCCTGTGCCTTAGTAAATAGTTTTTTCACCGTCTGTACATTGCGCTCAACTAATCCATTAGAGCGGGGATATAAAGGTGAGCTCGATACATGTTCAAAATCATAATATTTCGCAAAATGTTTGAATTCTTGTGCCGAAAATTGGGGTCCATTATCTGTTACTAGTTTTTTCGGTATTCCTAACCGGGCAAAGAAATTTTTCAGATGGGTAATTACAGTAGTACTTGTAAGACTATTTAGAGATGCAACTTCAAAAAATTTTGAGTAGTAATCTACTACAAGTAGGTAATGTTTATGTTGGAACTCGAAGAGGTCGGCGGCGATAACCTGCCATGGTAATGTTGGTATTGGGTGGGGGCATAACGGTTCTCTCGCCAGCGCCGCTCGGTGTCGCTGACAAGGCTCACAGCGTTGTACCAACTCCTCAATGTCGACCCCCATTCCCGGCCACCAAACTAACTCCTTAGCCCGACGTTTGCTCTTCTCTATCCCCAAATGTCCCTCGTGTATTACTGAAAGTAACTCTCTTCTCAAAGTTTTAGGTATAACAATTTGGTGATTCCGAAACACAATTCCGTCAATCACGTGTATCTCATTTTGAAAAGTCCAGTATGGTCCTGTTATGTCCTTTGCTTTATTATTCGTTGGCCATCCGTTAAAATAACATTCCTTCACTCGCTTCAATATTTCGTCCTTATTGGTTTCTTCTCGAATTTGATTGATTCTATTTTTTGACACGTTAAGGCACTCCATCAAATTATTCACATGTATAGTAACATCTTTATGTACATCTTCATCTGAACCCTGTTCAGAGGGTGCACGGGATAGCGTATCTGCCAGGTACAAAAACTTTCCTGGTTTGTACCGTATTTGAAAATCATAACCGTGTAGCTTCATCAACATCCGCTGCAGTCTGACCGGTGTGCCACTCAGAGGTTTTTTGAATATAGACTCGAGAGGTTTATGATCAGTTTCAATAGTGACGTCCTGTTATGTCCTTTGCTTTATTATTCGTTGGCCATCCGTTAAAATAACATTCCTTCACTCGCTTCAATATTTCGTCCTTATTGGTTTCTTCTCGAATTTGATTGATTCTATTTTTTGACACGTTAAGGCACTCCATCAAATTATTCACATGTATAGTAACATCTTTATGTACATCTTCATCTGAACCCTGTTCAGAGGGTGCACGGGATAGCGTATCTGCCAGGTACAAAAACTTTCCTGGTTTGTACCGTATTTGAAAATCATAACCGTGTAGCTTCATCAACATCCGCTGCAGTCTGACCGGTGTGCCACTCAGAGGTTTTTTGAATATAGACTCGAGAGGTTTATGATCAGTTTCAATAGTGACGTTTCTATGGCCATATATATACTGGTGAAAACGCGTACAACCAAAAACGATCGCCAAGAGCTCTTTCTCAATCTGTGCCCAGTGCGATTCCGCTGGCGTTAGCGTGCGCGCCGCATAGGCTACAGGCCGTCCGTCTTGTAGTAAGACTGCACCCAGGCCCCGTGAACTAGCATCTACTGAAACAGTCACCTCTTCCTCTGGTGAGTAGAACCTTAAAACTGGTGCAGTGCAAATTTTCTGCTTCAACTCGTCAAAAATTTGTTTGTGCTCAGCACTCCAACGGAACTCACAATCCTTTTTTAATAAATCTCGTAGAGGAGCAGCAATGTTTGAATAATTTGGGATGAAGCGAGATAAATAATTTGTTACACCTAAAAACCGCTCTAACGCTTTTCTGTCAGAAGGCACTGGCATTTCATAAATTGCCTTTACTCGCTTAGGATCCGGGCGCATCCCTTTAGCGCTAAATAGGTGACCTAGGTATTGTATTTCTTTGGCGTTATAAACACACTTTGCTTTGTTAAATTTTACGCCATTTAACTTAGCTTTGTCAAAAACTTCTTGCAATCTAGCATCATGTTCGCTTTTTGTTCGACCAAATACCACCAAATCGTCAATGTATACAGCAACACCTTCTGCCTTAAATATTTTGTACATTTCATTGTGGAATATTTCTGGCGCACAATTAATTCCGAATGGCATCCTCAAAAAACGATATCTACCAAACGGGGTCGCAAAAGTACAAAATTTTGAGCTGGCCTCATCTAGCTTAAGCATCCAAAAGCCTTTACAAGCATCTAGTTTTGAAAAATACTTCGCTCCATCCAGTTCACTCGCGACTTCATCCAGTGTAGGCAATTGAAAGTGACTCCTGCGTACCGCCTTGTTTAAATGTAAGGGATCTAGGCATATCCGCAATTTCTTATCCGGTTTTTCTACTATAACTATGGGTGACACCCATTCTGTTGGACCCTCTTCCCGTTTTATAATATTCATCTTTACCATCTCATCCAGTTCCTCCTTCAGACGAGGTTGCAAACACAGCGGTATCCTCCTGGAAGCTGAAATTACAGGTGGTACTGTCTCGTCAATAGTAATTTTAATAACTGAAGGCAGGCAGCCTATGCCTTCATATATCGAATCATCAACGCTCAACTCATCGATTCTTTTGATCAGTTGCAGGTCGGTGCATGCCTTCAGTCCCAATAAATTATTACACACAATGTCTAAAACAAACACCTTTTGTACAGAGGTACACTTTTTGTACTTCATAGAAGCTATGAAGTATCCTACAACAGGCAAAGTGTTTCGGCTGATTTCTTTAAGCACCGTGTTAGGTTTACGTAATATACTAGTATCGAAACCCGCCTGTGTAAAATACCTCAATGACATTACAGATGTTTCAGCACCGCTATCCAGTTTGAACTTTACTAACACATTATTAACTAGAATGTTTTCGGACCAAAAGGATTCACCATCGTCCATCGCGTCAATTGTAATATTTTCAAGGAAAAACTCACCATCATCCTGCATAAAGTCCTCAGTATCTTTTTTATCTATTTCAATTTCTCTTACCAGCTTCTCTTTGCAAGCTTTAGCAAAATGTCCGACACGCTCGCATCTAAAACACCTTACATTAAATGCTGGACACCTGTCCTTAGCGGCATGCCCTCCACCGCACCTGTCACACATCTCGTCGCGACGAGGAGCTCGGCCTGAAGAAATACCTCGTGAGAAACCTCCACGTCCCCTTGTTGCTCCACCACGCATCCTCATTCCAAAACCATAACTGGTGCCGCTGAATGCACCACGACCACGCGCCAACTCCTCCAAGGCAGGCGGGGCCTGTTCGACTTTTCCACTCTGACACGCTGCTGCTTGTGTACTAGCTCGCTCTGCTGCTCGACAGTAAAGGACAGCCTGATCCAAGTCTAAAGAAGACTTAGACAATAGACGTTCCCTCATATTTCCATCTTTTAGACCTCTTATTATTTGAGTTAGAATCAGGCTGTTTTTTAGAGTACCGAATTCACAACTTTTACTCTTAATTTTCAAGTCACTCAAGTATTTGTCAAATGAATCAGTTTGGTAAGTCTCAAAGAACATATGTCGTTCAAAATTAACGTTTCTTTTTGGATCGAAGCGCTCTTCAAATACTCTCACTAACTTGTCATAATCCGATTTGTCATCAATTTCAAATTCTTCAAATACTTCGCGGCCATATTTTCCAATCACATGCAAAAATATTGCGCATTTTTCTTTCGATGTAGAGCCGTCTCGCTCTGATGCAATTAGGAAAAAATCGAAAGCGGATTTCCATTCTTTCCAATTGACCGCTATGTTCCCTTGTTCTCGCAACGGTTCCGGTTGCTGTATTGCAGCAAATGCTTTGGACATTTTATTATAGTAATATTCTTACCACTCGTCAACAACTATAATTACCTATAATAACATTCATAACTATTAAAATCACACCAATTAATATTTTAATTAATATTTTCACACCTGACACCATGTCATGTTGTATGTCAAAAGCATAGAGCATTTATTAAATAGGTTCAACACTACATATACTACACCGGGGGCGGCGCGCGTCAAGATGGAGCCCGAGTGCCTTGCGGCGGACCACGGTGGGCTTCCTTTAATACAATCGAGATTACCTTCATATAACCACGACACATTTTGTGCCGTTGAAACGAAAGTTAAGATTCGTATGCACTAACATGTTGTTACTAAAATGTTGTATAATATTGTTAGCTTATTTTTGAAATTATTAATCTAACAATAGAGTATTGTAAAACAAAAGTCATAGTACATTATACAATACTGCAATGAAAAGAAAAAGTGTCAAAAATGTAAGAAATTATGTATTTAAGTACTTTTTCATCACGTCACTTGCATCGGGCTTCTAACACTCTCGTTAGTAATTCCGTACTTTCCTCTCTTGATGCACAATGTACTATTTCTTGTTGTAGTTTTCACACACCCAGCCCAGATTGCAGATCCTGATGAGGTTGATATTAGGGTGTCCTGCTGCTGTTCAACAGAAATGGATCTGGCAACTTCCCAGTTCTTGTATTATAATTGTATAGACATTTAGTTATATTGAACTAGGTAGATCCCCTTGTTGTCAGAATACTAATTACTACTGTTGCAAGTTGATGTATACTGTACTGGGCTGTACTTGATTGTGATCATTAATTCATTTGCATATTACTTATGTGGTGTAAAGAAGAGAATAATAGCTTTGTCCTGTGCCAGGGGCCCAGATCCTCTTTGTAGTACCTTCCTTTGCTTTATTGGTCAGCCTCTGTAGCCTAGTTGGTAGTGACCCTGCCTTCGAAGCTGGAGGATCCGGGTTCGAATCTCGGCGAGGGCATAATTTGTGTATTTATTTATCACAAATATTTGTTCCTTGTTCATGGCTGTTATTATCTATATGTATCTATCTATTATATATATTGTTGCGTAGTACCCACATCACTAGCCTTAAGAGCTTACCGTGGGACTAGGTTGATTTGTGTAAGATGTCCTGTGACAAATCTGATGAATCATGGTTGATATTGATATACTGACAATCCTGGAGCGCGCTTGTGAGTGCCTTCAACTGTGTACTTCATTTATACTAACTAAAGTACATAGAATTCTTAACATTACTGGTATGATGTGGTGTAAAGAAGAGAATAATAGCATCCTCTTGTGCCAGATCCTCTTTGTAGTACCTTCCTTTGCTTTATTGGTCATTTTTTTTTTTTTTTATTGAATAAAAACGTTTTATAAATTACAATAATTTTGGCAAGACCCATCATTGGCAAAACCTTGAAGAGGTTTGTGTGCCGATGGGGAGTTCGATGGATATTTGTCCAGACATTATTAGAAATTATAACTAACATGCGACTTAAACTATTAACATAGATTAGCGCAGATATTATGTAGTGCTTTGAAATATAGAACTGGATTATTTAGTAATTTAAGTCAATGATTGCTTGACACGTTTCCACCCATTCAGAGAGTCCTGATAGGTGAATAACCCAGTTTGATAATATTTTATGGGTAATATGTATGAGTCTTACATCAATTTTGTTACCAATTCATGACTGAAGCAGAAATATCATCAGACCAAACCTGCTTTCCAGGCAAGTCTATTGTCATAAGTGCCACAAGAGAAGTCCCTCACAAGCACTGGGCCGGGAAGTTTACAATCTCCATCTAGCTGATATTTACAATTTATTGTTTTAGTACGTGTGAAGGAGGAAGAGTTGTCGGATGAAGAGGCGTGTGTGAAGGAGGAGTGTGGAGAGCGCCGACAGCCGTGTGGAGTGAGCGCGGCAGCCATGCTGGCCGGCCTGTACACCGACCACGTGGTGAAGGACGAGCTCGTGCTGGGGCCGGAGCGCCCGCACCGCCCCGTCGTGCCGCTGGTGGCGCAACGTCAGTACATTGTTTCTAATAACAGCTCAAAATACAAGTATGCACCTCTCACTTACCAATTTAATGTTTTTAGACATTTCCATGCCAATAGTGCTTTTGTTGTTTGGGTGTTAAATAATTGAAGTAAGGACGATAACATGCATATCCATATTCTGTGTAAAACATCTGTTCATCAAATAACGTATTTGCAAAACGTTTGTGGATATGGCTAGCTTTAGTTCAGTATTGTTTGTGATGTCGCAGCTAGGCGCTCGTGCTCGGTCAGGCTGGAGCGCCTGCTGGTGGACGCGGGGCGGCGCACCTGCCGGGTCGGGCGCCGCACGTACAAGCTGCACACCACGAGCGAGCCCGCCCATACACCCGCACCGGAACCTCGCAGCAACGGTGAGTCGGCGTTTGTGTTGTGCACGACACGTCCCTTCCGTCTTGTTTTATTATGCTCTTCTTTTGTATTTTTTGTTAAGGTTTCGATTGAGATCGTAATGCCACCAGTGTTTACTACAGTAACCGTAGTATTTTTTCATTCTGGGACGTAGGATTATGTAATCGGTCATCCATTGATCGCTGTATGGTATCGGCTGACCTTGACATCGGTGTTGCTACTGTAAACATTTTAGCGATAATGCATGGCCTCGGTTAGGCCGGCCCGATACATAATTTTTGTTCATTCCACAATTTCGGTTTGTTATTTTTGTCTTTACATCCCGGTCTTTTGATAGGCTTGCACGGGGATATGGACCCAAGTTGACGAAACACTTAGAAGCCTTTTTGAGAAATTTGCTGTGTTGTACAGTCGAAGACAAAATAAAGGGTATACAAAAACGTTCAAAAATATGTCCCAGTGCACTCTAATTCTGTGTAATAAGTAGACCCCGGTATCGGAGGTGTAAAATGATAGCTGTCAAGTTCTTACTTAGGGATAGGTAAACACATTTTGTGATGTCGATATCGATACTCGATTTTTTGTACAATTTTTTTTTTCTGTACAGTGGCGTTCAGAATTGCATGGACAATTCATGAATGAATTCATTCATAAACTGTCCATGCAATTGTGAACCCTACTGTACAAGGACCATTTATTTGTATACCTTTTTTCGGGATCTATGATAAAAATTAACATTTAATACTCGATTTTCGTACAATTATTTTTTTTATATACAAGGACCATTTATTTGTATCCCTTTTTTTGGGATCTATGATAATAATTAAATTTAATATATAAATCATTACTATTACAATTCAAATATCTGGTTGCTATTTCATTTATTATGTTTCGAGTTGCACAACATTGAATAAAAACTTTTGAGATATTAAATACTTATAATAAATTATTTATGTCAATAGATAGTCAAAGAATTAATAGTCTGCTTAAGTTTTTCGTCAGTTGTAACATACTTTGGACCAAATTCGAAAACCAAACTTCATAAGGTTCATCGACTATTGTCTCAATAAAAAGTATGGCGATGTTACATAACATTAAATAAATATTTTGTTGATTTTGTAATTATATAGTCCTAGTTTATATCGTAAATAGGTGCGTTTAATTAAGGTAAAGAAAAATTATGGTAAAGAAAAAATATCGATATGTAATCACAAATATTTTTACCCCATCCCTAAGAACTTGACAGCTACCATTTTGCACCTCCGATACCGGGGTCTAGTAATAAGAACGTCGTAACATATTTATGAACGGATTCTTTCGATACTTATTTTTGCACTTGACTGTACACCTGCTGCAACCCATTCACGGACACGTCAATAGATATCCGTAAACCGGTCTCAGCAGGTGTATAAAGACTATTGAGAATTAAATGGAAAATACTAATAGTCCAAGAGCTAGTGAACCCTGGGAGTAACGGTCTTCCTGTAAGGTTAGAAATTTGTATACTTACGATTTATGGCATTCTAAGAGCAATAGCCATGACCTGGCAGGCGTCAGCCCTGCACGTCATCAGCCCCTTTATTTTTTGAACTGTTAAGTAAATTGAGTTTCAAAACTTGTCTCTGTAAGTTTGAAAATTAAATAGAATAAAGTTTATTTATTGTACATCTTAAAAAAAAATGACAGGCGATTACAATAAGCAGAAGTATACAGGGTGTGGCCTGTAATAGGAGCAATAAATGAAAACATAGACCCTTTAACTAATCAGTAATTATCTCCAAATGGTTTTAATTAGAGGTGTGCGCCACGCCGGCGCGGCGGCGCCGCGCCGCGGGACCCACGCCGCCGCCGCCGCCGAGGTTTTCAAAAACCCACGCCGCGACAAAAAATTTACGGAATAAAATAATTTAAATTACGCGCCACGCTGATCATATTGACATTAAACAACAATATGCTTGCGAATGTCGACAAGCGGCTCCCTCTGACCCAAAAGATTGTATGCGCAGCATTTCTGGATTGCAGATTTTCAGATATTGATACGCACCTACAAAAAAATACACTACTTGGGCAGAATTCTTTCCAATTGTACAGATTTATTTTACAGAATTCCAAGTCTACACATTCCCAATACTACAGATTTACAAACCTACAGAATCCCAATACTTTAACATTTCAAAATTACGGTTGCCCATGTCTACAGATTTTCAATATTACTGATTGATTCCTATGTCTACAGATTCCATATTCTCTAGATTTCACGTCTACTGATTCCCAACTGTAATGCTTTTTCAACACACTTGCTTGTAAGTCGTAACGTAGGTCTTATTGAACCGCTTTTAGGCTTATAATCCTAGGTATTACTAGCTGTGTGTTTTTTCATTATATTTTATTCTTCGCATCGTCGATCCCACAGTGTCTGAAGACAAAAGTCTTCAATCAGTGTTTCCTACCCGTCATGACGTACGGAGCCGAAACGTGGACACTGACGGTACGGCTGGTCCACAAGTTCAAGGTCGCTCAGCAAGCTATGGAAAGGGCAATGCTCGGCGTCTCTTTGCGGGATCGAATCAGAAATGAGGTTATCCGGCAGAGAACCAAAGTGATCGACTTAGCCCACCGTGTTAGCAAGCTGAAGTTGCAGTGGGCTGGCCTTATTATCCGTAGAACCGACTGGCTAAACGAGTTCTTGAGTGCAGATCGATCGGTGCAGCGACGATTTGCGCAGGATGGCTGGCAGGAGCTGGATGCGAGGATCGAAAACGGTGGCGTGAAATTGGGGAGGCCTATGTCCAGCAGTAGACTGCGATAGGCTGCTGATGATGATGGATGTTATTCATTATTTACGTTAGGCCACCATATGAGGTTTAATGACTGTCTATTAACTGATTCTATTAATTTCAGTGTTTGCATTTGCAATTGATGATTTTTGTGCTTCTTGAATAAGATTAAAATATTTTTAGAGGAAAAAGGTAGAAGCTTTTAAAAAAATTGGCATTTGAAAAAATTTGCTGTCGCTTTGCACGGCTTAGAAATAGACAACTGCAGCTTCGCCTCATAATACCTACGTAAAATTGGAGAAAACATGGTTTTGTGTTCCCTGTTTCCTCCTCCAAAAATAGACCAATTTGTAACAATTTTTTATAAGAAAGGTATTTCTCATGTCGGTATGTTTCCTCTTTTCATTAAACGCTAAGATTCTGCTTTTTTTAAATGTCAAATTACAAATGTCAATCACTCTCGCAGATTTCCAAGATACAGGCTCAGCCTAGTTTGGAGTCTGATGGAACTGTATTATTTATAACTGGTATTGAAAATAAACGTTTATTATTATTATTGGACGTTTTTATATTAAAAAAAAATTTCGTGTGTTTATACACCGATGTATGACTAGCAGTGTGGGCGATGATGGTACTATAAAGAGGTTGTAAAGCTGGGTACCTGTAGTATTTGAAATCATCATATATAATCTGCAGTACCTATTGGGAATTCGTAGTATTGGGAACCTAAAGTATTGGGAATCTGTAGTGTTGGGTATTTGTAGCATTTAAAATTCGTATTATTGGGAATATGCACAATCAGGAATGCATACTATTGACAATATTTGAAGTATTATCTCTTATCTGTAGTATTAGGAATCTGTAGTATTGGGAATCTGTAGACGACTCGATCCAGGCCTACTACCGCCTTTTTCCGCGGTTGGGCCGCTGTGCGAGTTAATAAAATATTTTTCGTACACGATAATAATTATGACAATTTCCGCATAAAATGCAATCTATAACTTTGTTTCATGTTTATTTTTTTAATAATAAACTTGTCCTAAACAATATCTAAGTTTTTAATATCTTCTCATCCTTATACGTATGAACGTACAGGGTAACAATATGACCTTGACGCCGGCGTGGCGCCGCCACGCCGGCAAAATTTTGCGGCGCGCCGCCGCCGGTGATTTCTATGCCGGCGCACACCTCTAGTTTTAATTAATTAAAATCAAAAATAAATTTTCTATATTTTTCTAACAAAGTTAATCGACCCAGCAATGTACTGCAGACATGATGTGTCCAGTCGAACATTTGACATTGACATTTAGGTACTATCGGTTTCGCGTATTATTGAATCTAAATGAATCAGTATTGCTTATTAAACTTACCTATCTACTTATTGATTACTTTGTCACTTTTTTCGACATTACGTAACAGATCACAATCTCAATTATCAGGTGTGAACTGACGAAATAACTAAATTATTTAGTAAAACGCCATAAAGTGACTTCAAAGCAATTTATTAAGTAAACGGTTACAACAAAAATAGTGCACTAATCACATATCTCACCGGGTGAACTCTTAACCACTCAACTTGCACTTAAATTAATTGAATTTGTAGACATAGGCACGACTACGATGATGTCGACGATACGATCTGCTTCTTTATTTGACTCCACTTTGATACGACATAACACGTACTGAGAACAGGATCTTGTCGAAACTAACTAAGAATTTCACTGTTAATCTGGTTGGAAGTGAAAACCCACAGGTCACAGTCAGAACTGCATTTGGTATACGTTGCTTTGAGATGACAACAATAGTGCTTGGTTCTATTATCAACTCAGATAATATTCGTTGACAAGTCGTTTACACCAGTGTTTTTCAAACTGTGGGTCGCGACCCCCAGGGGGGTCGCGGCACTTATCCAGGGGGGTCGCGACGAAGTTCAGCTTTAAGAGCAATTTATGATAGCCTGATTTGATTTTTCCTAACTTAAAAAGTCGATTTTTCCTAACTTAGAATTGTATTTATTTTATGATTAGGTAGGGCAATTAGTGTGAAGAATGAGTTTGCTTCATTTTGACTAATTTGTCAAACCCAGGTTCCTGTCGCGACACGCTGACAATAAATTATTTTCTAAATTTAATCTATTCCTTTTTTTTTTGTTCTTATGTCCACCATTGTTGAAAACGTCAGCTCGCATAAATATGAAGTTGCAAATGGGATCAAAACTTTAAGGGCCTCTTTTGCTAAATTTGGATATTCTGTCATTATTTTTAAACATTCTATCAGATGCAAGTTCCAAAAGTGTTTCTTTCACCGAGGCATTGAGATCAGCCAGCTCAATGGACTTATTCAAAAAAAGGATTCAAAATCCAACTTTTTCCATCACCCAGAGTTGGTTTTTTAAACTTTGCAAGCTCTCCGCCATAACAGGAATATGAATTTCTATGTTCACGGAGACATCTGAAGATTTTTCTTGGATGATTTTAGCCATGCAAGGGAAAGAATCAAATTGCGTACTACTGCGCTGCCGTGATAAGAAAAATAATGGGTAGGTTGCTAAACAGAATCTACCTACCCATTTAAATAAATATAGGACGCGTTATAAAACGCATAATATGTAACTGAGTGGATGATAGAAAGGTGCGTTCCTTTGTTATAGGTACTTGTTATAGGAATTTGTACTACTTATAGGTATTTGTCGTAGAAACGAGGTATGGGGGGTCGCGAAAAAAATCGAGTGGCTAAAAGGGCCGTGCCATCAAAAAGTTTGAAAAACACTGGTTTACACAATGATTGGCTTACTTTTCTTATGAATTATGTGCTTCGTGTGCATCGCAATTCGCAATTTTATAATTTATTTTATTATTTTTGGTAATGTTTTGATATAACAACTTGACGTAAATTGTCATTATGTTGTAATAGTAGAGAAAGTGACTTCACATAAAAAAGTTCGCATTTACAGCTGCATGGTCTATGGCTTCGAATGCAAAGATACCACTACTAAATTGTTCACTAAAGAGTAAAACAAAAACGGTCTTCGTGAGATGACTCCTGTCAGAATTGTGTCCCTTTCTATTGAAATGACCGTGGCCAAACAAAACACGGGACAAATGGCTTATAAAACGATTGTGTAAGTATCCGGGGGCTTAGCATATCTTGTGTGTGACTGAAACACTCGGCTTTCTCGTGGCTACCCGTCCCTATTGGACTATATTGATTAAAAAGAGACGAAAAAAGAAAAGGACAGGCCGAGTGATGTTGTCATTGTCAAACAGAAGGTACAGTCGCGAACCGGGATTGTTGAGTCACTTGTTACAGTTCGTAAATTAGTCGGTACACAGTACTGATCGGGATCGATTCGTTATTAACGACTTTTGCCGAAATCTGTTCACCAATGACGTAGACGTTACTATGGTTAAATAATAACAAAACTCAGTTAGCCAATGGCCGAGTCCGCGAATTCCACGAATGCTGATGTTGCTGTGGTTACATTACAACAAAACTTGATTCGTTATCAACGACTTTTGCCGAACTATGTTCAACAACGATGCGGACGTTGCTATGGTTACATTATAACAAAACTCGGGTGGCCAATGACCGATCCCGCGAGTTACACGGATGCTGACGTCGCTATGGCTACTTCATAACAAAGCTTGATTAACCAATGACCGATCACGGTTTTAACGGAAACGGATGTTTTTATGGTTACCTTATAACTGTCCTGTCTTAGGTAAAGCAAAGGGACTGCTATAAATATGCCATGTGCGGCTTAGCAAATCTTGTGTTAGACAGCAACTCGCAGATACCCACCTCTTTTCGATTGTAATGATTAAAAAGTTTTCTACCATTTCTTCTAGTCTAAAAGATTGTTTTATCTGACAAGACGTTAGACAAGGACACCCTAGCAGCAGTAGACCTCTCGCCAGGACCGTTTCTAGTTTTTAAAGAAATATCTACTCTAGGACCTAGTGTTGAAATAAGTCTCGTTTTTGCTAAATTATGTTTTTTGGTGCACAATCTAGGAGGTATAACATATTTGTTGGAATTCAAATAAAAATCAAAACCTCTACAGTACAAAACAGTCGTTGGTAGGTCTAGCACATCTTGTGTTTGATAGTCACTCACGGCCTTCCCGCGGCTTTTTTAATCAATACAATCAAAACGAGACGAGTAGCCGCGACAATTTCGCGAGCGGCAATCAAAGCCAAGATGTGCTAGGTTCGCTGTCTTTTTCGAGGTGTCATTGTAAACTTCCGATGATAAAGTAAAAACCTCTTTGTTGCTAGGGCATCCTTTTGGAGAATTTTAAAACAAACTTGTCAAAATAAACGTGTTCTCACGCGATTAGTTGTTCTTTATACCTGGGCTTAAGAACTAGTTTCGATTGAGTAGATTATGAAACTTCGCCTCGGTACCAAGAAACCACCTTGTACCAAGACATCTAACGATCGTTAACGACAATTTAACGATGGTTAAATACATTGATTATGTATTGCAACTTTGAAGTGCTATATCTCAGAGTTGGTTAACTTTGAAGCATTATGATAAGGTCTAGATAATTGCGTATAGTCCAAAGATTCATCGCTTAAATTTAAAGCTCCTATTATTGGCCACACCCTGTATGACAGGTCAATTAGAAAACGCACAGTTGATGAGGTAAAATAAACTTCATTCTGTATACTCGAAATTTTTATATGTCTTCAAATAAACGTCTTTTTCTCATCGTGATTTTTAATTAAACGTCAAAAACTAATAAAAGTCCGATATATTTTTCGTTTTTTACGTCCTATGCCGAAATTATTATTTTGTTTTTCTTGTAAAATGCATTTTCGTATATCCCTATAGGGTCTATACAATATACCAAAATTGCAGCTTTGCAACACGACTTGTGATTTGTATGAAAAACTTAGATAGCGGGCCTCCTGCCTTTTTTCGTGTTTTTATTTTCAATTATAAAGTTTGCTGACATGATTTTACCCTTCAATGAAAGAATATTAAGTGCGCTATAAGGTCATTTTTGCATGTTTTTCGTAGCATAATTAGGTGAGGCGTTATTAAGCCGAAATCGTTAGCAAAACACAAAATTTTATCTAGTTTACAAAAAATTGTACTTTTTGAAGTCTCGAATCTATAAGACCTAGGGAAAAGTATGTTAGCTAAACTTGTTGGAAATATATTCATCTTTAAACGTTTAAAAAAATGTAATATCAAAAAACGTAAGGGGTTTTTAATAAAAATCAGAAAGTAAAAAATGACCGTAAATTTCGCAGTTTTTGACGTAATACGCAGCTAGCACAACTTTTTTTTGCTTGCAAAATGTGGTTTTATACTGTCCTATGGTGTCTAAAGAACATACCAAAAATGCAGCGAATACTACTTGATTTGCGAGTTTAGGGTAAATTATGTACGGTTTGACCGTACTATGAGATGATGTTTTGTTTTCAATTTCTCATGTATTGATTAAAATCTAGCGTGAGAAAGTAATACAACTGCACCGGATTTATTTTATATCATCATCATCATCATCAGCCTATGATAGTCCACTGCTCGACGTAGGCCTCTCCTATTAACTATGCATATAAACACATTAGGAGGTAAATACCCATAATCGCCACGCTGGGCAAGCGATTGTTTTATAAACTGACTCGAAACAACAACTAAAAGCGTGACAGAGTGGTATGAAACAAGACAACGAAAATAATTTTGACCCACTCCCCAAACTACCCGCTAAGTTAACTATAGTACATTGTGTATTAAGGGCGGTAAGTAAGAATTTGTTTCATAATTCTTGTACCGCCGCCGCCCGTGGCACACAGAATGTTTTTCATCACGCCTGTGATGCAAAAAAGTAAATAAAACAATATATTTTTACAAAACTACGAGGGTTGCCTTTTAAGGTGTGTCGTTTGAAATAAGTATAGACAATTTTATAGATTATTACCATTTATTGTTTGTCGAAGAATTCTCCGCGATGTTTAATACATGCATGCGTTCAAACCAGTTTTTAAAACATTTATTCCACTCCGAAGTGGGGGTAGTCAAAATGGCCGATTTGTAAGCGTCAACAGCTTCTTCACGTGAGCTGAAGCGTGACCACGAAGACTTTGCTTAATTTTGGGGAAAGTAAAAAAATCGTTAGGGCTTAAGTCAGGGCTGTAAGGTGGGTGATCTAAAATTTCCACATTTTGGGCGCTCAAAAACATCTTTGTTTGGCGGGCGGTGTGCGAACTTGCATTGTCATGATGCAGTATCATACGACGCGTCGAGTTGTTTTTTCGAAATTCGGTTATGACTTGCGGCAAACAAACAGTGGTATACCAGTCAGCGGTAACCGTCTTGCGATCTTCTAGTACAATAGTGGCGACGTGACCACCCTTTGCCACAAACGAGGCCACCATTTTTTTTGAAGTGCTCCGCGAGCGTATGACTTTGGTCGGTTTTGGCTCATCCTAAAAGACCCAAACAGTTGACTGCTGTTTAGAATCTGGATCGTAAGCATATACCCAAGACTCGTCACCACTAACCATATCATAAACATGTTTTGACTCGCCACGCCTGAATCGCTGCAGAGTTTTGCGACACCAACTAACACGGGCACCTTTTTGGTCGTCGCTAAGCAAATGTGGTATCCAACGAGAGATCAACTTTCTTACGCCAAGTTCTTCGTGCAGGATTTTTTGGATAGTGGTCCCTGAAATGCCCACGGACGCCTCTATTTCACGGTAGGTCACATGACGATCTTCGAGTACTAGCTGCCGCACGGCTTCGATATTCTCTTGCGTCATGGCGGTTTTTGGATGACCTTTACGGGGCTTGTCACTGAGGCTTGACTGCCCACGTTGAGATTGTAAATACCAGCGTTCTACAGTCCTAAGACACGGTGCTGCATCACTAAACACAGAAGTGATCTCCTCAAAACACTGAAGTCGCGATAATCCCCTTTTAAAGTTGTAGAAAATAATCGCATGCAAATTTTCCTTAGTTATTTCCATTTTTACAACCGACTTGTCACCTTTAAATAGACGCTGTAATAAAACTATTCGACCAATTTGAAAACATTTTTTTATTTTCAAGTTCTAAATTCAAAAGGATGAAAATGCCATATGTTTTTTTTTAAATCGCGGGATATTGGCAAACGACACGACTTAAAAGGCAGCCCTCGTACTCTAAAATGCTCTAAATCAGGGATGACTTAATTTTATCATTTTCATAAAAGAAATCTCGGCGGCGCGCCGCGCCGCCGAGGATTATTTTACAAGAAGGATTATTTTACAAGAAAAACAAAATAATAATTTCGGCATAGGACGTAAAAAACGGAAAATATATCGGACTTTTATTAGTTTTTGACGTTTAATTAAAAATCACGATGAGAAAAAGACGTTTATTTGAAGACATATAAAAATTTGGAGTATACAGAATGAAGTTTATTTTACCTCATCAACTGTGCGTTTTCTAATTGACCTGTCATACAGGGTGTGGCCAATAATAGGAGCTTTAAATTCAAGCGATGAATCTTTGGACTATACGCAATTATCTAGACCTTATCATAATGCTTCAAAGTTAACCAACTCTGAGATATAGCACTTCAAAGTTGCAATACATAATCAATGTATTTAACCATCGTTAAATTGTCGTTAACGATCGTTAGATGTCTTGGTACAAGGTGGTTTCTTGGTACCGAGGCGAAGTTTCATAATCTACTCAATCGAAACTAGTTCTTAAGCCCAGGTATAAAGAACAACTAATCGCGTGAGAACACGTTTATTTTGACAAGTTTGTTTTAAAATTCTCCAAAAGGATGCCCTAGCAACAAAGAGGTTTTTACTTTATCATCGGAAGTTTACAATGACACCTCGAAAAAGACAGCGAACCTAGCACATCTTGGCTTTGATTGCCGCTCGCGAAATTGTCGCGGCTACTCGTCTCGTTTTGATTGTATTGATTAAAAAAGCCGCGAGAAGGCCGTGAGTGACTATCAAACACAAGATGTGCTAGACCCACCAACGACTGTTTTGTACTGTAGAGGTTTTGATTTTTATTTGAATTCCAACAAATATGTTATACCTCCTAGATTGTGCACCAAAAAACATAATTGGATGGACATAGTGCAGGATTTTTTGGATAGTGGTCCCTGAAATGCCCACGGACGCCTCTATTTCACGGTAGGTCACATGACGATCTTCGAGTACTAGCTGCCGCACGGCTTCGATATTCTCTTGCGTCATGGCGGTTTTTGGACGACCTTTACGGGGCTTGTCACTGAGGCTAGACTGCCCACGTTGAGATTGTAAATACCAGCGTTCTACAGTCCTAAGACACGGTGCTGCATCACTAAACACAGAAGTGATCTCCTCAAAACACTGAAGTCGCGATAATCCCCTTTTAAAGTTGTAGAAAATAATCGCATGCAAATTTTCCTTAGTTATTTCCATTTTTACAACCGACTTGTCACCTTTAAATAGACGCTGTAATAAAACTATTCGACCAATTTGAAAACATTTTTTTATTTTCAAGTTCTAAATTCAAAAGGATGAAAATGCCATATGTTTTTTTTTTAAATCGCGGGAGGTTGGCAAACGACACGACTTAAAAGGCAGCCCTCGTACTCTAAAATGCTCTAAATCAGGGATGACTTCATTTTATCATTTTCATAAAAGAAATTTCGGCGGCGCGCCGCGCCGCGCTAGTGCATGTTATTTTCATCACACCTGTTCCGTAAGTGCGCCAATACGCTGCGGTGATGCGGGCCGTAGGTGCGTCATTACGTCCTAGTAGGCCGTTAAGGATTTTCATACAACATTACGTCGCACTAGCGCGGTCCGGCGCACGCCGCGCGCCGCGCCGAGATTTCTTTTATGAAAATGATGAAATTAAGTCATCCCTGATTTAGACCATTTTAGAGTAGTTTTGTGAAAATATATTGTTTTATTTACTTTTTTGCATCACAGGTGTGATGAAAAACATTGTGTGTACCACGGGCGGTACAAGAATTATGAACTCGTGTGAAGTAAAGCCCGCGCCTTCGGCTTGGGCTTTACTTTCACACTCGTTCGCAAATTCTTACTTACCGCCCTAAATACACAATGTACTAATGAAAATCCTTGACAGCATACTAGGGTTTAATGACGCACCTACGGCGCGCATCGCCGTAGCGCATTGGCGCACTTACCGAACAGGTGTGATGAAAAATACATTTTGTTGCAGCTGGGGGCTCGCTCTGGTCGTGGAGTGTAGTGTCGGGTCGACGGCGCTCGTGCTCGGTCAGGCTGGAGCGCCTGCTGGTGGACGCGGGGCGGCGCACCTGCCGGGTCGGGCGCCGCACGTACAAGCTGCACACCACGAGCGAGCCCGCCCATACACCCGCACCGACCCGATACGCCACGCTCTACCGATGTCACCATTGCGACAAACGTTTCACGAACAAGTCGGCTCTAGAGAAACACGTACACACTCACATGACAGCAAGTTCACAGTCTTCAGCCCGTGATGACTTTAGTCTAGAACATAAACGAGAATTACACGGGAACGCTGATGATAAACCATTTCAGTGTACCCACTGTGAGTTCAGATGCCGACAGAAAAAGAACTTACAGCCTCACATACTGAGGATACATACTGATGAAAATAAATATGAGTGTAACGACTGTGACTACAAATGCAAGGAAAAAACTGCGTTACGGAGACACGTGATAATACACACTTGTGAAAAGAACTTCAAATGCAAGTACTGTGATTACAAATGCAGACAGAAAAGTAACTTACAGAGTCACGAGATGATACACACTGGTGAAAAGAATTTTAAATGCAACTTCTGTGATTACAAATGCAGACGGAAAGGTTACTTACGGGATCACGAGATGATACACACTGGTGAAAAGAATTTTAAATGCAACTTCTGTGATTACAAATGCAGACGGAAAGGTCACTTACGGGATCACGAGATGATACACACTGGTGAAAAGAATTTTAAATGCAACTTCTGTGATTACAAATGCAGACTTAAAGGTGACTTACGGATACACGAGATGATACACCCTGGTGAAAATAACTTCAAATGCAAGTACTGCGATTACAAAGCTCGACGAAAAGGCGACTTAAAAAGTCACGAAATAATACACACTACTGAAAAGAAGTTCAAATGTAACTACTGTAAGTACAAATTCAAACGGAAACGTGAGTTACGGAGTCACGAGATGATACACACTGGTGAAAAGAAGTTTAAATGCAACTTCTGTGATTACAAATGCAGACTGAAAGGTGACTTACGGAGTCACGAGATGATACACACTGGTGAAAAGAATTATAAATGCAAGTTCTGAGATTATAAATGCAGACAGAAAAGTAACTTACGGAGTCACGAGATGATACACACTGGTGAAAAGAAGTTTAAAACTTCTGTGATTATAAATAGACCCCGGTATCGGAGTTGCAAAATTATAGCTGTCAAGTTCAATTGTAGCCAATTGTATGTTCAATTGTAGTCAATTGTAATAGTATGTCAATTGTAGTCGTCAAGGTAAACACATTTTGTGATGTCGATATCGACACTCGATTTTTTGTACAATTATTTTTTTATGTACAGTGGCGTTCAGAATTGCATGGACAATTAATGAATTCATTCATTCATAAACTGTCCATGCAATTTTGAACCCTACTGTACAAAGACCATTTATTTGTATAGGTACCTTTTTTCGGGATCTATGATAATAACTAACATTTAATACTCGATTTTTTGTACAATTATATTTTTTATGTACAAAGATCATTTATTTGTATCCGTTTTTTGGGATCGATGATAATACTTAACATTTAATATATAAATCATTACTATTACAATACAAATCTCTGGTTGCTATTACATTTATTATGTTTCGAGTTGCACAACATTGAATAAAATCTTTTGAGATATTAAATACTTAAAATAAATTATTTATGTCAATAGATAGTCAAAGTCATCTTACAACGATGTCTTCGATTATTTAGCCGTGATTACGAGTCTATTCGCCTAAAATATTGATACAATAGAAAGTGGTGTCACTTCTTGCTGAACACCCTGCACTTCAAAAATGAATGGAAAACATTTAATATACAATTTGTAGAATACACGTCAGTTCCAGATGTTGGAATATAAAAAAAGCACATGGAGTCGAATTGCCATCAAGAGAAAATCAACAACGTATGTTCTACTAATATTGATTATTTAATAAAGGATATTCCATTCCAATATTTGTAATCATGCATTGCAACTCAATCGTGTATGAAAACACTCATAAAAAAAGGAAAAAAATAAAACCAATTAAACTGTAACCGAGATCTGCTTAAGTTTTATGTTACATATTTGGACCAAATTCGAAAACCCAAACTTCAGAAGGTTCATCGACAATTGCCTCAATAAAAAGTATGGCGATGTTACATAACATTACTCGACATAAAAGGCATAAGGTCGGATTAAGCAATTTCTCTAACTTGTAAGTGTAACTTTATGGTTTTGAGACAAGGTCGAATTTAGATATATCTCATACCCACAGAACAGCCCTTATGCCTCTCAGGTCGAGATTACCTAAATAAATATTTTGTTGATTTAGTAATTTTATAGTCCTAGTTTATATCGTAAATAGGTGCGTTTAATTAAAGTCTTAGCTTATTATTATGGTAAAGAAAAATTATCGATATGTAACTTTAATTATCGACATCACCAATATTTTTACCCCATCCCTAAGAACTTGACAGCTACCATTTTGTACCTCCGATACCGGGGTCTAATTATAAATGGAGACGGAAAAGTCACTTACGGAGTCGCCAGATGATACACACTGGTGAAAATAATTTTAATTGCAACTTCTCTGATTACAAATGCAGAAGGAAAAGTCTCTTACGGAGGCACGACATGACACCAGCGAACGAAAAAAACATAGAAGCATCCCTTCATACCAAATTCTGTTCATATAACGGGCAATAACTGGATATACGCATGTGCACTAAGCTACCAATCAAAATCGTCAAAACGATGAGGTCGGTTTAAATTACGCAAATGTCCATAAATATAATTGGTCAACGTCAAAACAGTGCGTTCTGATTGGTAGTAGAAGTGCTAGGACCCAACAATTATAAGGTATTAGGTGACGATGGTGATACCGTACACAGGCATATCGATCAATTAAAGAAACTGTCAGTTAAAGGTCGGTTATCTCTCGCAACTACCACTTCGGCATTAGAACAATCGGGCACAGATTCTCAGGGATATCGTTCAGTGTCGGTCGATGAGCCGATACCGGCGCCGGCGCCGGTGACGCCGGTGAGGGCCCCGGCGGAGACGTGGACGGCCCCGGCGGACGAGTCGCGCGGCGGCGGCACAGCGCGGGACGCCGGCTCCGACGGCGCCACTCCGATGTGACGCCGGTGAGGGCCCCGGCGGAGACGTGGACGGCCCCGGCGGACGAGTCCCGACGGCGTCTCTCCGGCTTCACCGGAGTGGCAGTTTGCTTCTCCTCATGCTTCCACACCTGTCCGAGCCCGCCCCATTCGTCAATGTAGATTACATAAACCTAATTATAAGTTATAGATTTAAATTGTTCTTTAACCCTTTAACTGCCCCTATTATTGTTATACTCCATATTTAGCTATAATTTGGTTGATTTAAAGGTTGGCGGTTAAAGGTTTTTTTTTTATATTAGTGCATAAATTTAGTGTAGAGAGATGTAATGTAGGTAGTCATGATTATTGATAAATCCGCTATGTGGGTACTCTGGCAGTTCGCAAATAAATGGCGTAAGAACAAGCGTGTCGTTTTATTACAACAACAATTATTGTTCTTATTGTTGTTGAATTAAGCAATTTAAGACACAAGATATTTAAAGAAATTGAATTATTAATATAAATATTTTTTCGAATTTTCTATATATTCTTGCTATTTATTATCCCCGATCTCGTCTCCATAACCTGCATATAGGCAGGCTATGCAGATTCTACTGCTACATAACAGTAGAATCTTAAAAAATACCTCAGGTTGTTCTGTTACATTTATTTCTATGTCGTACCACTTGTACCCAATTATTTAAAACTCTACTTTTACCAGTTTTAAATAACAAACGGCGAACATATTCTTCAAATTTTATTTTAGTGTATTTATTTATTTATTAATTAAGGTTTGCCAACAGGTGTAATACCAAAACATACGAACTTAAATAATAGCACAAACAAATTATGACGCAGTATTCACCCAATTACAGGCAAACACAACTTGCTAACATTACACAGAAAAAAACACTTTTTTGAAACAAGAACCAAATATGTTTCACCAATTATATCTTGATCTCAAATATACAGGGTGTTTTTTTTTTCGACCGTTCAAATTCTACGTAGTGAATGTGTAGGTCATACTCACCAACTTTTACTATGAGGACAAAGTCGAAATCGCGAAAAAAAAATCAGCTGTTTCATACAAATTGGCGGCATTACGCCGGCCGAAATGTATGAAACAGCTGATTTTTTTTTTCGCGATTTCGACTTTGTCCCCATAGTAAAAGTTGGTCAGTATGACCTACACATTCACTACGTAGAATTTGAACGGTCGAAAAAAAACACCCTGTATATATCTTGAAATAAGATAATCTCACAAACGTACCAAAAATGTAGAAATCTTCATGGTAAAGACGGAAAATGTTGGTTCAAAGCAAATATTATTTAAGGCAAAAATTACTTCTCAGATCAAAACTAATTTATTTCTCACCATAAGAATGATTACGCAGATTTGATTTAAGAATTAATTCTTGCGCCAATCTAGAGTCAAACTTGGGTCAAGATTAAATTTAAATCTCAAATGAACAATTGAAAACTATTCAAGCAAGTAATATGTTACTTGATAAGACATATTATTTAGTTCACCCAAGAATTATTGAATTATTCAGCCAAGTATTAAGACATTTTTAAAGCAAGTAATATATTTCTCAGTAGAAGATAGTTTAAGCCAAGATTCTGTTAAATTTGCAATTAAGAATTAAGACATTCTTAAAGCAAGTAATATATTTCTCAGGAGAAGATAGTACTAGTTTCAGCCAAGATTCTGTTAAATTTACAATTAAGAATTAAGACGTTCTTAAAGCAAGTAATATATTTCTCAGTAGAAGATAGTACTAGTTTCAGCCAAGATTCTGTTAAATTTGCAATTAAGAATTAAGACATTCTTAAAGCAAGTAATATATTTCTCAATAGAAGATAGTACTAGTTTCAGCCCAGATTCCATTAAATATACAATTAAGAATTAAGACATTCTTAAAGTAAGTAATATAATTCTCAGTAGAAGATAGTACTAGTTTCAGCCAAGATTCTGTTAAATTTACAATTAAGAATTAAGACATTCTTAAAGCAAGTAATATATTTCTCAGTAGAAGATAGTACTAGTTTTAGCCAAGATTCCATTAAATATACAATGAAGAATTAAGACATTCTTAAAGTAAGTAATATAATTCTCAGTAGAAGATAGTACTAGTTTCAGCCAAGATTCTGTTAAATTTACAATTAAGAATTAAGACATTCTTAAAGTAAGTAATATATTTCTCAATAGAAGATATTACTAGTTTCAGCCAAGATTCTGTTAAATTTACAATTAAGAATTAAGACATTCTTAAAGCAAGTAATATATTTCTCAGTAGAAGATAGTACTAGTTTCAGCCAAGATTCTGTTAAATTTACAATTAAGAATTGAGACATTCTTAAAGCAAGTAATATATTTCTCAGTAGAAGATAGTACTAGTTTCAGCCAAGATTCTGTTAAATTTGCAATTAAGAATTAAGACATTCTTAAAGCAAGTAATATATTTCTCAGTAGAAGATAGTACTAGTTTCAGCCAAGATTCTGTTAAATTTACAATTAAGAATTAAGACATTCTTAAAGCAAGTAATATATTTCTCAGTAGAAGATAGTACTAGTTTCAACCAATATTCTGTTAAATTTAAAATTAAGAATTGAGACATTCTAAAAGCAAGTAATATATTTCTCAGTAGAATATAGTACTAGTTTTAGCCAAAATTCAGTTAAATTTACAATCAAGACTTAAGACATTCTTAAAGCAAATAATATATTTCTCAATAGAATATAGTACTAGTTTCAGCCAAGATTCAATTAAATTTACAATCAAGAATTAAGACATTCTTAAAGCAAGTAATCTATTTCTCAGTAGAAGATAGTACTAATTTCAGCAAAACATCCGTTAAATTTACACTCAAGAATTAATAAATTCTTAAAATAAGTTATATATTTCTCAGTAGAAGAAAGTACTATTTTCAGCAAAAATTCAGTCAAATTTACAATCAAGAATTAAGACATTCTTAAAGCAAGTAATATATTTCTCAGTAGAAGATAGTACTAATTTCAGCAAAGATTCTGTTAAATTTACAAGCATAATTAAGATTTAAGACATCCCAAAAGCAAGTACTTAGGTAATATATTTCTCGGTGGATGATAATTACTATAGTTTCACTCATGATTCAGTTAAATTAACAATGAAGAAGTAAGACATTCTTAACGCAAGTAGTACATTTCTCGGTCGTAGGGATTGGGTACCTACAGCTACACCTAAGATTAAATTAAATTTACAATTAAGAATCTTTATTCGTCAATTTCAATTGTATTTGAGTCTAAATACTCAAAGAGAAAATGGGTTTACTAACAGTCCGAATAATTACAAAAGAATCGAACTTCAGTACCTTTGAAACATTATTATTAAGCATTGTTGATCCAAGATATAATTCCTTGTTAGTTCTTGCAACAAAATTTACGAAACTTTACAAATCTTGTCTCAAGAAATTGCATTTTTTGTTACGAGCAGTGTTGCTGTATTCATTTTTTACCCGATAATCTTGTAAAATGGTTTAGCGAACAATCTTCACACATTCTACCACGCTTTTAATCTTTAAACAATACACCACGCTTTTGATATGTTTTTCGAAATAACTATAAAAGGCAACTATATAAGACCATAGAGCTACTTAGTGTGCCGATACTTAGTTTAACACACTTATAAATTTCGAAAATATATATGTTTAATATTTAAAACTTATCTCAATTATGTACTTAACTATCTACTTGGTCTTTACAAAAAGGAAGTTTTTATGAACAAGAATTTCATTTGTCTAATATGTTCAGAAATAATCGCTCTGAAACTCAAAAATGTCTGAACCTCTAGAATTAGGGCCTTGGGAACTATGGACCAAAGGGGGAACAAGGGATCATATGTGTAAAGTTAAATAAAATACCGTCATAAGTTATCAAAAGTTATGTCTTATTGTAGAAAAATAACTTTATTTGAGTAAACAACTACATTAAAACTATTAAGTTAATAAAAAAATACCTAAATAATACAAAATTAAATTAACATTACGTTGACATAACTTATAAAAATAAAACAATAAAATTAAAACTATGGAATATATCTATAATATAAAACTAATTAAATATAATGAATAAACCTAAAACAAAAATAAATTAATCGAAAAGCCCGCCACGAGTTGTACCTGGAGCGAAGGTGCCCATCACACTGGCCGCGTTACCACGTTGAATGGCGATGGATAACCTTTGCACCAGGTACACTCCCGCGCGGGCGTCAGATCCCCTTTCCCTTATACGACGTCCAACTTGTCGAATGAAGGAAATTGCTTCAGATCCCCAGCATCCAGTAGTTTCAAATGAAAGAGGCACAAATAAGTAATTTTGGCACAGTGTCATATATTTTTGTCGCTTTTTGAACGCGGCAAGCTCGGCAGCGGCACCAGCGATTCGCACTGTTCTGCTTAGATGTGACGCAGCGAAAGTGCTCACACACGTGGCGTCCCAAAGCAGACATTGTCCCCTTTGCCACGGTACTAAAGTTAGTCCGTCAGGGCGTTTACCGTCGGTGCGACAGAGACCTGGAGGCTCTAAGACACACGGGATATTGGCGGAGATTAGGGCCCTCCGGACAATATCATTGAGAGCGTGGTGCCGATTAAATCTTCCTGAACAGCGACAGCAACTCAGTGCGTGATGGCCATTCGCTTCCACCATGGACCCGCAGATGCATTGGTGGGGTATACAAACATCGCAGCCCAGGCGGAAAGCTACGGCCACACGCATTGAGTCACTGTCGAGTATTGTTCCTAGGTGAGGTGCGGGCAAAGCCTGCAACCACGCTCCGGCCTCTGGTCTTGATACCGCCTTGAGTCTAGCTAAATCTACACCCGCGGCAGCAGCAATGAGACGATCCAGTTCTCTCTTGGCACCAATATCATCCCAGGCTCTTTGAACCTGCGGATCCTCAGGTATAGCCGCAACCGGGTATCGTTGTGTCCATTTGGCCATTGCATCAGCCAAAAAGGGAATGGCTACAGTGCCATCGTGAGAATGTAAAATTTTAGAGACCAGAGAGAAAAGCAGAGAATTTTAGAGAAAAGCAGGCAGTCCCACGTCCCCTGCACGCCGTAAACCTAAGCCTCCATGTCGTATGGGTAGAGAAGCTTGACTCCAGTGATCATCAGAAAGTGATACATTCAAAATAATTTCTGCGGTGTCCTTTAGAGCATTGTCAAAAGCAGATACTTCAGCCGGAAATAACCATGTAGGGGTAGTTCTTAAGAGATACGTTATTTTCGGGACCGCAAAGCACATTCTTAGTAGGACCAGGGCGACATGGGCGCCGATATTATTGAGACGCTCTTGGACTAACAAAATGAGCCGTCTCCTTGTCTCTATAGCCTCTGGAATAGCCTCTGTGAATATCGGAGAGCCCAAAAGGTGAAACGTGTTGCGTGACAATTCTCTGAGGCCAGGGAGGATGGATGTCAAAGATGCTAACAGTGAAGAGGAAGTGGGTCCACAGCAGAACAACTCACATTTCGACGTATTTACTTCCAGTCCCAACTCTTTAAGACGAGGAAGAAGTAGAGCCAAATCTTGCTTTATAATGTCTGGTTTGCCACCCAAAGTTCCGTCGTCAAGGTACCAAGCATTAAGAGGTGACCTTAGAGATTGTATGGCCTTATGAATGGCAAGACTGAAAATAAGCGGCCCCAGTGGATCTCCCTGCTGCGCGCCCACCTGAGAAACTATCAGGGAGTTATTATAAAATAGGTTGGATGGAGAGTGGTAAACTTGATAAAGGAAGGGATATAATGATGGTATCTGTTCTTCCACTTCACTCAAGATTACATCTCTTTCAACTGAATTAAAAGCATTTTTGAGGTCTAATTTAATGATGACGCAATCTGTGTTATTAGGCTCTGCTGCAAAAGTACGTGTGGCGTGAATGGCAGCTTCGCACCCCTTTTGTGTACCAAAGCCTAGTTGGTGGGGCTGGAGGTAACCAGCCATCCGTTCCCTAACCGCACGGCAACCCAGTTTAGCAACTAAGCGGCGAAAGGTGGTTCCGACAGCAATTGGCCGTATGCCTCCTTCTTTCTTAGTTAAGGCGCACAATGACGCACCATATAAATAAGGAGAAACTTCTGGGTTAAGTTGCCCACTCAGTAAAAAGTTGCAAAGCTTAACAATACTCTCTAGCAATCGTTGCCCATTGTCACCGGCAGAGCTCGCGGTTAACTCTTTCAAATGGGCTGGTCTAATACCGTCTAGGCCCGACGAGGAGCCATTGTGAAATGTCCCTAAGGCTTGAACCACATCATCTAAATTGACGTTTAAGGCTTGACAGGACCTATTGGGCTCCCGAGGGAAGGTTAGAGGGCGGGAGGGCGATGGGTGTTTCGATTGCAAGGAATTCGATTTCGGTTGTAGAAAATAGAAATTAATAAAAGGAAACTTACAGACAATACTTTATGTCATCAAAGAAAAACTTAAACGATGGCGCTAGATAGTTTTATTGACTGTTCCCCGTCATCTACTGTCTCCCCTCCCATTGATGTACATTTAAAAATTTGCAAAAACACAATCAAATAGTAAGAAGAAATATTTTTTCACTGGACTTTGACTTCCTTTAAAGAAACGGCACCTCCAGAAGAAATTGGTGCATGGTTTTATACTTTGAAAACTACGAACAAATAAAACATGGAAGCCGCACGCCATACTAAATTGCCTTTAAAAACGGTCCTGATTTTTTGTTCAACAAGTGTCACCCCCTCTTCAATGCATCACGGTAATAAATTTCTATATCAACCTATAAAAGCTTAAACCGCCATTTAAAAATAGTTGTGATTGGTCCATCAAAATTTTGATTGGCTATATTCTATAAACGTTTATCAAAGATGTTGCGCCGAAATATGCACAGTGTTAAGAAAAGCGCTATGTTCTGCCCATCTCGGCACAATTGAACAATTGGTTTTGGGGGCTTTTTTGAGCTGGCGTTAGACGTCCATGTTATATATGGTCGCAGTTTAAAAAGTACGAAAATAAAGCCCAAAAGGTTAGAAGACGGGATTGCCCAAGGTTTCCTTGAAATAAGGTACCTGTCTATTTTTTCGTTTCATACAAAACAAACACAGACTTTACTTTATTCTGGCTCAAATACGCATTATTTTGAAAATCACTACATGACAACTTTTATTTCTTACATAATTTTCTATCGAATACTATTTTTTAAAATAGGTTTTTCCAAAAAAAAACATGTTTCTCTTAGCCCGTTTCGATACACTGTGCAACAGATCGCGCCGTGCATAAAACAGAAAGAGACTTCGATCCCATGTTATACATATAGGTACTCAAACACACAAATGGTCAGTAGAAAAACGCTGAAAATTCATAATTTCTATGGGCCGGTCCCATACAAGTTTTGAATTTCGCGTGCTTTTCTACTAATACCGCTTGGTTGTCAGAGTATACATATGTAGTTACATATATTCATTTATTAACAAAATATAGAAACATAAAGGATAATTTAAAGATAAATAAATAGTTATCACGCAAGCACTGATGGACATTAGGTCAAGTAGAGGAAATATTGGGTAGGGCTACGCCATCGTTTATGCCAAAGAAAGAGTTAAATTTGTGGCGCGTACCCCGAATACACATGCTTGTAGCACGAAGTATGGAAATTACAATTTTCGATCTAAGCCAGCCCATTACTACGCTGAGGGATCTGTCCCAACGATCAGCGATTGCTTCGCCGAGATGTTTCACGAAAGCGGACATCTGAGGTGCGAATATCCCATCCACGGATGTTACAAGGGGAGTAAATGTCGCATGCCGTTTTTCACAAGAGTTCAGATATTTTCGTTTCTTTTCCTCCTCGGCGGATTTAAGTACGGCTGCTACCGGACGTGAGATGTAGGAGGGAGCGTCAGTGTCTACGACACGGATATCAAATAACGCCTCCCTCTGTGCATCTCAAACGCCACGGCAGCAAAGGTCTCCCCAAGTCCGCAGTCACCTTCTGTGATGAGGGGTTCATTGACTACATTCCCCCAGGCGTGCTGACATAGCTCACAAAATAGGACCCGGATTTTAGTACATATATACTATCTACGAGTATAGTTACATTATCTAGGTTGCATTAACATGACATGTAAGTGCCTCGTAATAGTCGTAATGTTTATATTCGGTAAAATAAAAATCAGGTACTGGCAACATTTTCAAGTTGTCATCCAACAAACCGAATGCTAACGGCCAAAGGGCCAAATGTGATTTAGGCGAATTAGACGTTTCGTGTGTATTTGTCTTTTTGCTTGTTTTTTGTGTGGTTGCTGTGAAAACAACTTCGTGAACACAAAATAATGGAAGAGGACACAGAAAATATATTGGTTTCCTGGAATGTGCCATCAGAAGTCGTGGAGAACTTCAAAAGTAAGTTACCTATGCATTTTCTAAAATAGCGCTCGCAGGTCAGAAAACAGTAAAATGCTAAGGCATTTCTGAAATTGGAAGAAGTTTCTTTTATCTTAAAAGCGTGAAGTAAGTTTTTTTCTCTTACCAAAATACATGCTAAATGTTGGGTTTAACAAAATTACCGACATCAATTACATTTTTACTCCTTTGCTAAACTATTATTAACTTATCAAAACGAGACAACGGGCATTTTGACACGTCGATGTAAGTAAAATAAGTTATATTATTACCCAATCAAATTTTCAAATAATGTGTGAAAGTCGTGAAAGTTTAAATCGAAATAACGAATGCTTGATAATAATTTATTGTGCTACTGCCATACATCACTAGGGTTGATCAAGATGTTCGTTTGTCTTCTGAAGTGTAACATAACATAAGGGACAAACCACGTATAAGTAATGCGAGTCGCGACTTGATTGCGTGTTTATTAGAATCACTGAAATAAATGTAGGTATTATACAGGAAAGTAACACTTATTTAGAGATTAACTACCATTTGAATATGCATCGGGGCCCACCCCAGAACATCTTTGTTCTGGGGTGTATAGGCTATGGTGACCTCTTGACCTATGATGACTACCTGATGATCAGGGCTCGGAGTTGTCATCGCACGGTAAGACTAATAGCAAGCTATGGAGTCGACATTGGCCATACATCGAAATTCTTCTTCATACTCATACTCACTTTAGTTTTAGCACACGCACTTCGTGTTGCTGAACATGTAACATGTCTCAATAAAGTTCTTATTTTGCTTATGTTTTTTTGTAGATAAAATTTTCTTAAAGTAGATTCCTTCGGAAGATTTCTATTCGAACATTTACAACAAAGATACTTGTTCATAAACTTTCTAAACTCGGGATGATTGAGTCTGTTCCACGGGATATTGCATGTAATCAGGAACAAACAGAGATCTATGTTAAAGTCGTTCGTAATTCTAAATTTATTTTGATGTCGGGCACTATTTATGTGCTTTAGGAATTAAGGTAAGCTGGGGTAAGATTGAACGGTTTTTTTAATGGGGTAAGACAAAAAGTCGTCCTTCTGGCACAGCGTATACAGGTAGCTTTTTGTCTTACCCCATTAAAAAAACCGTTCAATCTTACCCCAACTTACCTTATCCTTTTTTAGGTGAGTTCCTTATAGAAATGTAGGTTTTTTTATTTTTTATTTAAATCTGTAGGTTTTCACTTTTTCATACAAACTAGTAGGTTTGGGCAGTACTACTGACGGTTAATTTTTTTGCTTTTGTTACAGGGCCCACCGTGTATAGTGATAAGTCGAGATGTATTTTGCTCTGAATTCAATTTGAAGACTGTATAGTGACACTGATAAGTTCTGAATTTGTAATTACCTATTGTCTTTAACTGGTGCATAAAATAAACGAGAAACTTACATTTCTCTTTCATTCCAATATTTACGAATAGGTATAAATGTGTTTAGATAATAATTTGGCTTGTATAAATTAGGTTGGAATACTATAGAAACACATTCATACTTAAAACGCACTAGTCTTTTTGTAAAAAGTTAAACTTCGAGTTGATTAACCACTTATTTGAGTTAAAATAATTATTCTTGTAACATGTTTATTCTAGTTGTAAAATAGAACGTATTCTAATTACTTACATTAAGCTTTTCTTTTAAGTTTGTATTTCTTGTTATTGTAAAAAGACACGCACTCCATTAAAATTTAAATCTCTTTAAAAGTGGATATTTGTGTATTTATCCCACTTACAAAATTATCATTCTATGTTTTATTTAGGTAGGTAATTTAACCAAGTCACAACTGTCGCAAAGTCGATAATAGTGATGTTATGACCATGTTATAAAGGTAAACAAAACTAAAATTGTTAAGTAGGTAAAAAACTACGTCATAATTATTTCATTTGCGATACAAAAATAAAATAGTATTTTTTTTTAAACGCGCTAAATACACAAACGTCTGTATGAAAAGTGTTGTGATGGCTCTTCATGAAGAATGTTGAGTTTCCTTATAAAAAGTGTCATTGTAACGACCCGCCCCTCTTAAAAACCCCTCTCTTATAAATAATACTAAAACTACTTAGTCGACTCTCCTGCTTTTAAAGTTTTGGCCATGAAGAAGTGTGATCGTCTAGAGATTGATGGTGGACCCTAACATTGTTTCATAGTAACCTAGAGTCTTTGACAATAACAGAATATGTGGAGCTTGTGGAGATAAATAATAATGCCTAAACTAAAGAATAAAGAAGTGTATTCGCAAAGATTAAAACAAGATTATTAATAATTGTTCAAACAGTCACATTAAGATAAACATTTCTAATGTAAAGAAGTAGGTGTTTGGATGGCATAGCAAAACATAATTAATCAAATTGGGAAACAATTAGTAACTTAAAGTATACATTTACAATGTAATTCATTAATATTATAGGAGCACCACCTGCGGAGAGAGATAGGCAAACATGAGAATTTAAAATATAAATGTTTAGTATATAAGGTAAAAAAAAAAACAATAAAAATAATTATTGTTTTTTTTTCCTAATCCACTACCAGCTATTTCTTGTCGCGGCTAACTTGTGATAGTCCATTCCTTTGCTTTTCTACCAGAGTTTCAAAGGAATATAAACATATTTTTACAACAATTATACTCTTAAGTACTGAGTTAATATAATAAAATAGAACAATGGAAGATTTTCCATATCCCTAGTCTACGTTCATATGAATTCTTAAAAGAATTCACATCTAGCTGTACATGTGATAGTGTTACTTCATCATGTACGAACTATCATCAAGCAGGATGTGGTCTGCGACCCTAGGCTAACCTAACAGACGCTACCAGCATTTCGGAAAGCCTATTCCAAGCGAAAAGAAATGCCAAGAAACTCACTTGTACTGAGATTTCAGCTCAACTACCTTCAACAGTCATTATTTATATAGAGTAGAAAGAGTACTGTAACGGCCTTAGCCTATCCATTACTACCAATGTCATTTAGAATTCCAGATTTTAAAATCTATATGCGTAAGAAAGTACCACATTCCAAGTATAGTGTACTAACTTCTGACCTCATGTTACATTCGATCAGTGCTAGATCCAATCGGATTTCCAAACAATTCACTAGATCTTGTAATGGATTACAGATTATTTATATTTTAGCATTTATTGTATTCAGTAAGTTGAACTCAAATTAGATTTTAAAAGTTGATATGCTAATTTTAAAGCATAGGTAATCCATAATAATGGATTCCTTAAGATTTGTATGTTTAAATACAAAGAGCCCTCACTTAGGGTAAACTTTAGATAAGTATGTACGTATACATAGATATTTGGTCTAGATTACTAATAAGTAACCTAGGTTTTATTGTATAATATGAAAGCAAAGACTAAATTACTTCATAGCCTCTTTTGTGTTGTAAATAGTAATTTATTTTATACTGTATCAATATGTATGAAGGTTTAGATTTGGATACAAATGTATATTATAAATGCAGTAGTCTTGAGTATATTAAATACTTGATTATTATACTGTGCCTTTATATGAATAGTATTTATAAAGATGGAAAAGATATTATAATGGTATTTCAAATACATATTACAATGGTTTTCATGTGTTCAACCTAGATTACTAGATTAGGTAATTGGAGCTTTAATTCCAAAACAAAGCAGCTGCTCTGAAAATTATGCATGCACACAAAATAGGTAGGTAATTTACACAATGAAATCCTATAAAGATGATGGTATAAATTCTTCTAAATGGTAGGTTCAGGTTACTGAGATCATATTTCCTTGATGAAAAGCAACACAGTGCTCTGTGTACCTACTATGTGTTTCACAGATATTTCACACAGAATAATGATTGAAAATTCGTAACTCCAGGGTGTCTCTCAGTCCAATCACTATTTGTCAATAGATCTCCGTTCAATATACTATCAATATGCAACCCATTGACGGGCGAAAGAACGAGAGTTGGGTCCAAAAGCCTATAGACAAGATCTCGCTGTGACGAACAAAAATAAACACTTACCAACTTTCTCGAACTCACCTTTTAAACAAATTCTTTGTCATCTGACTTACTTTTAGTATACTATTACTTCCCTACGTACTTTGCCCATCTGGCTTAATTCACTTCGATTCAACACAGATTCTGAAATCGCATTGACCATTTCGTTATCACCGTTCGGTATCCACAGCCAACGCTTTACATAGAGGGTTAGTAAATACACAAAACAAATACATAAAAGTGACCTCGAATGCAAATTCAATCTACTCTAGGTGTTGTTAGTAACCCAAATATCTCCTAGGTTATTCCTTTTCATTGTTTTATATTTATCCAAGGTAAATTAACCGGAAGAAACGGGCAATTTAAATATCGAATTCAATAATTAACTCCAAGACTAGGTGTATTTTATGTAGGTAATTACTGCATAGTTAACACTCGATAAGATAACAATCAAAAACTCACCTATTACCTGTTACTATTACTACAATACACATTTTCGTCTACCACGTGACTAGAGGTGTGCGCCGGCATAGGAATCGCCGGCGGCGGCGCGCCGCAAGATTTTGCCGGCGCGGCGGCGCCACGCCGGCGTCAAGGTCAAATTATTACCTGTACGTTCATACATATAAGGAGCAAAAGGTATTAAAAACGTAGATATTGTTTAGGACAAGTTTATTATTTAAAAAAATGCAATCTATAACTTTGTTTCGTGTTTAACAAAGTTATAGATTGCATTTTATGCGGCAATTGTCATAATTATCGTGTACGAAAATTATTTTATTAACTCGCGCAGCGGCCCGAGTGACAGAGAAAAATCCTCGAAATTTACGAATTTTGATTTTCGCGGTAGTAGGCCTGGATCGAGTCGTCTACAGATTCCCAATACTACAGATTCCTAATACTACAGATAAGAGATAATACTTCAGATATTGTACGTATGCATTCCTGATTGTACATTATTCCCAATAATACGAATTTTAAATGCTAAAAATACCCAACACTACAGATTCCCAATACTATAGGCTCCCAATACTACGAATTCCCAATAGGTAGGTACTGCAGATTTCAAATACTACAGATACCCAGCTTTACAACCTCTTTATAGTACCATCATCGCCCACACTGCTAGTCATACATCGGTGTATAAACACACGAAAATATTTTTTTTATATAAAATCTATTTTTGTATATTTTGCTTTGTTTGACGTTATTATTACAAGCCTACAAAAATTGCAAGCCAGATTTTAAAAGCGTTTAATATACTCATAAATAAATATTTCGTATTCTGTCCAAAAAGAGGAAACATACCGACATGAGAAATAGCTTTCTTAAATTGCTTACGAAAAACAAAATGTTACAAATTGGTCTATTTTTCAAGGAGGAAACAGGGAACACAAAACCATGTTTTCGCCAATTTTACGTAGGTATTATGAGGCAAAGCTGCAGTTGTCTATTTCCAAGCCTTGCAAAGCGAGAGCAAATTTTTTCAAAGGCCAATTTTTTTAAAAGTTCCATTTCCTTTTTCCTCTAAAAATATCTTATTCAAGAAGCACAAAAATCATCAATTGAAAAAACTGAAATTAATAGAATCAGTCATTAAACCTCCTATGGTAGCCTAACGTAAATAATGAAAAAACATCGCGTCCATCATCATCATCAGCCTATCGCAGTCCACTGCTGGAAATAGACCTCCCAAATTTCACGCCACCGTTTTCGATCTTTGGCTGCTCGCATCCAGCTCCTGCCAGCCAACCTGCGTAAATCGTCGCTGCATCTTGCCTGAGGGCGTCATACACTACGCTTGCCGAGACGCAATCTGCACTCAAGAACTCGTTTAGCCCAACAGTCGGTTCTACGGATAATATGGCCAGCCCACTGCCACTTCAGCTTGTTAACACGGTGGGTTAAGTCGATCACTTTGGTTCTCTGCCGGATAAGTGTTCGTCATACAAAAGCGTGCCATAAGAATTATCGCGAAAACCCTGCCAGGTACACCCGCTAGACACCTATTCACGCAAATTAAAATACTCACCCTACCATCACAATATATTTTCAACGTAGCTAAACATGTACACACACACATACATACTTTCGAAGTGAACAAACTGACTCGCACACGTTTAGGTAGCAAAGAAAGACTGTTGCCCGCATCCCACAGACTGGCCAAGTCGTCCAAGACAATGCAAGTTGTTGGTCCAAAAATTTACAATGCACTTCCCATTGATATCCGTACATTAGAGGATCACAATGTATTCCAAAATAAATTAAAGAAATGGCTCATTTGTAATGCATTTTACACTGTGGATGAATTTTATGACATATGCGATAAATAATAATTAAGAATGTTTATATAATTTACTCTGATGACATACCTATAAATATATATTTTTTATTATTGTACCAATAACTATTAATTTATACTAATTGAATTTATTATATCATGAATTGTATTCTTAGAATGATGAAACGTTGACATGTAATATTGTAATATTATGAATAAATGAGTATGAGTATGAGTATGAGTAACCTCATTTCTGATTCGATCCCGCAAAGAGACGCCGAACATTGCCCTTTCCATAGCTCGTTGAACGAACTTGAACTTGAGGACCAGCCGTACCGTCAGTGTCCACGTTTCGGCTCCGTACGTCACGACGGGTAGGAAGCACTAATTGAAGACTTTTGTCTTCAGACACTGTGGTATCGACGATGTGAAGAATATAATATAATGAAAAAACACACAGCTAGTAATACCTAGGATTATAAGCCTAAAAGCGGTTCAATAAGACCTACGTTACGACTTACAAGCAAGTGTGTTGAAAAAAGCATTACAGTTGGGAATCAATAGACGTGAAATCTAGAGAATATGGAATCTGTAGACATAGGAATCAGTATGTGTGCTGCCTGTTCTCACTTATGGATCGGAGACCTGGGCTCTCACCAAGGGATTGCTCCACAAAATGAACGTGGCACAAAGAGCCATGGAGCGAGCCATGTTGGGCAAATCCCTTGTCGATCGAGTCCGCAATAGCGAAATCCGACGCCGAACAAAAAAGTATTGCACGTCGGTAAACGCATTACACAACTGAAGTGGAGATGGGCGGGACACTTGGCGAGAAGAACAGATGGGAGATGGACAAGGCAGGTTACTGAATGGTGGCTAAGGTGGGCAAAAAGCTCGGCGTGCAGGCCATCGACAAGGGGTCTGACGATATCTGCCGCACAACAAATAGATGTGGATGAGATTAGCACAGGACCGAGAAGAGTGGCGTAATAAAGAAGAGGCCTATACTCAGCAGTGGGTGGATACGGGCTGAATAGATAGATAGATAGAATATTGAAAATCTGTAGAGATGGGAAACCGTAATTTGAATATTAAAGTATTGGGATTCTGTAGGTTTGTACATCTGTAGTATTGGGAATGTGTAGACTTGGAATTCTGTAAAAGAAATTTGTACAATTGGAAACAATTCCGCCCAAGTAGTGTATGTTTCTCGTAGGTACGTATCAATATCTGAAAATCTGCAATCCAGAAATGCTGCGCATACAATCTTTTCGGTCAGAGGGAACCGCTTGTCGATATTCGCAAGTATATTGCTGTTTAATGTCAATATGATCAGCGTGGCGCGTAATTTAAATGATTTTATTCCGTAAATTTTTTGTCGCGGCGTGAATTTTGAAAACCTCGGCGGCGGCGGCGGCGTGGGTCCCGCGGCGCGGCGCCGCCGCGCCGGCGTGGCGCACACCTCTACACGTGACCCCTTTGCAGAGCGACCGCCCCTTTTGAATCTCAACCAGAAAATCCTCCGTTTTGCAAAAAATGGCGTCTATTTATAGGGTTTTCGAACTTCCTAAAATGAATCACTAAAATTCCCGAACCAAGTAAAACGTTGCTACAATTTAATATCGACCTTATTTTCTACAGCTTTAAGTTTATTTTATCTTGACTCTAGGTTCGACTTAAAATCAGTTTTTCTCTATATGATTTTTCGGCCATATTTTTCTATGAATTGCACACAAAACTAGCATCGTCCCTTTTAGGTTTTAATAATTTCGTACTGATGTTTGATCAAGGGATTATATTTCGAATATACTTTTTAGTTCGAATATTTATTTTAATTGTTAGTATTTTATAGTACGAGTCCGACTAGACCCACTATCGCGTATTTCAGTTGCCGGATTGAACGGAAATGAATTAATTCAATGAAGTACCTACTTCGTTGACTATTTACGATCGTTTAATATCTTAATATTCGCCAATTGCGTTGGTTTACTATGGATACATATATAAAAATTATAAATATAATTATGGAATATATGTAGCGTAGCAGTTCAAACGGACTGTTACATCATTCTTGACGTAACATAGAAGGTATTCCATTCAAATTAGGTAAATCTCTTTTTCATCACGACTTTAAAATGTGCCGTACTCGAGAATTTTCTCCGTTCTGTCTAACAAACGTTCTCGCTCAAAGAAATTTCCCATAACAACCCCATGAAGAAGAGATTTACCTAATTTGATTGGAATACCTTCTATGTTACGACAAGGTCGACACTTTTTATAAGAAAATTCAACATTCTTAAAAGTAGAATTTTATTTAATTTGAGTGGAATACGTACCATTTTACGACAAGAAATTACACTTTTTATAAGAAGAATTAAACACTCTTAAAAGAAAAGGTTTACTTAATTTGAATGGAATACGTTCTATTTTACGACAAGAATGATACTTTTTCTAAGAAGAAATAAACACTCTTAAAAGAAGAGCTTTACTTAATACAAACAAGATATTTCTTTCTTGGGTCAAACCAATTAGATTAAAAAATAAGAACTTTACATATTTGAGCGAAATATGTGCCGTTTGACAACAAAAACAGAACTCTCTTCAGTAAATAATATCAGCTATTTAGAACAAGATATATTCGTTCTTGGGTCAACCAATTTAGCTTTTAAAAAAAGAGCCTTACATAATTAGAAGAGAATATGTGCTATTTTACAATAAGAACTAACGCTCTTGTGTCAATTTATTGTAAAATAACACATATTCTCTTCAAATGATGTAAGGCTCTTTTTTTAAAAGCTTAATTGTTTGACCCAAGAACGAATATATGTTGATCTAAATAGCTGATATAATTTACTGAAGAAAGTTTAGTTCTTGTTGTAAAATGGCCCATATTCCGGTCAAATTATTTAAATCTCTTTTTTTAAAAGCTTAATTGTTTGACCCAAGAGCGAATATATCTTGATCTAAATAGCTGATATAATTTATTGAAGAAAGTTTAGTTCTCGTTGTAAAATGGCCCATATTCCGGTCAAATTATTTAAACCTCTTTTTTTAAAAGCTTAATAGTTTGACCCAAGAACGAATATATCTTGTTCTAAATAGCTGATATAAGTTATTGAAGAAAGTTTAGTTCTTGTTGTAAAATGGCCCATATTCCGGTCAAATTATTTAAACCTCTTTTTTTAAAAGCTTAACTGTTTGACTCAAGAATTAATACATATTGTTCTAAATATTTTTGTTCTTGGGTCAAACAAGTAGCATTTGAAAAAAGAGTTTTACTTCATTGAAGGGAAAATGTGCTATTTTACAATAAGAACCAACGCTCTTGGGCCAATTTTTAACACTATTATAAACAAAATACATTAAATCTTCGTTAAAGAGCCTTTCAATATTAAATTAAGAAAAGGAATACTTAAAATAAAAAAATTTCACTCTTGAAACAACAGTTATTCGATTTTAGTGGAAGAGACATTTAAATTATTGATATAAATAAGTAATTCTTGGTCTAAGAACTATAATACGAAACATATTATATCTCAATCGAAGTAATTCTCCATTTTCCTTATATCGAAATCCCAAAAGATCTTGAATTAAATAATATTACTTGTTTCAAGTAATTTTTTTTTCTGTGACGTGCTTACATTTTGTAGCCTAAGTTACAATTTTAAAAAAATTATAGCCAAAACACAGTGATAAAATTTTAAAATTACAATAAAACAGCGACATGTACAATAAACAAGGTAAATTAAATTTAAACAGATGTGACATGCTAATCAATAACAATAAACAAGGTAAATTAAAGAATGATGGGCAAATTGGCCCATATGACCAATACACATCTCATGTACACCAACTGAAAGTTAGTTACATATAAGCTTTATTTCCTAATATGGGTATGTGGTATCCTTGTTATAATTATATATAACTATATTAATAAACGTGTATCCAGGTAGGCGAGGTGGGGCGCCCCTCCAGGTCATTCCGATCACGGGCTTGACGCAGAGCGGACGCTACACCTGCACCTGCAGTGTATACTCAATTATATCTGTTTGGTTTTATTCTAAATCCTTTGTGGTGAACACCACAAATTGGCGACGAGGATTAACTGTAAGTACAGTTTGTGCAAAGAAAGTATCATAAAAATACGAACATCGGTGACGACGGTGACCAATCACAAGTATTGTGATATAAATTAGCATATTTATACGGAAAATGAATTTAAGTAGTAACATTTAAAGATAGGTATTATACACATTATATTTAACTGTCGTCGAGTATTTTCGGTATCGAAATTATTAATACAATTTACTAGAGTAATGCTTAATGCTTAAAATAAGTTATCTTGGACAATACAATATTGATTATAAGCATGGTTAAATGCACCTACATTGTGTATTTTTTAATTTGAATAATATATATACGTAATCACGTCTTATGACTTTGTTTTACAGAAACCTAAAATACACAAGTTGTTTACAACGGTTACGTTAAATTGCGCCTGCGCCGGAGCAGTGCGTAGGTACTTAAATTACGTAGGTACTTTTATTACTTTTATTTCATTACATAGATAGAAAGATAAATGCATTGTTATTTCTATAAAGACTATAATTACTATATTAAAATAAAGACTTAATTATTATTTTATTTCAATACTATAAAGGTTTTATGAATAGGTACACAAACAAATCGAACAATAATTTATTTATCTAATCGTATAGTTTCCAATTAGTTGCTTAGGTACTAATGTTAACATAATAATTATGGTGACAATAATAACGTATCACTCACTGTGTATTGGTAACCGAATGTTTGCATAAAAGAAAAGAAATATGATTGTTAAATAAATCTATAGCGTGTGCAATCATAAACAAAGGCACCAAAGAAATATGTACTTCAGTGGGGTACCTACTGAAGTACTGTAACCCAAATTAGCGTGTTATATGCTAACAAATGTGCCAAAATGCTAATACTTAAGGATGTTTAATACATTCACAAACATCCAAACATTCCAGCGAGTCATAGATTGTGTAATAAATCGTACCGACGTTTTATTTATTGTTAAATATCCCATTAGTTACTGAATGTTATCAATTACTTACTGTGTCTTAGATGAAAACATTACCTGTTCCTGTTCGGTACAAAGGGATGATGCCGCCGGTGGTTAGTACTGCTAATATACCTATTGCTTATCTTTTTAGTTACCGGCGGTAATAACTTAGCTTCACAGGTATGTTGTGGTATTGTTCTATAGTGTGTTAAGCAATACCAATTTGAATTATATCCAATATATTGACATGTACATTGTTTGCATAGACATAATATGTACGTTTTCATAACAATCAATTTAATTTTGTGACAATATTATAAAGGAATGCGATCGTATTTGAATATTTTATATTATGAGATGCAGGTGAATGTGTTGAACATTTAGTTTAGCGTGTGTGTGTGTGTAATAAACAAGTGAGCGAAGCTCACAAATAACCAGAGTGTGGAAAAAGTGAACGAAGTTTCACAAATAAATTATCAGTTTCTCCTTCCTCAATGATGCATATTATGGTTTTCTTATCTTATTTTGGCGCGACGTTAAATCACTTTTATAGTTACGAATAGGTATAAATAGTATGTACCTATACCCTTATATCTGTTTTTACAGACATCATGAACCAAATACCTACACTGGAAGCGTTTGATTGTGAGAGTGATCCAAGTTCTCTCGGTACTCGCTGGGACAAATGGAAACGTGGGCTAGAGATATACCTACAAGCTTCTAGTATCACTGATTCGGTTAAGAAACGGGCTACTCTTTTGCATACGGGCGGGTTAACGTTGCAAGATGTTTACTTCAACATCCCCGGCGCTCACGTGCAAGCGAGCGAAACGGTCGATGTTTACGACGTAGCAATTGAGAAACTGAATGAATATTTCGCACCGAAACAAAGTAGTTTGTATGAGAGACATGTATTTAGATTGACTAAGCAGGAACCGGGAGAAAAATTCGACAGATTTTTGATAAGATTACGTCGTCAAAGCGCTAAATGTAAATTCACCGATGAAGATCAAAATCTGATCGATCAGATAACGGAGAAATGCTCATCACAAGAATTGAGGAAGAAGATTCTGCTAATGGGGGATACCGTTACGGTTGACAAAATAATTACTGAAGCAAATTCCCTCGAAACTGTCGAAAGACAATTAGGGGAATTTCAAGAAAAACAAAACCTCGGTGTAAATAAAATCGATTCTCAACCAAAACAAAAGCCAAATGAAAATACAATTGAATGTACTAGGTGTGGTAGTAAAAAACATAAATTTGATAGCACCTTGTGTTTTGCTAAAGACAAAATATGTGCGAAATGCGGGTTCAAAGGCCATCTATATAAAATGTGTAGGACTAAAGCTGAAAAGCGTAAAACAGCACACCTAGTACATCGAAATTTACTAACGCGGAGACTAAAAAATCCACAGAGCGGTCAAAGGCCGAGATAGATTACATATTTTATGTTGATGACGATGCCTTTATCCAATGTCAAATTGGTGGGGTAGGAATCGATCTCTTAATAGATTCAGGATGTAAATTTAATATTATTAGTGAAGATTCATGGGAACTATTAAAAGCAAAAGATGTTATCATAAAAAACCAAGAACGCAACCCTGACAGGAGATTCATGCCTTATGGATGTAAAACTCCGCTAACCGTGTTAGGATCGTTTGAAGCCGAGATTGTTGCGGGCATAGAAAAAATTACTGCACAATTCTTTGTGATAAAGGATGGATCAAAGGACTTGTTAGGCAAAGACAGTGCAAAAGCCCTGAAAGTTCTGAAATTAGGATTTGACGTGCAAGCGATTTCAACTGACGAAAAGTTTCCAAAATTTAAAGATGTTACCCTAGAAATTTCAATTGATAAGTCTGTAACACCAGTTTGCGAACCGTATAGACGAGTACCTATACCGTTGGAAAATAAAATAAATAACAAAATTGAGGAGCTAGTCAAGATGGATATCATTGAACCGGTAAATGAACCATCTCAATGGGTCAAACCATAGGATTGCTGTATTAAAGGAAAACGGGGATATACGTCTTTGTTTAGATATGCGTTGCGCCAATAAAGCTATAATTAGGGAAAATCACCCATTACCAACAATGCACCAATTAATGCCGAAGTTCCGAAAAGCAACCGTATTTTCCAAACTAGATATCTCAAATGCATTTCACCAAGTAGAAATTTCAGAAAATTGCCGTGAAATCACTACGTTTATCACTAGTAAAGGCTTATATCGGTATAAACGGCTTTTATTTGTCATTTCGAGTGCTCCGGAGCATTTTCAGAAAATCATGGAAAAAATGCTATTAGGTTGTGAAGGGGTCGTCAATTTTATTGATGACATTGTCGTATTTGGCCAGGACGTTGAGGAACATGATAAGAGGCTTAATAATGTCATGCGCGTGCTTGAGGACAATAACGTGTTACTGAATAAAGACAAATGCATCTTTAATGCCAAAGTTATAGAATTCTTGGGATATCGACTTTCGGTGGATGGTATAAGACCTTTAGATAAATATTTAAAAACGATCGAGTCTTTCAGAGAGCCAAAAAATGTAGAGGAAGTCCAAAGTTTCTTAGGTTTGATTAACTTCGTCGGTAAATGGATTCCCAATTTGGCAACTTTAACCGAGCCTATTCGTGAAATCTTGCGGCAAAAACTTAGCAAGCACACAGACATTTCGCCGTTTTGGAAAGAGCAACAAAAACACGCTTTTGATCAACTCAAACAATGTCTCAGTAAAATTGACACATTGGGTTACTACGACCCACAGGACAGGACCCAGGTTATAGCCGATGCTAGCCCCGTAGGTCTAGGTGCTGTGCTTGTGCAATATGACTCAAACGGACCGCGTATAATTGCATATGGTAATAAAAGTTTGACAGACGTTGAAAAACGTTATTGTCAAACCGAGAAGGAGGCACTTGCGTTAGTTTGGGCCATAGAGCACTTTCACATGTACCTATACGGGAAAAATGAATTCGAGTTAATTACGGACCATAAACCACTAGAAGTCATTTTCGGTCCTCGTTCAAAACCCTGCCCGCGGATAGAACGATGGGTACTCAGACTTCAGTCTTACAATTATAAAGTCATTTACAAACCGGGAAAATCGAATATTGCAGACCCACTTTCACGTCTCTGTAAAAGTTCTTATTGCACCCCGTTTGATAGTGAGTACCACGTTAACCAAATAGTTCAACATGCCAGCCCAACGGCGTTGTCATTGAAAGAGATTTCAAGGGTTTCTGAGACTGATAAAGATTTCCTCTTAATCAGAGAAGGATTATTGTCGAACACATGGGACCCTAGTGTCAATAATTACAAACTTTTCGAAAACGAACTTTGGTTACATGATGGTATTTTATTACGAGGAAATAAAATTGTCATTCCATTAGCACTGAGATCCCAAGTATTAGCAGCTGCTCATGAAGGCCACCCTGGCATTGTAAAAATGAAAGCCAGATTACGTACGAAAGTTTGGTGGCCAAAAGTGGATAAAGATGCTGAGAATGTTGTGAAAAATTGTAGAAGTTGTATTTTAGTATCTGGACCTAATCCACCCACACCCATGAAGAGGCGAGAGCTACCTACCGAAGCCTGGATTGACACGGCTGTCGACTTTTAGGTCCATTGCCTAGTGGGGATTATCTCTTTGTAATGGTAGACTATTTTAGCCGATATAAAGAAATAAAAGTAATGAGATCGATCACGGCTAAAGAAACAATTAACGTCATTGCGAAAATTTGCTCCAGAGTTGGTTTCCCGGTTAGTATCACATGTGATAATGGGCGACAATTCACTAGTCAAGAATTTAAATCGTATTGTGAGGAATCAGGAATCCAAATTTATAGTACTATTCCATATTGGCCGCAACAAAATGGAGAAGTAGAGCGGCAGAATAGAGACATTTTAAAAAGGTTAAAAATTAGTCAGTTACAAAAATCCGACTGGAAAAAAGATTTACTCACATACCTAATGATGTATAATAGTACGCCTCATGCTACAACAGGAAAATCTCCTTCGGAATTGTTTTATGGTCGACAATTCAGAGACAAATTGCCTAATCTGGTTAACATAGAAAATAAAGAGATAGAACCGGAAGTGCGAGACAAGGATGTATTAATGAAAGAAAAAGGAAAATCTAATGAAGACGCAAAGAGAAAAGCAAAAGAACGAAACATCGGAATCGGAGAAAAGGTGTATGTAAAAAACTTAATTAAAACTAACAAACTGGCACCTACTTTTGCTCCTGAACCACACACAGTAGTAAGCACACAAGGGAATGAGATAAACGTAAGAAATGATTCAACCGGACAGGAGTTTAAAAGAAACGTAATTCATCTAAAACGCGTAGAAGGAGATTGGCAAGTAGTAGATGACCGTGAGTCGGAAAGCATACAACCGGGATTTGGAGATTCTGACTGATTCTGCAAAAGCGAACTAATATACTTAGTAAATTAAAATAATAAATAAAAATATATAAGAAATAGTAAAATAAAAATAGTGATTTATTATAAATGATTTCAGCATGTTCTAATTAAATAATTGTATTCTTTGTAGAACAAATAATTAAAAAAGGAAGAGATGTGGTATCCTTGTTATAATTATATATAACTATATTAATAAACGTGTATCCAGGTAGGCGAGGTGGGGCGCCCCTCCAGGTCATTCCGATCACGGGCTTGACGCAGAGCGGACGCTACACCTGCACCTGCAGTGTATACTCAATTATATCTGTTTGGTTTTATTCTAAATCCTTTGTGGTGAACACCACAGGGTATACAAACTTTAAAAACACCGGAGAAGAGAATTATCAGCCTTCAAATATTCACCCCCATACAACGTTTATTACTGCACTAGCTGTGCCCCGCATGGTTTTCACCTAATACATGTCGTTGTCTAACTCGGTACACAGATCGCGGACACAAAACGCAACGGCGTTGCAAGACCATTTGTTCCATTATGGAAATAATATGTAGTTAGAAATAGCGATACGAACTCATTATTTAGAATAACAAGCGTTGAAAGTAACAAGAAGACTGAAGAGAGACGAACATCGATGTTTGCCGATGGTGCCAGTTTTCCGAACTACCCGCACTTGGTCTTGTTTTTGTTAATTCGATTCAGTTACACGGCTGTGTGCCGTACCGCACTCGCAGCATCCGACGATAATAAATAATAACTATTTAAGTTATAATGTATGTGTATTGTATGTGATTGTGTATGTGTGTTGTAGGTACTTTTTATCAAAAAACATTATATAATATTTTCTTTGGTTACCGCGAGGATTACTCATGAAATAAAACTATGAAAACGGATAAACTCGCGTATATTAACTAATTTTAACTTCATTCCGACGTTTCGAACACTTTACAGGGTTCGTGGTCTGCGGATGACTGCATCATGACATCCGCAGATCACGAACCCTGTAAAGTGTTCGAAACGTCGGAATGAAGTTAAAATTAGTTAATATACGCGAGTTTATCCGTTTTCATAGTTTTATTTCAAAAATTATTATAGTTAAGACAGTCGTATCGCGATAAAGGGCCTGCTTAGAGTTGAATATAACCTACGCTTTCATTCCGGGTCTGTACGAACTTAAACATTTCATCTTAAAATATAATAAAATCTGTCCCAACCTTCACAGTCAAGTCGTCATAATAACAATTACAGCAAATAAAGGGTTGGCTTAAAGTAATGAGAATTTACATTTTTAATAAAATAAAAATAATAGCAAAAAGCTTTGGATTATCGATTTTATAATCACAAACAAGAGGATATTGGACATAAGCACAGCCTTTAATAATAACAAATGCCCGGTTTTCTTCTTTAAGTACCTAGCTTTCTCATGAACGTGCCCAATACTTTGGACAACTTTCAAAAATACTCTCATTCATTATTCCCGGAATTTCATTTGAAATATTAATCCATTCTTGAATCGAGTTCTCACATATCACTACATTACATTCAAAGGTATTTAGAAATTACTAAGAAGTTGTTGTTTCCTGAAACTTAATAACATGTGGCGGGCTGGCAAGATTTAGTAGCTTTTCCACGGCCACCTAAAATGAGTGAAAACCGACATTGCATACAGATTTACCGAGACATGCCTATATTAAAACGTCCGTAAAACTCGATTCGTAGGAGATTTTAATTGCCTACTATGTGAATTGATATTGTAAAGAATGACTTTTGTTTGATCCAAATGTAATTTACCAAAATAATTAAAACTAGGTATAAAAAGACACTTCCGAAAATGTACTTAAATGTTGTCCAAAGCATGACGTGCAGGGTTAGAAGACAGTTAGGTACACAAATCAGAGGTGGGAACTTCATATGCTGTGTTAATTTATTTTTATAAAATGTCTAATATACTCTGTGGTGTTCACCACAAAGGATTTAGAATAAAACCAAACAGATGTAATTGAGTATACACTGCAGGTGCAGGTGTAGCGTCCGCTCTGCGTCAAGCCCGTGATCGGAATGACCTGGAGGGGCGCCCCACCTCGCCTACCTGGATACACGTTTATTAATATAGTTATATATAATTATAACAAGGATACCACATCTCTTCCTTTTTTAATTATTTGTTCTACAAAGAATACAATTATTTAATTAGAACATGCTGAAATCATTTATAATAAATCACTATTTTTATTTTACTATTTCTTATATATTTTTATTTATTATTTTAATTTACTAAGTATATTAGTTCGCTTTTGAAGAATCAGTCAGAATCTCCAAATCCCGGTTGTATGCTTTCCGACTCACGGTCATCTACTACTTGCCAATCTCCTTCTACGCGTTTTAGATGAATTACGTTTCTTTTAAACTCCTGTCCGGTTGAATCATTTCTTACGTTTATCTCATGCCCTTGTGTGCTTACTACTGTGTGTGGTTCAGGAGCAAAAGTAGGTGCCAGTTTGTTAGTTTTAATTAAGTTTTTTACATACACCTTTTCTCCGATTCCGATGTTTCGTTCTTTTGCTTTTCTCTTTGCGTCTTCATTAGATTTTCCTTTTTCTTTCATTAATACATCCTTGTCTCGCACTTCCGGTTCTATCTCTTTATTTTCTATGTTAACCAGATTAGGCAATTTGTCTCTGAATTGTCGACCATAAAACAATTCCGAAGGAGATTTTCCTGTTGTAGCATGAGGCGTACTATTATACATCATTAGGTATGTGAGTAAATCTTTTTTCCAGTCGGATTTTTGTAACTGACTAATTTTTAACCTTTTTAAAATGTCTCTATTCTGCCGCTCTACTTCTCCATTTTGTTGCGGCCAATATGGAATAGTACTATAAATTTGGATTCCTGATTCCTCACAATACGATTTAAATTCTTGACTAGTGAATTGTCGCCCATTATCACATGTGATACTAACCGGGAAACCAACTCTGGAGCAAATTTTCGCAATGACGTTAATTGTTTCTTTAGCCGTGATCGATCTCATTACTTTTATTTCTTTATATCGGCTAAAATAGTCTACCATTACAAAGAGATAATCCCCACTAGGCAATGGACCTAAAAGTCGACAGCCGTGTCAATCCAGGCTTCGGTAGGTAGCTCTCGCCTCTTCATGGGTGTGGGTGGATTAGGTCCAGATACTAAAATACAACTTCTACAATTTTTCACAACATTCTCAGCATCTTTATCCACTTTTGGCCACCAAACTTTCGTACGTAATCTGGCTTTCATTTTTACAATGCCAGGGTGGCCTTCATGAGCAGCTGCTAATACTTGGGATCTCAGTGCTAATGGAATGACAATTTTATTTCCTCGTAATAAAATACCATCATGTAACCAAAGTTCGTTTTCGAAAAGTTTGTAATTATTGACACTAGGGTCCCATGTGTTCGACAATAATCCTTCTCTGATTAAGAGGAAATCTTTATCAGTCTCAGAAACCCTTGAAATCTCTTTCAATGACAACGCCGTTGGGCTGGCATGTTGAACTATTTGGTTAACGTGGTACTCACTATCAAACGGGGTGCAATAAGAACTTTTACAGAGACGTGAAAGTGGGTCTGCAATATTCGATTTTCCCGGTTTGTAAATGACTTTATAATTGTAAGACTGAAGTCTGAGTACCCATCGTTCTATCCGCGGGCAGGGTTTTGAACGAGGACCGAAAATGACTTCTAGTGGTTTATGGTCCGTAATTAACTCGAATTCATTTTTCCCGTATAGGTACATGTGAAAGTGCTCTATGGCCGCAAGATTTCACGAATAGGCTCGGTTAAAGTTGCCAAATTGGGAATCCATTTACCGACGAAGTTAATCAAACCTAAGAAACTTTGGACTTCCTCTACATTTTTTGGCTCTCTGAAAGACTCGATCGTTTTTAAATATTTATCTAAAGGTCTTATACCATCCACCGAAAGTCGATATCCCAAGAATTCTATAACTTTGGCATTAAAGATGCATTTGTCTTTATTCAGTAACACGTTATTGTCCTCAAGCACGCGCATGACATTATTAAGCCTCTTATCATGTTCCTCAACGTCCTGGCCAAATACGACAATGTCATCAATAAAATTGACGACCCCTTCACAACCTAATAGCATTTTTTCCATGATTTTCTGAAAATGCTCCGGAGCACTCGAAATGACAAATAAAAGCCGTTTATACCGATATAAGCCTTTACTAGTGATAAACGTAGTGATTTCACGGCAATTTTCTGAAATTTCTACTTGGTGAAATGCATTTGAGATATCTAGTTTGGAAAATACGGTTGCTTTTCGGAACTTCGGCATTAATTGGTGCATTGTTGGTAATGGGTGATTTTCCCTAATTATAGCTTTATTGGCGCAACGCATATCTAAACAAAGACGTATATCCCCGTTTTCCTTTAATACAGCAATCCTATGGTTTGACCCATTGAGATGGTTCATTTACCGGTTCAATGATATCCATCTTGACTAGCTCCTCAATTTTGTTATTTATTTTATTTTCCAACGGTATAGGTACTCGTCTATACGGTTCGCAAACTGGTGTTACAGACTTATCAATTGAAATTTCTAGGGTAACATCTTTAAATTTTGGAAACTTTTCGTCAGTTGAAATCGCTTGCACGTCAAATCCTAATTTCAGAACTTTCAGGGCTTTTGCACTGTCTTTGCCTAACAAGTCCTTTGATCCATCCTTTATCACAAAGAATTGTGCAGTAATTTTTTCTATGCCCGCAACAATCTCGGCTTCAAACGATCCTAACACGGTTAGCGGAGTTTTACATCCATAAGGCATGAATCTCCTGTCAGGGTTGCGGTCTTGGTTTTTTATGATAACATCTTTTGCTTTTAATAGTTCCCATGAATCTTCACTAATAATATTAAATTTACATCCTGAATCTATTAAGAGATCGATTCCTACCCCACCAATTTGACATTGGATAAAGGCATCGTCATCAACATAAAATATGTAATCTATCTCGGCCTTTGACCGCTCTGTGGATTTTTTAGTCTCCGCGTTAGTAAATTTCGATGTACTAGGTGTGCTGTTTTACGCTTTTCAGCTTTAGTCCTACACATTTTATATAGATGGCCTTTGAACCCGCATTTCGCACATATTTTGTCTTTAGCAAAACACAAGGTGCTATCAAATTTATGTTTTTTACTACCACACCTAGTACATTCAATTGTATTTTCATTTGGCTTTTGTTTTGGTTGAGAATCGATTTTATTTACACCGAGGTTTTGTTTTTCTTGAAATTCCCCTAACTGTCTTTCGACAGTTTCGAGGGAATTTGCTTCAGTAATTATTTTGTCAACCGTAACGGTATCCCCCATTAGCAGAATCTTCTTCCTCAATTCTTGTGATGAGCATTTCTCCGTTATCTGATCGATCAGATTTTGATCTTCATCGGTGAATTTACATTTAGCGCTTTGACGACGTAATCTTATCAAAAATCTGTCGAATTTTTCTCCCGGTTCCTGCTTAGTCAATCTAAATACATGTCTCTCATACAAACTACTTTGTTTCGGTGCGAAATATTCATTCAGTTTCTCAATTGCTACGTCGTAAACATCGACCGTTTCGCTCGCTTGCACGTGAGCGCCGGGGATGTTGAAGTAAACATCTTGCAACGTTAACCCGCCCGTATGCAAAAGAGTAGCCCGTTTCTTAACCGAATCAGTGATACTAGAAGCTTGTAGGTATATCTCTAGCCCACGTTTCCATTTGTCCCAGCGAGTACCGAGAGAACTTGGATCACTCTCACAATCAAACGCTTCCAGTGTAGGTATTTGGTTCATGATGTCTGTAAAAACAGATATAAGGGTATAGGTACATACTATTTATACCTATTCGTAACTATAAAAGTGATTTAACGTCGCGCCAAAATAAGATAAGAAAACCATAATATGCATCATTGAGGAAGGAGAAACTGATAATTTATTTGTGAAACTTCGTTCACTTTTTCCACACTCTGGTTATTTGTGAGCTTCGCTCACTTGTTTATTACACACACACACACACGCTAAACTAAATGTTCAACACATTCACCTGCATCTCATAATATAAAATATTCAAATACGATCGCATTCCTTTATAATATTGTCACAAAATTAAATTGATTGTTATGAAAACGTACATATTATGTCTATGCAAACAATGTACATGTCAATATATTGGATATAATTCAAATTGGTATTGCTTAACACACTATAGAACAATACCACAACATACCTGTGAAGCTAAGTTATTACCGCCGGTAACTAAAAAGATAAGCAATAGGTATATTAGCAGTACTAACCACCGGCGGCATCATCCCTTTGTACCGAACAGGAACAGGTAATGTTTTCATCTAAGACACAGTAAGTAATTGATAACATTCAGTAACTAATGGGATATTTAACAATAAATAAAACGTCGGTACGATTTATTACACAATCTATGACTCGCTGGAATGTTTGGATGTTTGTGAATGTATTAAACATCCTTAAGTATTAGCATTTTGGCACATTTGTTAGCATATAACACGCTAATTTGGGTTACAGTACTTCAGTAGGTACCCCACTGAAGTACATATTTCTTTGGTGCCTTTGTTTATGATTGCACACGCTATAGATTTATTTAACAATCATATTTCTTTTCTTTTATGCAAACATTCGGTTACCAATACACAGTGAGTGATACGTTATTATTGTCACCATAATTATTATGTTAACATTAGTACCTAAGCAACTAATTGGAAACTATACGATTAGATAAATAAATTATTGTTCGATTTGTTTGTGTACCTATTCATAAAACCTTTATAGTATTGAAATAAAATAATAATTAAGTCTTTATTTTAATATAGTAATTATAGTCTTTATAGAAATAACAATGCATTTATCTTTCTATCTATGTAATGAAATAAAAGTAATAAAAGTACCTACGTAATTTAAGTACCTACGCACTGCTCCGGCGCAGGCGCAATTTAACGTAACCGTTGTAAACAACTTGTGTATTTTAGGTTTCTGTAAAACAAAGTCATAAGACGTGATTACGTATATATATTATTCAAATTGAAAAATACACAATGTAGGTGCATTTAACCATGCTTATAATCAATATTGTATTGTCCAAGATAACTTATTTTAAGCATTAAGCATTACTCTAGTAAATTGTATTAATAATTTCGATACCGGAAATACTCGACGACAGTTAAATATAATGTGTATAATACCTATCTTTAAATGTTACTACTTAAATTCATTTTCCGTATAAATATGCTAATTTATATCACAATACTTGTGATTGGTCACCGATGTTCGTATTTTTATGATACTTTCTTTGCACAAACTGTACTTACAGTTAATCCTCGTCGCCAATTTGTGGTGTTCACCACAAAGGATTTAGAATAAAACCAAACAGATATAATTGAGTATACACTGCAGGTGCAGGTGTAGCGTCCGCTCTGCGTCAAGCCCGTGATCGGAATGACCTGGAGGGGCGCCCCACCTCGCCTACCTGGATACACGTTTATTAATATAGTTATATATAATTATAACAAGGATACCACATACTCTATGATTACAAATTCAATAAACCAATAGCTTTTGTCTATATTTATATGTTTTGAAATATAAAAATTCTCATTACTTTAAGCCAACCCGTTGTGTAGGTATGTATGAAAAACGGGTCATGAAAATTAACATTATTATTGCAACCTGCTGCTATGCAGTATCTTTTCGGCATTTTCAATCAAGACACACATGTATAAAATAATCCTAACATTTTGCAAGCGACATATCGCGATACGTAACGGGCCAGCGTTGTAAAAAACGTGCGTTCCGAGACAGCGCGCGCCAACCACTGAATAGTGAATAGACCGCGGAGACGCGGCGCTCGGCTTGTACTTGTAGCGCGCGACGGAATCGCGGAGTGACACCCCCTTGTATAAGGTAAAGACAAATAATAATAAAAAGGGACTAATAATAATATCATTTTATTTCGGAACAGGTCCATAGGTGTTAGTTTACATTCTCTTAAATCTATATCAGACTAACCTATACTATATTATAAACCTATGGCAGTCATATCCACAATGTCCCTATGTTTCCAAGAGCGCCAGCAGGGGACTCTACCAGTAAACGCAGAAGGCTGTTGGGACTGTCACGCACGCGACGCATCAGGGAGGCAGTTCTATTGCGTAATATTACACCGAGACAATCGGTACGCGCGTCCGCGTTTTTGAGCTAGTCCACGTGAACGATGGTGCGAAAATAAAGTTATTATCGGTCTTGAAAATAGATTTCAATTTCCCAAAAGAAAGTATTAGACTTAGTTAGACTTACTAACTTTTCTGTTAGTAGCAGCCCTGAAGCAATGCTTGCCCGCCTACCGGGTATGCCGGCATCTGAGTACAGTTTACGAGTGCCCGAGTGTCGGGTACGCGGTGTCGAATGTGTTAACTATTTATTAATCATTTTAGAGACGATGTTACTTAGATGACAGCGCCATCTAACCTCCATCACAATATTCATTTTATAAAATAGCTATAAGAAATCAATTATTTCTTTTCACCAGTGTGTATCATCTCGTGCACTCGTAAGGTACCTTTCCGTCTGCATTTGTAATCGCAGAAATTGCATTTAAACTTCTTTTCACCAGTGTGTATCATCTCGTGCACTCGTAAGTTACCTTTCCATCTGCATTTGTAATCACAGAAGTTGCATTTAAACTTCTTTTCACCAGTGTGTATTTTCTCGTGCACTCGCAAGTAATCTTTCCATCTGCATTTATAATCACAGAAGTTGCATTTATAATTCTTTTCACCAGTGTGTATCATCTCGTGACTCCTTAAGTGACTTTTCTGTCTGCATTTATAATCACAGAAGTTGCATTTAAACTTCTTTTCACCAGTGTGTATCATCTCGTGAATGCGTAAGTTACCTTTCTGTCCGCATTTGTAATCACAGAACTTGCATTTATAATTCTTTTCACCAGTGTGTATCATCTCGTGATCTCGTAAGTTATCTTTCCGTCTGCATTTGTAATCACAGAATCTGCATTTGAAGTTCTTTTCACCAGTGTGTATCATCTCGTGATCCCGTAAGTGACCTTTCCGTATGCTTTTGTAATCACAGAATCTGCATTTGAAGTTCTTTTCACCAGTGTGTATCATCTCGTGATCCCGTAAGTGACCTTTCCGTCTGCTTTTGTAATCACAGAATCTGCATTTGAAGTTCTTTTCACCAGTGTGTATCATCTCGTGATCCCGTAAGTGACCTTTCATTTTGCATTTGTAATCACAGAAGCTGCATTTGAAGTTCTTTTCACAAGTGTGTATTATCACGTGTCTCTGTAACGCAACTTTTTCCTTGCATTTGTAGTCACAGTCGTTACACTCATATTCATTTTCATCAGTATGTATCCTCAGTATGTGAGCCTGTAAATTATTTTTCCTTCGGCACCTGTACTCACAGTGGCTACACTGAAATGGTTTATCATCGCGGGCTGAAGTCTGTGAACTTGCTGTCAGGTGAGTGTGTACGTGTTTCTCTAGAGCCGACTTGTCCGTGAAACGTTTGTCGCAATGGTGACATCGGTAGAGCGTGGCGTATCGGGTCGGTGCGAGTGTATGGGCGGGCTCGCTCGTGGTGTGCAGCTTGTACGTGCGGCGCCCGACCCGGCAGGTGCGCCGCCCCGCGTCCACCAGCAGGCGCTCCAGCCTGACCGAGCACGAGCGCCGTCGACCCGACACTACACCCGAGCCTCTAGCTGCAACAAAACAATTAATACTCGCTGCTTTAGTCTACAGATTGGAATATCTAGTAACACCTATACAGTATTAGTGTTAGTACTGGCAACGAAATCAGTTCCAAAAGGGCTTCTGATCAGACAACCCCCAGGCAGAGTTGCAACGACGAACAGGCTGAGGTACTGCAACATGGGAAGGGGGTTTACTAATGTTTGGCCAAAAGTTGTTTCCCAAAATAACACATCCCAAACTATTTTATCCAAATATTACCAAAAACTCGAGTGCCAAAATGACTTGCAGTTAGTTGCATAACTGAGTCTATATTAGTACCTCAGTAGAATGTAAATAATTTGATGACAATCAAATGTGCATAAAAATGCTAAACGAAGGATATTCTTCATGAGTGCTGCTACAAATTGTCTTAGAAATGATTTACTCTACCAACTTTTAGGTTATTCTTAATTTTATTCCGAAACCTGTAAAATTTAACCTAATTTATTTTTCTCGTTATTTTATTTTATCTCAGGAATCCTGAATTCAGTCATTTAAAGCAGGCCTGTCCAACTAGCGCGTTCGGTTCGAGCTGTCAGTGCCACCCCGGAGAGTACATCAGTAGAGCCTCACGCCGCACTGCTGGCACAACAACACTGACAGAATTCACAACTCACCATTGTTACCGCCGGGCCGGCGCTCTCCCTGCTCCGCGCTTGTAGGCATGTGGATGTGGATCGCGGCGTGTTCACAAATGGGATCTTTGTCGTAGTCCACTCTGTCGGACATTTCATGTTCAGCGTTGTGTTGCGCCGCAGCGAGCGCCGAGCCTGAACAGAAACACATCTCACTTGCAATGAAACCAATTATTATTAATTTATTATCATAACAGCAATGACTACTCTGTGAAACCATGTTGCGTCCTCTCCAAGTACACAGAACATACCTTGCGCCACCAGCGGCACGACGGGGCGGTGCGGGCGCTCCGGCCCCAGCACGAGCTCGTCCTTCACCACGTGGTCGGTGTACAGGCCGGCCAGCATGGCTGCCGCGCTCACTCCACACGGCTGTCGGCGCTCTCCACACTCCTCCTTCACACACGCCTCTTCATCCGACAATTCTTCCTCCTTTACAATAACTAAAACAACAGTATATTTATATTAACCAGATGGAGATGTGTGAAGACTCTACAGGAGTCTTAGTTTCGTATTAGCAACTTTTCTTCTATACTGTGAGAATGCTAACAGATTTTCTGATAATATTTTGATAAGAGGTAGGAGGATAATAAAATACATCGTGTAAATACCTATCTTAATAACAAGTGTAAAAACTTTAGATTCATGGGACCCTTGTGCGTGCTAAATATTTACAAACGTCTGTTTGACGTAACTCGAGACTGAAGAGATGTTGACTTCCTCGCTCAACATATGGGTTGGGTCGCAAAAAATTGTACAGTTACATTCATGACATCGTAACGTACGTTACGTACGTGACTGAACGTTACATTCATGATCAACATAAAGCTTAGTTCAGAACACGATATATAATTTTGTACTATGTAGTACTTCAGGCAAAAAGCATGTCAAAATAGTAATATCATTAAGAAAATTAAATTACTTAAGAAGATAATATTTTCTTCGGTTACCGCGAGGATTACTCATGAAATAAAACTATGAAAACGGATAAACTCGGAGTCATCCGCAGACCACGAACCCTGTAAAGTGTTCGAAACGTCGGAATGAAGTTAAAATTAGTTAATATACGCGAGTTTATCCGTTTTCATAGTTTTATTTTACTTAAGAAGATTGAATTTCTGAAAAAGTGTAATCTCCGCCTTACAATCGGTCATGATCGTAACGTTACACATTTCGTTACATATGTTACAATCATGACAGAAAAAAGCAAACGACATCACCTCAAATCAAATTATCACTGAACTACGAATAAATACAAACAGAGACGTAGTTTCATTGTTTTAAGCGATATCATACCTTTATTAACTTTTATTAATTTGTTTGAAATAACGTCCAATACTTACCCGGCAATTTAACACAAGAAAAACAATTTTCGGCGACAAATCTCGAGTCGACACACATTGTCAATTTTTATTCCAAACAAACATGACCGTTTTTGTTTTCTGAATTTTGGCGTCTTTTTCAATAGTTTTGCCAATAAATAAAAGGTAAAAGCAAACAAATCGTTTATGTAGAATGGCAAGAATAGACGTTTTGATGCCGTAATTTTCATGACGTTACACACGCAACAAAAAATTGGAGATTCCGGCGGAGCGTCAATCGCGGGTAGACGTCTCGAGAGCGGTTAATTTGTAATTTTCGTATTTCTCGGTTAATTATCCTGTTCAGATCAGGGTTTTTGTGTTTTGTGGTGTCGGGTTTCGATGGTAAGTGGTGTTTTGTGTTTGTCCTGTGTGTAGAACTTATAAACAAAGTAGTTTTTTATTTTCTCACGAGTGCGGGTAGGACCCGCCATGGGAGATAACACTCCCGGACCCGGTGATCCGGGAGGGTTGAGAGAAAGTTTTCTGTTAACGCCCACGTCCCCTGCGGCTTATGTTACGCTAGGAAGTGATACCGGAGAGGAAATGGAAGTTAGTAAAATGGCTAGGAAGGAAAGAAAAAAATTAAGAAATGCCAAAAAAAAGAAATTGAAATCTTCCAGCCCTCACCGTTCAAGGTCATCCCGTTCTGAGTCTGAAAAGTCAGTTGAGGAAACCAAAGCTCATGTATCCGTAAATAACTCATTTTCGGGATTACCAATGTCCGATTCTCAGGAAATACACGATACGGATCTCCCTCTAGGTCAAAAAATAACTTCACAGCAACAACTATTTCACAACAATTAGTAGATAATTCCTCACAGCAAGTCACTCCCCCCACTCCTTTACAGGGGTCCCCTCCGGCATCATTGTCCCAAAATGTGCCAACTACTCCATCACTGGCCGCTACGAATAGGTTACAATACCGACTGAACGACCCCGGCCCATTTACAGTTCATGTCTCCTATGATAATGAATCTCCGGGGGCCACACTGCACCCAGTGACTTTCGGACAGTTCATTCATAGTCACCACAGAGAATTTCCAAATGTAGTCGACGGTTCGGTGAAAAGTGTAGGACGAAACAGAGTTACTCTTAACTTCCACTCTGCCCAAGATGCCAATAATTTTCTGATCTCGCCCACTATCAAGAACAAGAAATACAAAGCGTTCATACCATCATTTAATGTCACAAGAGTTGGTATAGTTAAAGGAATCCCAACTGAGTGGTCTCCAGATGATATTATTAACTTTGTTAAGGTCCCAACGGGGTGTGGGCCAGTAATCAAATCTAGACGCCTTAATTTTAAGAAAACAAATTATCAAGATGGTACGTTCAAATGGGTTCCGTCAGAAACAGTACTTCTCACTTTTGACGGACAAGTGTTACCCTCAAGAGTATTTGCCTGCTTTAACTCTTTCCAGGTAGATCGATACACTTTCCCAACAACACAATGCCACCAATGTTGTAGGTACGGGCATACGAAAAATACTTGTCGGGGTAGAAACCCCCAGATGTTATCGATGTGGCGGCAGGCGGCATGCATTTGGGCGAGAGGTGTGACGACGATAGCGAGATTCCCAGGTGCGTAAACTGCAAAGGGGAAACGGGACACTTCGCTACTAGCAAGTCCTGCCCGGAGTATACTCGTCAATGTAGCATTAAAAAAACGATGGCGGAAACCAATATTTCTTATGCAGAAGCAGATAAAAGTCATCCGATATTAGGCAAATCATATGCCAACGCGGTCACAGGTGCGACTGTAAATAGCACGTCATATAAAAAAACTGTGTTCTTAAAACCTCGTGCATCCCCTCCCCCTCGCAAAGGGTATGACAAAGCCGCCCATATGTCCCTAATTAACGAAGGAGTGGGACCTTCACAGAATGGAACGGCCTTGCATAATCCATACGCTTCTTCCCCCATGGAAACGATTATAGCTCTGCTCACACAATTAGCATCGGCTATTTCGAAATTGAATTGGTCCTCTACAAATAATCTGATGTCCTACGTTGCCCCTCTCCTCCCTCTTCTCTCAACCTTCCTCTCTTCTTTTAATAATGGATCAGTCAATAATCCAATGGAACATTCGTAGCATTATTAGTAAAAAACACGATTTGATTTATTTAATAAATAAGTATAAACCGAAGTTATTTGCTCTGGCAGAAATTTGGCTTAAACCTGACACCAAATTTCATATGCCTGGATTCGTCACAGTACGTGACGATAGACAGGATGGCTATGCTGGAAGTGCAATTCTTATTTAAACATAATATTCCCTTTGATTTTATTCCAACTCCTCCGATAAATGGATTGCATATTGTCGCTATTAAAATAAAACATTTTATTTTTGTATCTCTCTATATTCCTAAACCTTCGCGGAGTATCCTAGATGGTTTATTGCTGATTATACAGTCTTTATCTTCCCCCCTGTTAATTCTAGGGGATTTCAATTGTCACCATGAGGTTTGGGGCAGTGGTAAGACAGATGCCTTCGGCGGACAATTACTGGATATAGTGGATAAATGTAACTTGTGCATCCTTAATTCTGGGACAGCTACCAGGCGGACTCGCCCTAACGAAGTCAGTAGTGCAATAGATCTTTCATTGTGCTCCCCGGATCTGGCCTCCCAATTGACGTGGGAAATCCTAGGTTCATCATTTGGAAGTGACCATTTCCCTATTGTCATTGATTGTCCGTCACTGGCATGTAAAAAGGAAACCCCTAATTTACCATTACTTAAATATAATATTCTTAATGCGGATTGGAAACTGTTTAAGGACAAACAATGTGATTCTGGTTCATTTTTGATACCTATTATAGCGGAAAGTATTGAAGACTGCGCTCTGGCCTTTACAGAGGCACTTTGTAAATGTGCTGAGTCAGTTTTCCCTCTTAAAAACTCAGCATTTGGTAAAATTCAATCCCCACCATGGTGGGATTATCAATGTACTAATAGGGTCAAAGAGCGGAAAAAAGTTGAAAAGAAGTATCAAAACAACTTGACTCAGGCTAATTATATCCTTCTCAAGAAGACTATGGCGGAAACTAAGTTATTTCTTCACTCTAAAAAACAAGAAGGCTGGAAATCCTTTTGCTCTTCGATTTCCCCAACTACTCCAGCAACTTTTTTATGGAAAAATATTAGAAAATTCAGAGGTTCAAAAAAACCCTCCACCCGTACACATCCTCCTTCACGAGAATGGGCAGAAGACTTCATGGATACTCTTGCACCTCCCTATGTTCCCTGTGAGCTAGAAACCAAGTTTGAGTATTGTCTGAACTCCCTGGATCCACTGGACTGTCCGTTTTCTATCTTGGAGTTAAATAATGTTTTGAGCTCTGTGAGGGATTCTGCTCCAGGGATAGACGGTATCCCCTATTCTTTCATCTGTAACTCCAACGAACAATTCCAACATTACTACTTGGAGCTTGTAAATACGATCTTTGTTACTGGAATTTTACCCCAAGTCTGGAAGTCACAGCTCATCATGCCTATTCACAAAACTAACAAAGACCCGGTGGACCCACGATCGTATCGGCCAATAGCTCTTTCCTCGGTTTTAGTGAAGATCATGGAACATCTTATTAAGAATAGGTTAGAATGGTTCCTAGAGAGTAAGGAATTGCTAGCTCGATCGCAATTCGGTTTTAGGAAAGGCAAAAGTACCTCCGATAATCTCGCTATATTTACGACAGATGTTCGTCTTGCCTTTACGCGTAATGAATCGGTGGTTGCTGCATTTATTGACATAACAGCAGCATATGATAATGTTCGGCTCCCATCTCTCAGGAAAAAGCTTCAGGATCTGAGAGTTCCGGCGAGGTTGAGCAGTATCATAATGCTAATGCTGTCTGAGCGCAATATTGCGTTCTGGGGTAGTTGCAAAAATGTCTCACCGTCTAGGCGCGTCTGGAAGGGCCTACCACAAGGTTCAGTTCTTAGTCCCTTACTCTTCAATGTTTATACCTATGACTTGGAACGTAATATTGGCCAATCAAGCATTTTACAGTATGCAGACGACATTCTTCTTTACTCCAACAATTCAAAAATTGACAGCGCAGCCGGTACGGTTTCAAACTCATTGGATACTCTTAATATTTGGTTGGAAGAACATGGTTTAGATCTATCGCCGGCGAAAAGTAAAATTGTTATCTTTACTAGAAAAGTGAATATTCCTAATGTGGCTGTGACAGTAAATGGTAACCATATCCCAATAGAACCTCAAATCAAGTTTTTGGGGCTGGTATTGGATAGCAAACTCACGGGACTATCACATTGCGATTATGTAGCTTCTAAATGCGAACGGAATATAAATATACTTAGGTGCCTATCGGGAGTGTGGTGGGGAGCACATCCGTTTTCTATGAAATTATTATACAACGCCATAATAAGAAGTGTTTTGGACTATGGAACATACTTTCTGATTCCGGGTAGTTGTTTGGGCATGCGTAAGCTCAATCTGGTCCAGGCTGAGGCCCTTCGTGTAGTTATGGGGGCAATGAGGTCGAGCCCCATTAACGCCCTTCAGGTAGAGTGTTTGGAACCTCCCCTTGATCTCCGCCGTCAGTACCTTTCTGACCGTTATTTGTTTAGGGTTTTCCAATTTACGGCCCACCCCATTTTTCTTAAAATCAAGTTGTTAGATGAATACGTCCGTAGAGAGAGATACTGGAGCAAAAAACGCTGCCCCTGCCTCGTAAATAGCTTCCGAAAATTTAACAGTATTAAAGATCCGATGCATCACTCTTTAAGACTCCCATTATTTGAACATCCGTATGAAACCATTACTTTCCGCCCTAGAGTGATCCTAGACTTCAACATCTCAAAGAATGATCCACTAGCAAACGATCGTACCCGTCTCTTGCTGTCTGAGGATTGGGCCGGTTGGCATACTATTTACTCTGATGCTTCAAAACTGTCTCCCCAAGGATGTGTTGGAGTCGGAACCTACCATTCTCAATACGAGATCGTCCAGAAGACCAAGTGTCCCTCAGAATCTTCAGTGTTCACTGGGGAATGCTTAGGAATTCTTAAGTGTCTGGAATATGTTACGTTGGGGAAATTAAAAAGAACTATCGTACTTTCAGATTCCCGTAGTGCCCTGGAGGCACTGTTTTCAAATCCGTTCTCTTCTAATCTAAATAGCCCCCTGATATTTCTAATTAAGGAATCAATTCTAATCTGTAACAGGAGAGGACAGGAAGTGGTATTGGCTTGGGTTCCCAGCCATTCAGGCATCGCGGGTAATGAAAAAGTTGATCAAATTGCTAAGGAGGCCGTCGTATGCGGCGACAAGGTCCCTTTCAAAAACTATAGCTACGATCTTGTATGTCTCCCTAAAACATTTCTCAGTAATTCATGGAGCTCGCGTTGGAGGTTGTCCAGTAAAAAAAAGGGAGTCCATTACGCATTGGTGCAATCCGATATCCCTCGCAAGACGTGGTTCTCCAAGTTAAACCTAAACAAAGCAGCGACCTCTTCAATTATCCGTATGAGACTCGGGCATTGCAGTTCTCCCGTTCATTTAACAAAGCTAAGAATACGTGACAACTCGATCTGCGAGTGTGGGTTGGAGGAGGGAACATTAAACCACATCGTTTTAGCATGCTCGCGTCTAAATAGCTCTCAATTATATCAAGGTTTAATAAAACAAAAACTTCCGTTTCCTACTCATATTACCTCTCTTCTCATTTTTAATCCAGTAGTATACACAAACTTTCTGGAAGTTAATAAACTCAGGTTGTAGACTTTTATCATTTTCTAAACGTAGTTGCATATATCTCAGTATCTGTGTTAACCATAACTAATAATCTAACCATAGTAGTTGTGTATGTTTCAATACTAACCCTACTATCCAGACTAATTTTTATTTTTTCAGCCCTGATCTGAGTGATACTAATCATTTATATTTCTTCGGGCAAATTGAATTCTAACTAATTGACGCGAAGCTGGCAAAAATGTCAAAAGACGATTGCCATAATTAAAAAAAAAAAAAAAAAAAATTGGACACTTTTTCCAAGTTGAATAAATTTATTATGTTTAATGATACAATAATGGCATTTTGTAAATACGTTGAAAAAGTAACTTAGAACTCAAACCCAACTTACGAACACAATAAAGCACAAAAGTTTAGCTAAAATGTCACATTTTCTGTTGCCGATGCGAGTCAAGCGCCGCTCGGGGTGAGGGCGCAGGGGCCGGGGTCGCCCCACCAACCTCTGAGATCCGATTGCGAGTCCTACCGTACGGACGTTGATTCTTTAAATATATATTTTCTTTTCTATTAATTCATTAAAATCGTACTGTATAAAGTGTTGTTTGAATAATTAAAAGTATAGTGCGTTGATTAGCCTGTTTCATTTGGACCACAAGACCTACAAACATTATAAAGTGGTATTCGAACCGGATGCTGAATGTACCATACACCAAAGATGGTTAACACACGGAGTACTACACGACGAAAAAAGGAAAAGAAAGAAGAAGAATTACAAAAGCTCTAAAATGTCGACTTCGTCTTCTAAAATAGCACAAAGAAAGAAACTGGAGCTGGAAGCCGCTGAAGCAAAGGCTCGCATACAAATGGACTTGATAGACAAAAAACTTCAAGTGGATCTCGCCGAACTGGAAGATGAAGAATACAGTCCACCATCAGAACAAGAACAACAATCGGTTAACAGTGATGTCGCCAAGTGGGTCGAGCGCAGCCAGCTGGAAATGGAAATACAGCAAGCCCCCGAAACTGGAAATAAATCGGGCCTGTTGTGTACGTCGGCAGCAGCAGTTGCCGGCACTGACGTGCCAGTCCAGGAGCTAGCTAGCGCACTGAAGGCATTGGCCACCGTATCTGCATCTAACAATAACCAAAACGCAAGGTTGCTGAGCCGCATCAGCACGCCGAAAGAACTACCCGTGTTTTACGGCGAACCAATGGAGTGGTTGCAATTCAAGCAAGCTTTCGAAGAGTCAACCAGGGTGTGTAGCTTCAGTGATACTGAAAATATATGGAGATTACGAAAGTGTCTTCGTGGACCCGCTAAAGAAGCCGTCAGCGCGCTGCTTATGAGCGGCACGTCACCTGATACCCTGATGTCCACGCTAGAACTACAGTTTGGAAATCCAGAGTTAATCATATCACGCATGCTAACGGAAATTAAAAAACTACACGCTCTTCCACCCGAATATCATAAGGAAATAATTACATTTTCCGTAAAAATAAAAAACTATGTAACAGCTGTCCGTGCCTTGGGCCGCGGAGAGTACCTGCAAGAAATGAACATAGTAGGCATTATCCTATCAAAGTTACCTACGGTGCTGCTACCTAAGTGGAACGACTATACTTATACGTTAATTAAAGAGGGAACTAAAGCTAAACTGGACATCCTCTCCGAGTTTCTCCACGAGGAAGCCATAAAGGTGTCAACGTGCAGTGCATCTCTTATCCAACTTCGATCGGACTATAAACGAAAGAATTATAGTGAAAACAGTGACTATAAACCACAATCTGTTTTGTTACAAACTAATCAAACAAATGTCGTCGAAAAATGTCGCTATTGTCGCAAGGGAAAACATAAGTTGCCAGATTGCAAAAAGTTTAAAAGGTCACTACGTAAGGATCGCTGGCAGCATGTGAAAAGATTCGGCCTATGTTATAAGTGTTTGCTATCGCATTATGATAGATAATCGTGCGCGGCAGCCGCCTGCGACGTCGAGGGGTGCGGGCAGGCGCACCACCGCCTCCTACACTACGTGCCGGGTCAAAATGCAACCGCGCGACCTACTTCCTATGACGTGGTAGAAGTGTCGGACACTAGTGCTCAAACAGAAACTGTATCGCATATAAACATGAGTGAAAGTGTAACGCATATAAACATTACCCAGGGCGTTGCGTTGTTAAAAGTAGTGGCTGTAAACATCCACGGACCTAACGGTGTGATAAAAACAACAGGCCTCCTTGACGATGGCAGTAGTGTGAGTCTCATAAGTACAGACCTCGCGGAGCGCGCGGGGCTGCGCGGGCGGCGGGAACGTTTACGTGTTTGCGGCCCTTGGGTCAATACGGAACTGATGTGCGAAGCCCAGCTGATCGAATGCTCGATATCTAATAATAACGGGACAATGTTTAACTTTACCGCGCGTAGTTCGGATAAGCTTAACTTACCTGTGCAAAACCTCGGAGTAATTAATTGTGGCAAATATAAATATCTGGACCCTATAAAAAAATATTTGTGTACTGAAAACCTTAAACCTGAAATGCTCATCGGACAAGATAACTACCACTTACTTGTACCTCTGGAAGTCGTGCTGGGCGGCGAGCTCGAACCCTGCGCGACTCGCTGTCCGCTGGGCTGGGCAGTCCACGGGCCGAATGCTGCATCTGTAATGACACAAAAGAAGACACATACCTCATTGCATATAAGTCACAGTGACGAACAATATATTGCTGCCGAAAATAATCAAATCCTACGAGAACTACAAGAAGAAATGCGTCGATCTTTCTCCATCGATTCAATGGGTGTGTCTGCCAAACCTAGGCAGAACTTGAAGGACGTACTCGCCCAGAAGCAACTGGAACAAACCTCTGAACTCATCGATGGGCAATGGCAAGTTGGCCTACCATGGAAGGATCCTTGCTGCGCCACTGTAGACTCGTACCCAAATGCGTTATCGAGACTAAAAGGAGTCGAATCAAAAATGAAGAGGAGTGAGGAGTATGCACGAAGGTATAAGGAGCGCATACAGCATTTACTCGATAATAACTACGCCGAAAAGCTGAAGAATCCCTTATCGTCACCAAGAACCTGGTACTTACCTACACATGGCGTCGATAATCCAAATAAAAAGTGCCTTCGTTTGGTATTTGATGGATCTGCAAAATCAAACGGATTTAGTTTAAATAGTTACCTGTACAAAGGGCCCGATTTATTAATGCCGCTAATAGGAATAATGTGGCGATTCCGCGAAAATAAGATCGCGATCTCCGGTGATATAAAAGATATGTTCCTTAGAGTGAAAATAAAGGCCGAAGATCAACACGCTCTGCGTTTTCTGTACCGAGATAATCCTGAAAATCCTGTAAACACTTATCTGATGACGTCACTGATATTTGGAGCCAATTGCGCGCCGTTCATCGCTCAATTTATCAAAAATAAAAATGTTCGACGTTTTGAACCTACTTACCCAGAGGCGGCTAACGCTATCTACATGCAACATTATGTAGATGACTACATTGACAGCTTACCTGACGAAGAAACTGCAATGAAACTGGATCGTGACGTCACCTACATACATGCACAAGGGAACTTCCATATACGCAATTGGAATAGCAACAGCCAAACTGTCATCAACAGCATTCCAAAAGAGACTCTCGGTAACAGTGCAGTAAGATTCAAAGTCGGACAACAGTACGAGGGCGAGCGAACACTTGGATTGTTGTGGAATCCTAACGAAGACACTCTCGGGTTCGATGTCTCGCTGAAAAAGTTATCTGAAAATATAATCAAAGGGATAGAAAGGCCCACGAAAAGAGACATTCTGCGCGTCGTTATGTCCATTTTTGACGTGTATGGATTTTTATCGCCTTTTACAATAAATGGACGATTAATCGTACAACTAACTTGGCATCTTGGAGTGACTTGGGACCAGCAAGTACCTGAAGTCATCTACGAAAAATGGCTGAAATGGATAAATCAATTAAGAGAGTGCGAGCAAGACAAACGCAGATTGTGCAAGTGCGAGCAGGATAGAAAAAGTCTGCACAAGCGGGAGTGAGACTATCATAGATATTGCGAGCGGGAGCGAGACGCGACAAGACGCTCTTATCAATGAAGCGGCCGTTGATTCATCTACAAGGAAACTAGTTTTAATAACTATGAATACTTATACAGACAGTGGCGTATCTAGGGGGGGGCAGAGGGGGCACGTGCCCCGGGCGCCGAATCAGAGGGGGCGCCAAATCGGCCAAAATTGTCCCGCGGTCCTTTGGATGGTTGGCGGGTCCGGCATCGTTGACCTTGAGTCTTGATTAACGTTATGATGTTTAAATCACGTCGGGGTCACCACTGTGCGACTTGTATGGTAGTGCGCACGCTCAAGGTCCTAGGGACTTAGGATTGGTGGTGACCCATTGAAAATCAGATTAATTATTTTATATTACATTTAATAGGCGTGTTCATTAGTACACAGTTAGGTAGGAAGTGTTCGACATAAACGGGGCCCGTGAGAACGTACGTGGATGCTAACCCCCCGCGCGTCCCGCGCGCCGATCCATTTCTGCAACGTAGTGGGATTAGCCTTACACGTGTGTTCCCACATACTTTTGCATAATTTATACATAAAAAAATTAAAATTCATAAAATGAGTACATTTTCCCTGGGCGTCAAATTAGGAGGGGCGCCAAATCGGCAAAATATTTTGATTTCCTTGTGCATAATTTACATATGAAAAAAATCTGTAGGTGTGCATACATTTTAGAAAGGTACATTTTCCCCGGGCGCCTAATTAGGGTGGGCGCCAAATCGGCTAACATTTTTAATTTCCTTGTGCATAATCAACACATAAAGAAAATCTTTATGCGTAATTTAAATAAAATACTACATTGGTACATTTTCCACGGGCGTAATATCAGGGGGGGCTCCAAACCAGCCAATTTTTTTTATTTCCTTATGCATAATTTACACATAAAGAAATCAAAAATGTTTACTTATGCCTTAAACCACAAAATGCAGGAAAGGTAAATTTTGTGCTATATTTCACAAATTCCGTAGGTACTGTATTTTTTGTCGTTTTCTTTAGATTTCACTGTTTTTGCTCTTAGTCGCGTAATGCCTTAGAATGTTTAATACCAAAAGTATGGAAACAAGTGTATATCCTGGGCCTACATGTGCATGTACCTAGTACTTATTAGCCTCGAACAAAGGCCATATTCGGACTTTCATAGTTCATACATTTGCGACCTTTGTAGGGGATGGATTTTGTTATGATAGGTAAGAAGCACCCATTAGGCGTCTATTATTTTGACCAAGTTTGAGCACTCAACACAGCTTAACTGTCAAACATAAGAATGTTTGACAGTTTCTGGTTTCTGTCACTTATTTAGACTTATTTAGACTATTTCCGTAGCCAAAATGGCAAAAACGGAACCCTTATAGTTTCGCCATGTCCGTCTGTCCGCAGCATAGCTCAGTGGCCGTTAATACTAGAAATCTGCAATTTGGTACAGGTATAAGTATTAATCATGCCAACAAAGTGTAAAATAAAAACTATATATTTTCGGGTACATCCCCAATTGGTGAAGTGGAGATGTTTTTATTTGCTGTAATTGTATTGTGGGTTTTCATTAAATAGGTATCTTAAAAAGAATAATAGGTAATTGCCGCCATTTAATTATCGTTGGCACAAAAAATATACCTATTGCATGGTAATTTATCGATGAAATTGATTGTAGTTTAAGCTCTTAAAAGCTCCGACACCGCTGTCTGTGTCCCAATGTCTTGTTAGAATGTACAATATACAGTATGCCTTAATATACCTACACAGACATTGTAGTGGAGGTAACAAACATAAAAAAAGATATAGTCGAAATGAGAACCTTCTCCTTTTTGAAATCGGTTGAAAACTTGAAAATCAACTTTTTTTCCTGCCAAGTAGGTTGAATTTTGGAAAAAATTACGGAATCCTAAAAGTGAGCCTTTTAACCCATAAGAAAAAATGTTAAGAGGGTTAAGGGTTCCGTACTAACTAGGAACCCTTTAAGATCAGTTAAGGGGGGGGGGGGCGCAAATTTGGCACCTGCCCCGGGCGCCTTTTACCCTAGCTACGCCCCTGTATACAGATCTACAACTTCATTTATTTTGCGATGCATCGACGAAAGTTATGTGCGCAGTGGCATATTGGCGTTGGATAGACAACAACATAGTTCGTACAGCGTTAATAGCAAGCAAATGCCGCATCGCAAGCTTGAAAACAACGACCGTGCCCCGTCTAGAACTGAATTCTGCGGTTATGGCAGCTCGATTAGCTGAAACAATAATTAAAGAGCACAGAATGAAACCGGAACGTCGTATATTTTGGAGTGACGCGACCGTAGTGTTGTATTGGGTACGAAACAACGCTCGCACATACAAGCCTTACATCGCAACCAGGCTCGGCGAAATCGATGAATTAACTAACATTAATGAATAGAGATATGTGCCTACGCACCTAAACGTAGCCGACATACCTACCCGAGAATCGTACGAACGCCTTGTGTTTAATAATAATAATAATAATAAAAAAAAAAAAAAAAAAAAAAAAAAAACAAACCGCTGACACTGACAGGCATGTTTGTAATATTTATTTGCTAAACATTTATTTTTATACGCGTGTTATGCCTGAAAATGGCGAGAAAAACCATCCTGTTACCGCAACAACTACGACGACATGGGGACAATTAAAATAAATATGTGCAAGTGACGAAAATTTACACAAATTTTCAAGTGACGATTTTGACATGTCATGTCAAGACAAACGGGGACACGCGTATATACGCAAATAAATTAAATCACATGCAAACAAGAAGCCGTACCAGAGCGGAGACCACCTGCGCACGACCTCCACCTTCGCCCGCCTCGTCCAGCTCTCCGTCCACACCGTCGTCGGGCGATGAATTCGCTACGGCGCCCGACACAGGCGGATCCAGCGACGAGAGCGGGCCGCCGCCGCCACCGCCGCCACGACCACCTGCGCGACGAGGACGGCCACCGCTGCCGGCTCGCTTGGGGCCCGCGGGACATCCTGCCCCGCCCACGGCTCCCGCTGCCGGTGGTGTAGTGCGACGCATGCGATGGACTCAGACGATGAATGAGAATTGCATGCGCGCCTACTACGAGGCTACAGAGGGGGGAACCCGACTAACCGCGTACCGTTCTAGGATTCTGCCTCTGTTTCAGGCTCTTGAACCCGCCATCGCCGTATCGGAGCAACGACTAGCGGATCAGGTGCGGGTCATTCTACGTTCTAAACGTTTGGATGACTCGACACTTGATCGGCTTCGCCTGCAGGCTCTCTCGACTCGTGCAGCTTCCACCTCGGCGCGGGACCAGCCCGCCACGTCGCCGGATCCGGTGCCGACACCCGACCTGGCACCGGGGGCGCCGCGGGGTGATCCCAGTGCCGATGAGGAATATTTCGCGAGTCAGAGTGTAAGTACTGCAACTGATGAGCATCTGAGGAGGACTTTGGAAGAGACGATTATGGAATATCGCTCCACACCCAATTCTAGGCCACGGTTACCACGCTTGCCCATGAATAGACGCAATCTAGCGTTAATGGGAGCCCTAAACGCTTTACTGGAGCCGTACATACGATCCAGTAAAGATTTGGACGATACGCACTCGATCATGTACTGCGGGGCCATCGCGGCGTGCCGTGTTGCTCGAGTCAAGTTTCCGGACGCTGACCGTGCACCTAGGACCGCCGGGGGTGTCCCCGCATGGCAAGTGCGGATCGAGCGTCGTATCGACTCGTTTAGGACTCTCATTGCAAAGCTGATCTGCTTCAGGGGGGGCAATAGCCGCCCTCGAGTAATGCGCTTTGTGAACCAGGCATTCGCGGGAACGGGCATCATGCCTTGCGACTACATGGCCAACCTCACAGAGCGCATTGACTTTCTGAAGCAGAAAGTTTATGCATGGGCAAGCCGTATCCGCCGCTACAGAGAGATTGTGGATCGATTTCAACAAAACCGTCTCTTCCAAAGTGACCAAAGGAAGTTATACCGAAGGTGGGAGGGAACCGATCATCATTTGTCCGATGCGCATCTGCCGGATGCTACTGCCATGACTGATTTCTGGCGTAACATCTGGTCGGTGCCCGTCGGACACATCGAGGGCGATTGGATGAACGTTGTTGAACGTGAGTGCGAGAGCATCGAACCTATGGAGGCAGTTGCCATCAGCGCCGATGATGTAACTTGTGCCATCCGCCCTGCCCAGAACTGGAAAAGTCCTGGACCGAACGGATTGCACAACTTCTGGCTAAAATGGTTTCGGTGCTCCCACTCGCGATTAGCAGCGCAATTCCAACAAGCCCTTGAGCTTGGTTCCCTGCCTCCTTCCTTAACAACAGGTGTAACCTTCCTGCTCTACAAGTCCGGTAGTACCACGGAACCGAAAAACTACCGACCCATCACGTGCTTGCCTACACTCTACAAGCTCCTTACATCCATTTTGAGAGCAAAAATTAACACGCACATTGTTGCGAACAATGTTCTGGCCTCTGCTCAAAATGGATGTAGGGTTGGGTCCCGTGGTACTAAAGAGCTCCTCCTCATCGACATGACCATTTGCCAGCAAGTCCGGCGTAACAGAGGGGCCCTCTCCGCCGCTTGGATTGACTACAAGAAGGCCTATGATTCGGTGCCCCATTCATGGTTGAAGAGGGTCTTGGAGCTGTATAAAGTTGATGCAGCTTTAAGATCCTTTCTCGGCGCGTGTATGGGGCAGTGGACCACAGTCCTTCGTCAACCAGGAGGTGGAGATGACCCCTCTGGCCCGCAGGACTTCATAAGGATCGAGCGAGGCATATTCCAGGGTGACAGTCTGAGTCCCTTATGGTTCTGCCTAGCTCTGAATCCCCTCAGCACCCTGCTGAAGGATTCAGGACTAGGTTGTCGGCTTCGGAGAGAGGGTGAAGTCATTTCTCACCTTCTGTACATGGATGATCTCAAATTATTTGCGCCAAATATCCAAGACTTGATGGAGCTACTGCGAACCACAGAAGTTTTCAGTAGTGCCATCAATATGGAGTTTGGTGTCGATAAGTGTGCGGTTATGCATGTGCAGCGGGGGAAAGTAGTAAATTCAACAAATTTACAGCTTTCTGAGACAATGTCGTTCAGATCTATCTCGGAAGCAGAAACCTATAAATACCTTGGTATGTCACAGTCTCTGGGTATTGAAGATATGGGAATTAGACAGGCGGTGAAGGAGCGCTTTTTCAGCCGGCTCACAAAAGTACTTAACAGTCTTTTGTCAGGAGGCAACAAAGTGCGCGCCTTCAACGCCTGGGTAATGCCCATACTCACATACTCCTTTGGCATACTAAGGTGGACTCAGACCGAGCTGGACGCCCTGGATCGAAGGGTCCGTACACTGCTTACCACACATCGAATGCTACACCCGCGCTCATCAGTTATGAGATTGTACATCCCGCGGAGGTGTGGGGGCCGCGGCTTCCTAAATGCCAAAAACCTCCACAACCACGAGGTGTACAATCTCAGAAACTATTTTCTTAACAATGAGTGCGGGATGCATCGTGACGTGGTGGCAGTAGACCGGAACCTCACGCCGCTCTCCTTGGCAAAAGAGAACTGGCGCAGACCTGTGGTACTAAGCACCGAGGACCGCAAGGCGGTATGGAAGAGCAAGGAGCTACACGGGCGGTTCTACAAGGCCCTCACGGGACCTGACGTGGATCTGCTCGCGTCGGTGAACTGGCTACGATTTGGGGACCTCTTCGGAGAAACCGAGGGTTTTGCCTGTGCAATTGCTGACGAGGTTATCATGACGAATAACTACCGGAAATATATCCTGAAGGACGGTACGGTCGACATTTGTCGGGCATGCCGCCGTCCCGGAGAGTCACTCAGGCATATTATTTCCGGTTGTTCTCAGATTGCTAACACCGAGTACTTGCACAGACATAACCTCGTAGCCAGTATTATACACCAGCAGCTTGCTCTTCGATACGGCCTTGTGGACGTCGAAGTGCCATACTATAAGTACACAACTGCACCAGTTCTCGAAAATGGTCGTGCCACGCTCTATTGGGATCGACCTATCATCACGGACAGGACTATTGTAGCCAATAAGCCTGATATCGTGCTGGTAGATCGATCGCAGCGCCGGGCTGTGCTCGTCGACGTCACCATCCCCCATGATGAGAATCTCGTGAAGGCCGAGAAGGACAAGTCCAGTAAGTACCTAGACTTGGCCCACGAGATAACCGCCATGTGGGATGTTGACTCGACGATCATAGTCCCGATAGTCGTTACAGCGAACGGTTTAATAGCGAAGAGTCTCGACCAACATCTTAAGAGTCTCTCGCTAGATGGCTGGATCAAGGGTCAGATGCAGAAGGCGGTAGTCCTGGACACGGCGCGGATAGTCCGTCGGTTCCTCTCTCTGCGACCTTAACCACCGGCAGCTTGGGCCCGCTCCGTTGCCGGCGGCACCCTAGGTTAGGTTTTTTATAAAGTGTTTATATTTTGTATTGTTTTTGTATGTTGTATTGTATTTTACTTTTATAGACATGTTTATAAAACACCTAGCCTAAGAGAAAAGATCAATAAAGGAAATAATAATAATAAACCCGCAGGGCAGCTTGTGGCGAGCTGTTGGGGAGTAACGACCCCACGGACCCGAATGCTCCCGAGAGTCGGTCAGGGTCCCCGCCTCCGGCGTGTCTTCGTCGGTCGGAGTGGAACCCCAAGGGGACCCGTAGGACTCTCAGCTCTGGCTTGCCTTAACTGGCCGTCCAGAGAGGAGTCGTCAGAGCTATATGCTCCAGGGGTGGAAGTGTAAATTTGCGTAAGTCGCGAGTTGGTGCAGCGGCTGTCAAGCCACTGCGCAGAAAGCGGTGTACACCTCTCTACACTCCTGAGCCGCCTACACCGGTGTTGCCCCTGGGCTGTCTCTTGTGACGGCATTTACGGGGGCCCATCTAGTCGGCGGCGAGTCACCGCCTGCCTCGATAGCAAAGAGAAATCAATGTTATGGCAGGTGTCCGGACCTCTTTTCTATAGCTCCATTTCTGATCCATCCATCCTCCATCACCATAGCCCATTAGTCTTTTCCATTCCTTCTCAATAGTCTCTATACGCCTGCTGGGACCGATTTACGGATATGTATTTGTGCCCGTGAATGGGTTGCAGCAGGTGTACAACACAGCAAATTTCTCCAAAGGGCCTCTACGTGTTGGATCTGTATCCCCGCGCAAGCCTATCAAAAGACCGGGATTTGTAGGCCCGTGATGAAAGAGAGATACAAATAATAATAATAATATAATGCAAGTACGCAAATTTCAACAAATTCTTATGCTGCGACCATTTTGACATTTCATGTCAACAAAAACGGGGACACGCGTATATACGCAAATAATATTGTATATAAATGCAAACACGAAGTAGAACAAGAGCGGAGACCACCACCAGCGCACGACCTCCACCATCGCCCGCCTCGTCCTGCTCCCCGTCCACATCGTCGTCGGGCGATGACTTTGCTACGGCGCCCGACACAGACGGATCCAGTGACGAGAGCGGGCCGCCGCCGCCACCGCCGCCACGACCACCTGCGCGACGAGGACGGCCACCGCTGCCGGCACGCTTGGGGCCCGCGGGACATCCTGCCCCGCCCACGGCTCCCGCTGCCGGTGGTGTAGTGCGTCGCATGCGATGGACTCAGCAAATTAATGAGAACTGCATGCGCGCCTACTACGAGGCTACAGAGGGGGGAACCCGACTAACCGCGTACCGTTCTAGGATTCTGCCTCTGTTTCAGGCTCTTGAGCCCGCCATCGCCGTATCGGAGCAACGACTAGCGGATCAGGTGCGGGTCATTCTACGTTCTAAGCGTTTGGATGACTCGACACTTGATCGGCTTCGCCAGCAGGCTCTCTCGACTCGCGCAGCTGCCACCTCGGCGCGGGACCCGCCCGCCACGTCGCCGGATCCAGTGCCGACACCCGACCTGGCACCGGGGGCGCCGCGGGTTGATCCCAGTGCTGATGAGGAGTATTTTGCGAGTCAGAGTGTAAGTACTGCAACTGATGAGCATCTGAGGAGGACTTTGGAAGAGGCGATTATGGAATATCGCTCCACACCCAATTCTAGGCCACGGTTACCACGCTTGCCCATGAATAGACGCAATCTAGCGTTAATGGGAGCCCTAAACGCTTTACTGGAGCCGTACATACGGTCCAGTAAAGATTTAGACGATACGCACTCGATCATGTACTGCGGGGCCATTGCGGCGTGCCGTGTTGCTCGAGTCAAGTTCCCGGACGCTGACCGTGCACCTAGGACCGCCGGAGGTGTCCCCGCATGGCAAGTGCGGATCGAGCGTCGTATCGACTCGTTTAGGACCCTCATTGCAAAGCTGATCTGCTTCACGTGGGGCAATAATCACCCCCGAGTAATGCGCTTTGTGAACCAGGCGTTCGCAGGAACGGGCATCATGCCCTGCGACTACATGGCCAATCTCACAGAGCGCATTGACTTTCTGAAGCAGAAAGTTTATGCATGGGCAAGCCGTATCCGCCGCTACAGAGAGCGTGTGGATCGATTTCAACAGAACCGCCTCTTCCAAAGTGACCAAAGGAAGTTATACCGAAGGTGGGAGGGAACCGATCATCATTTGTCCGACGCGCATCTGCCGGATGCTACTGCCATGACGGATTTCTGGCGTAGCATCTGGTCGGTGCCCGTCGGACACATCGAGGGCGATTGGATGAACGTTGTTGAACGTGAGTGCGAGAGCATCGAACCTATGGAGGCAGTTGCCATTAGCACAGAATATATAAAGTACAGAAGCTTCACTGCTTTGATGTTCGCAAATGCCGGCTTTTTATGTACCTACACAATTATTATTACCAAACAAAACGGCGCGCGAGGCGACGCGAGCAGCTGAAATGGGCCGTATTGCGTGGCGGAAAGGTCGCTTATAAGCCGCACGCCTTCGAAAACAGGGTTGTCAATTATTGAAAACTAATAAAATAACGAACGGCGCTATGAGGCGTCTGACAAATACATTACTGCAATGATATCTACGGCGTTAATAGCATTCGTCTTGATTCAACAATTTAGTTCATGCGTGATTATAGAATTTACCTACGCATTTCATACACGTGATTCAAAAATATTTGTCTCAACTCGGTCGGCACCTTCTTTGTGCTTCGGCCGCGCGTGCCCGGGCGGCATTGTTTGAGGTGTGAGTGAGATAGCAACACGACTTCGCTAACTTTAGGTGAATATCCATCCGAATAATCCAGAATAACACGAACATTCTAAAAATATCTGTAGACAGTATGTGAGGTGTGTAGAAATTAATACCTACGCATTCATTACAAAAGCAGCATAAATAAGTAAGGCAGACGTAACACGGCATTTTCTCTTATATGTACCAGTGTACCTATTTGATATTATGGGAATAAAGTCAGACAACCAAATAATATGTTAGGACAAAAGGCGCGAAATTCAATAAAAGTATGAGAGAACGAAGTTTTTTACATTATTTAAATGTATTTTTACTGACAAATTTGTCCGAAAATAAACTGTTTTGTCTGTAATTGACTTGAGTTTCTGAGAATTTAATTTACTATGAATGTAGGTACTAAGTGTATTATTATGTTCCTTACTTTTTAGTACCTATCTCTCTGACACATCGGCTATGCGAAAAACGCGTCATGATAATTAACATTATTATTATTGCAACATGCTGCTATGCAGTATATTTTCGGCATTTTCATTTAAGATGCACATGTATAAAATAATCCTAATATTTGCAAGCGATATATTTCGCGATACGTGACGAGCCAGCTTTGTAAATTTAAACGTGCGTTCCGAGACAGCGCGCGCCAACCATTGAATAGACCACGGAGACGGGGCGCTCTGCATGTACTTGTAGCCGCGCGACGGAATCGCGGAGTGACACCCCCTTGCCATTAGCCCCGATGACGTAAGTTGTGCCATCCGACCTGCCCAGAACTGGAAAAGTCCTGGACCGGACGGATTGCACAACTTCTGGCTAAAATGGTTTCGGTGTTCGCACTCGGAATTGGCAGCGCAATTCCAACAAGCCCTTGAGCTTGGTTCCCTGCCTCCTTCCTTAACAACAGGTGTAACCTTCCTGCTCTACAAGTCCGGTAGTACCACGGAACCGAAAAACTACCGACCCATCACGTGCTTGCCTACACTCTACAAGCTCCTTACATCCATTTTGAGAGCAAAAATTAACACACACATTGTTGCGAACAATGTTCTGGCCTCTGCTCAAAATGGATGTAGGGTTGGGTCCCGTGGTACTAAAGAGCTCCTCCTCATCGACATGACCATTTGCCAGCAAGTCCGGCGTAACAAAGGGGCCCTCTCCGCCGCTTGGATTGACTACAAGAAGGCCTATGATTCGGTGCCTCACTCATGGTTGAAGAGGGTCTTGGAGCTGTATAAAGTTGATGCAGCTTTAAGATCCTTTCTCAGCGCGTGTATGGGGCAGTGGACCACAGTCCTTCGTCAACCAGGAGGCGGGGATGACCCCTCTGGCCCGCAGGACTTCATAAGGATCGAGCGAGGCATATTCCAGGGTGACAGTCTGAGTCCCTTATGGTTCTGCCTAGCTCTGAATCCACTCAGCACCCTGCTGAAGGATTCAGGACTAGGTTGCCGGCTTCGGAGAGAGGGTGAAGTCATTTCTCACCTTCTGTATATGGATGATCTCAAATTATTTGCGCCAAATAGCCAAGACTTGTTGGAACTACTGCGAACCACAGAAGTTTTCAGTAGTGCCATCAATATGGAGTTTGGTGTCGATAAGTGTGCGGTTATGCATGTGCAGCGGGGGAAAGTAGTAAATTCAACAAATTTACAGCTTTCTGAGACAATGTCGTTCAGATCTATCTCGGAAGCAGAAACCTATAAATACCTTGGTATGTCACAGTCTTTGGGTATTGAAGATATGGGAATTAGACAGGCGGTGAAGGAGCGTTTTTTCAGCCGGCTCACAAAAGTACTTAACAGTCTTTTGTCAGGAGGCAACAAAGTGCGCGCCTTCAACGCCTGGGTAATACCCATACTCACATACTCCTTTGGCATACTAAGGTGGACTCAGACCGAGCTGGACGCCCTGGATCGAAGGGTCCGTACACTGCTTACCACACATCGAATGCTACACCCGCGCTCATCAGTTATGAGATTGTACATCCCGCGGAGGTGTGTGGGCCGAGGATTCTTAAATGCCAAAAACCTCCACAACCACGAGGTGTACAATCTTAGAAACTATTTTCTTAACAATGAGTGCGGGATGCATCGTGATGTGGTGGCAGTAGACCGGAACTTCACGCCGCTCTCCTTGGCAAAAGAGAACTGGCGCAGACCTGTGGTACTAAGCACCGAGGACCGCAGGGCGGTATGGAAGAGCAAGGAGCTACACGGGCGGTTCTACAAGGCCCTCACGGGACCTGACATAGATCTGCTCGCGTTGGTGAACTGGCTACGATTCGGGGACCTCTTCGGAGAAACCGAGGGTTTTGCCTGTGCAATTGCTGACGAGGTTATCATGACGAATAACTACCGGAAATATATCCTGAAGGACGGTACGGTCGACATTTGTCGGGCATGCCGCCGTCCCGGTGAGTCACTCAGGCATATTATTTCCGGTTGTTCTCAGATTGCTAACACCGAGTACTTGCACAGACATAACCTCGTAGCCAGTATTATACACCAGCAGCTTGCTCTTCAATACGGCCTTGTGGACGTCGAAGTGCCATACTATAAGTACACAACTGCACCAGTTCTCGAAAATGGTCGTGCCACGCTCTATTGGGATCGACCTATCATCACGGACAGGACTATTGTAGCCAATAAGCCTGATATCGTGCTGGTAGATCGATCGCAGCGCCGGGCTGTGCTCGTCGACGTCACCATCCCCCATGATGAGAATCTCGTGAAGGCCGAAAAGGACAAGTCCAGTAAGTACCTCGACTTGGCCCACGAGATAACCGCCATGTGGGATGTTGACTCGACGATCATAGTCCCGATAGTCGTTACAGGGAACGGTTTAATAGCGAAGAGTCTCGACCAACATCTTAAGAGTCTCTCGCTAGATGGCTGGATCAAGGGTCAGATGCAGAAGGCGGTAGTCCTGGACACGGCCCGGATAGTCCGTCGGTTCCTCTCTCTGCGGCCTTAACCACCGGCAGCTTGGGCCCGCCCCGTTGCCGGCGGCACCCTAGGTTAGGTTTTTTATAATGTGTTTATATGTTTTGTATTGTTTTTGTATGTTTTATTGTATTTTACTTTTATAGACATTTTTATAAAAAACCTAACTTAAGAAAATTGATAAATAAAGGAAATAATAATAATAAATATGCTTTATTGCACCACAAAGAAAGAAAACAAAATACAGAACAATTAAATACAAAGGTAGCAACAGGCGGTCTTATCGCTATAAGCGATCTCTTCCAGACAACCTTGGGGTAGCAGGAGATAAATAAACAGAAATTATTAACAATGGGCAGTGCATGAGCAAGATAGTAAACTAAAAATAAAATAAATACATAAAATAAATACACAAATATTATAATTGATTTACGGATTTCGAAATGCACGTGATTGACCGAGACTTTCCTTACAGTTACAGCCTTCGTAGTCAAAGATCGCGATAAACGAAAACATAATCAATTGAATTAGGTTAATAGCAAGACATTCAGGCCGTTTTGTATTAAAATTGGTTGATTAATTAATAACTGTTACTAATTGTCTGTTTACTTTTATTTAAATACTCAAAACAACAATATATAGTACCAAGGTGCACGTCAATCTATGACGTTTAGAAAAATATATCGATACGATAATCTTCAGACACTTGAAAGCCATATTAATCGGTTCGATTACACCTACGTCGATAGTTTGAAATTGTGTCCGCATAGAAATTTTACTGTATTAGTGTGATAATTTAGCTTAGTGTTGTGGTATTGTTTAAGTGTGCGTGAGTAGTAACGAGAAGAAGAAATGCATTTGTAGTTAGATCGTTTACATGTGTGCTACCTCGTCCCCCTCGGAAATTGGCAGAATGTTTTGTTAGGAAAGTTATAGCGATACCGTCTCCCCATACTAAATCCTCAAAGGTGCCCACACTTAAAGCTGTGGAGTGCACCTATAATTTAGCCCAGATTTGAAATTTAGAGTTATATACATAATACAGTAATAATTACTACAGTTATAAGAAAATATACACCAAAAACATAAATATACAATATACTATCATATACTTATATTATTTTTATCGAGACAGTAATGTCGTGTCTTGACAGCATCTTGACAGAAGTGACACCACAGATGCGATAATAGATTGACATTAGATAGTACGAAATCTTGTGGGATCGAGGGGCCGCACATAGTGTGCCACTAAGAGGGATAGACATAGTCACTTACTACTAAGACGAAAGTGCCACACAGGCACTTAGTGACGTATTCAACGCATTTGTCTGGCACTTACATTTAGCATCTAATGCACACACACACAAAAAATAGTGGCACAGTGATAAGGACGGACGATTATCGTTCCTTTTCACTTCCACTAGTAAAAAGTTTCATAAGACCATCCCTTTCGTTCTTGCTATTATTATAACGTTGTCAAATCCATATTAATCCTACATTCATGTGTGGGATTAAATCCTCCAAGTACGAAAGACTTATTTTCCATACATTGCTGCTGAGCATCTGCTGAGTGATTGGAAGCTGTATTAATGTATTTGATCTTTGAGTATGAATACAGTTGAGTATTATGTAAGTACAAGTAGCTATGGTGATTCTGTTCTCTATGGTCATGTATCTGTCATGTCCTCATGTCAATGTCATGGTCTGTCAAATTGTATTTAATGTATTTATTGTGCGCGTTCGGTCTTCGGTAACTGTAATTTCATATCGTTTGTTGCTTATCCAAATTCTTGGAAAGCAACTCAATATACAGCCGTACTGAATTGATAGCCGAGCAAGAATGGAGGGTCGCGACCGCGGCGCTTCGTCGCCGGCGCCCGTGAAGGCGGATCCCGAGAGCGTTGCGGTAGACCATGGTAACCTTCCTCTAACATAATCTATAATCCACATTACTTTTCTAATATTACAATAATTATTGTAACACAGATTATGTTAGAAAAGGGGCTATGGCTAAAAGGATCTGCACTGCTGTTTTATTCTATGGTCTTTAGAGAATTAATGAACAAAATTTCCATGTAAAAGTATCTACTATGACCCTTAGTCATACTCTAAAGTAAATTCTCAGAACCCCAATCTGGATTTATTTTAAGATCAGATAGGAGGCAGTTTCTATTTTCACACTAAAATTCAATTATAGTGTTATAGTTATACATTTTGAAGTTAACCAAATTAATATAATCAGTTTGTTAAAGCATGTTACAGACCATATTCTCTAACTGATTCTACCTTCAAGGATGTCATAGAACCACCACTCTTATTAGGCAGTTTACATAGCTTAATAGTAATGTATTTAAATAAATAAATATCTTGGGACATCTTACACAGACAGAAGCACCGAGTGAGTCTGTTCATTTTTAGGTTATATTCCCGTAGTTATAATAAGATCACTTCCTTTTATTAACTTGGTGGTGGTTTATTTATATATAATTAGGTAGATACAGTAAGTCAGGCATTCAATCAGGCCTAGTTGGCCTGTAGGCCAACAAAATGGATGGAAATGAGAAGGAAAAGCCCCCAGACGAGACCGATGATAGTTCCGATTCTTGGACGACTGTAGGAGGAAATATTTCGAAAAAAAAAAGAAATCTAAGAAAGTTGGAACTATCACCGGTCTCAAACTCCTTAGAGCCATCTTTTAAAAAAATTACAAAAGAAAATTCTAACCTCCCAGAGGATGCAACATCAGTGACAACAGATAATAGAGTTATTCTTGACCAGGCTGGAAATGTGGAAAACATGGAACAAGAATCCAACCCTCACCTATACAAACACCCTGACTTGAGCAGGGAAGCCCGTGTGTATAGCTTGGATGATGATGGCCCATTTATAGTACACATCTCAAAGATATCACTGGCTAAACCAAATGTCTCCCTCAAACCCATCTATGTTGGCATGATTTTAACCCGCGCTAACGTTAAAAATATTAAGATAGAGGGTATAAAATCGGTGGGTCGTAATAGGGTCGCAGTAGCGTTTGATTCTGCCAATGATGCCAACTTTGTCCTGAAAAACCCAGCATTAGAAAAACATGATTTATGTGCAAGCATTCCCAGTTACAACGTTTCTCGAATGGGCCTGGTGCGTGGAGTTCCAACTGACTGGACAATGTTGGATCTTGTCAATGGCACGGATAGGAAGGATGGTAAGGGAAAGATCTTAAAAGCCCGTCGCTTACAACGCAAAATAACCAGAGAGGATGGTCCACCTTCTTGGGTACCAACCCAATCGGTGGTTGTTACCTTTGAGGGCCAGAATCTTCCCTCAAAGCTATTTGCTTATTATTCATCCCTAATCGTAGAGGTGTACCAGCTCCCAACAATTCAATGTCGAAAATGCTTGAGATTCGGTCACATTCAAAATCAATGCCGTTCTGATGCCCGCTGTTACAAGTGTGCTCAGAAACACCCAGGTGAGGAGTGTAATGTAGCCTCTGAGCATGTGACATGTTTCTTCTGCTCAGCGAACCACTATGCCACTGACAAAAATTGCCCAGAACATCACAGGCAAAAATCAATAAAGTTAATTATGTCAGAAAGGAACGTGTCATATGCGGAGGCTGCATCTCATGTGCCAGTAGTCCGTAGACCTTATGCCGATGTGGCTAATGCCACGTTTGCACCCAGTCATGAATCATCCCCGTTTCCACACTCCCAGCCCAATTTAAACAATTCATATGGCCCTTCCCCCCCCCAAAGATCCTCATACCGTAAAACAGTATTTATGCCACCCCGAACAAGAGCATCCCTTTCCCCAGGCTTTGATCGACGTGCCCATGAGAATATAGTCCGTCCACCCCCATCCCAACTTCCCAATGGACACGCCTACGCTGACCCACACGATAGGGTAACTCCTAACGAAAACCTCCTTGAACTTGCAATCAAGTTCATTGCTAACATAGCCGCCAAATGGATCGAGATTCTACCGCCCGACGTTGCACCCCTTCTTATTACACTTAGCGAGCGTCTTTCCTTCTCAAATGGCTTCCCAGGCCATTTTTCTACAATGGAACATTCGCAGTATAGTTCCTAAAAAAAGTGATCTTATTCAACTAATAAATGACCATTCTGTCTCCGTTGCGGCTGTCTCGGAGACATGGCTGAGGCCTGGTTCTCTTTTCAGGGTTCCGGGTTTCTCATGCCTCCGGGATGACCGGGCTGACGGTTGTGCAGGATGTGCATTATTAATTAAACAATCTTTTCCCTACTGCCAAATTCCCCTTCCTCCGCATTCAGACAGGATCAATGCCGTAGCTGCTAAAGTTATGGATATTAACTTCATTTCCATATATATTCCTCATCCTGATCTAAACCTCGTTCCTGAACTGGATGCAATCCTGGCCTCCGTCCCTCCTCCTCATATAATACTGGGTGACTTCAATTCCCATAATATTTCTTGGGGTTCGTATCACTCGGATGCGTTCTCAACATTTCTGGTAGACATCTTTGACAAAATTAATGTATGTGTTATCAACAATGGTATGCCCACACACCGAGTCTACCCAGGCCAAAATCCCCAATCTGTTCTGGACTTGACTGCATGCTCTCCAAATCTTGCCTCGTTATTATCTTGGACGGTACTGCGACAATCTCACGGCAGCGATCACTTCCCAATTATTATCTCCAAGCCTTCTTCGGTTCTGCCATCCCCAGCTCCTGAACCGCTCCTAAAATACAAAACTCAATCAGCTGACTGGTCAAATTTTTCACTACATATTGAGGCAAAAATCAATACATGGGACTCCAGTTCAATTGATAATAGGGAAAAATATTCGAAATTCAAAGAGTTACTTCTAGAAGCAGCCGATAGATACATCCCCCGTAAAAAAGATAGAAAGGATAAAATACCCTCTCCACCCTGGTGGAATTCCGACTGCACGGCAGCCGTAAAGGCAAGAGATGAGGCAGAGCAGATCTTCAACCAATCTGGCAACATGGAGGACTTCATTTCTTTTAAAAAGGTTTCGGCTAGCACTAAACGCCTGTTGGCTAAGTCCAAGAAACAGGGATGGAAGGAGTTCTGCGAGAGCTTGTCTCCTAGAACCCCCCCATCAACGCTTTGGAAAAAAGTGAAACGGTACAGAGGATCCTTCCAACCAGACCGTTGTTCCTCATCCGACAGCTTAACCTGGCTCTTGGACTTTGCCGACAAATTAGCACCGCCAACTGCCCCAGAAATGTCGTGCTTGAACTTTTCTCCTCTCCCCCCATCTTCAAACGTCCTAGACGATCCATTTTCTTTCTCGGAATTAAAATTAGCGTTGGACGGGTTGCGAGACTCTTCTCCGGGAGAGGATGGCATCCCATACTGTTTCCTAACAAAACTTAGCTCAGCGTCACTTAATTATTTTCTTCTTATTCTAAATAATATATTCGATACCGGGGAGGTCCCAGAAGATTGGAGAACCCAAATTATAATTCCAATTCTGAAGCCAGGTAAGAATCCAGATGAGGCCAACTCATACCGTCCGATTGCGCTCTCAGCTACAATGGGCAAAATTCTTGAGCATCTGGTTAAAAATAGATTGGAATGGTATGTTGAGAGTAGGGGACTTTTGGCAGACACGCAATTCGGGTTCCGTAAAGGTAAAAGCACTATGGATAGCCTAAATATACTTAGCACAGATATCAGACTTGCTCTATCCAACAAGGAGGACCTCTTAGCATGCTTTCTCGACATCTCGTCAGCCTATGACAATGTCCTTCTCCCAGTGCTCAGAGCCAAGATGCTACATCTGAGCATTCCTGGGAAGATTGTACAAATTGTCTCCAAATTACTCTTAGGAAGACATATTAAAATCCGCCATGGTGGTTCATTCCTCTCACCCCGCACTCTGTGGCAAGGTCTCCCACAAGGATCTGTTCTCAGCCCCCTGCTCTACAGCATTTATACAAATGACCTCGAGCAGTCTGTGGCATCCTTTTGTAAAGTTCTGCAATACGCTGACGATCTTGTCCTATACACTTCCGCAAAATCCATTGAAGTAGCTTCTACACAACTTAATATGGGTCTTGGATACCTCAAGGATTGGCTTGAAGAACATGGTCTATCCCTATCACCTTCTAAAAGCTGTACTGTGACCTTCAGCCGCAAAAGAAACATGCCCATAGCACACATCCAATTCAATGATGAAAACATTCCTGCTAAAGAATCAGTCAAATTCCTAGGTGTCATCTTGGACCGCAAAATGAGTGGCAAATTCCACCTTAAACACATAGCAGAAAAGTGTGAGAAAGGAGTCAATATTCTGCGGGCTCTATCAGGAGTTTGGTGGGGTTCCCATCCCTACTGCCAAAAATTATTATACAATGCCATCATTCGTAGTCACATGGACTATGGATCGTTCATTTTGGAACCATGTAATAGGGAGGCCCTAAAACAACTTGATCTTATACAAGCTAAATCATTAAGAATAATACTTGGCGCTATGCGGTCTTCACCTAAGAATGCGATGCAGGTGGAATGTGTGGAACCTCCTCTTGATCTACGGAGACAGTATCTTGCTGACAGATTTCTTTGTAGGGCCATCTCCTGTTCCAACCATCTCCTACTCCCTCGCTTGCAGGCTCTTGTAACAGCGGTCACTGGAAATGAATATTGGACCCATAAGGACTTGCCAAAAATAGTACAAAGCTTTTCCAAATTAGAACAAATTAATTCCATCATTTGCAAATCAAGTACAAACCCTTTATTTGAGACTAAATTTGAGACAATAATTTATACCCCTAAGGTAATTTTAGATCTTGGAATTTTTAAACAGGACCCAGGTGCAAATACCAAATTTAATAACTTATTAGAAAAATGGCCTGATTACCTACCTGTGTTTACTGACGCGTCTAAAATTGATCCTGCAAGGAGTGTTGGAGCTGCAGTGGTCATTCCAAAATTCAACATTGTCCTGGCATTCAAGTGTCCTCCACAGACATCAATATTTATAGGCGAGGCAGTTGCCATACTGGAGGCAGTAGCTTATGCAGAATCACACAATATAGAGAAAATGATTATATTTTCAGACAGTAAAAGTTGCCTTCAAGCCATTGTGGGTAATCAATTTAAAATGAAAACAAAATTCCCTTTAATCTTGAAAATAAAATCACTATTGAGAATCTGTGAAACAAAGGGACTTAAAATAATACTTGGGTGGATTCCAAGCCATTCTGGCATTTCTGGTAATGAGATGGCAGACAAATGGGCAAAACAGGCAATAGAGGTTGGAACACCAGATCATAATAAAATATATAGTTCGGATCTTTTAAATCAAGCTCAGGTCAAACTAGCTGAATCATGGCAAAATAGATGGAGCTCCTCCAGATTGGTGGTAGGAAAACATTACGGTCGTATACAGCCAAATATCCTTCGTAAACCTTGGTTCTTTAAATTCCGCACAACACCTAAATGGGTCACATCTACAATATGTCGGTTACACCTCGGTCCGGTGTGTACGCCGGTATTCCTTGCAAAAATCAGGGTGCGGGATAGCTCCCTCTGTGAGTGTGGACTTGACGAGGGAACTGTTGACCACATTTTCTTCTCCTGTCCGAGGTTTAACTATTCACTCTATGATGTATTGCCTGACAATATTCCGCGTCCTATTGATTTCAACTCGTTTCTATCTTTAATGGACCCTCCCCTAACTGCCATTCTCATAAAATATATTCAAGATCATAACATTAAACTTTGATTTCCACAACCGAATATCTATCTGCATAATCTACACTATTTTATTAATTAACAACTAAAACTGTATTTCAGCTTCAGACATTGGGATAACCTTTTTTTTTTTTAGTGATTCATCCGCTTTGTTGCTTGCCTAACTGTCATCCGCTTCCCGCTCTTTTTCATTAATACTCGTGTTCGTCTTTTGTGTGTTTGTTTGTTTGTGTTGTCCATAATACGTATTTGTTTTAGGTTTCCAGCCTATCCTTCCACAAAACCAAAATTTTACCGAACATTCTCCAAACTTCTCCAAAAGTCTACAACTCGACATTGGCAAAATCCACCTTGCTACTATTGGCAAGGAGTGAAAGCCATGCATGCGGAAAAAAAAAAAAAAAAAAAAACTGTAATTTCATATCGTTTGTTGCTTATCCAAATTCTTGGAAAGCAACTCAATATACAGCCGTACTGAATTGATAGCCGAGCAAGAATGGAGGGTCGCGACCGCGGCGCTTCGTCGCCGGCGCTCGAGAAGGCGGATCCCGAGAGCGTTGCGGACGTTGCGGTAGACCATGGTAACCTTCCTCTAACATAATCTATAATCCACATTACTTTTCTAATATTACAATAATTATTGTAACACAAATTATGTTAGAAAAGGGGCTATGGCTAAAAGGATCTGCACTGCTGTTTTGTTCTATGGTCTTTAGAGAATTAATGAAGAAAATTTCCATGTTAAAGTACCTACTATGAGCCGTAGTCATACTCTAAAGTAAATTCTCAGAACCCCAATCTGGATTTATTTTAAGTTAAGATAGGAGGCAGTTTCTATTTTCGCACTAAAATTCAATTATAGTGTTATAGTTATACATTTTGAAGTTAACCAAATTAATATAATCAGTTTGTTAAAGCATGTTACAGACCATATTCTCTGACTGATTCTACCTTCAAGGATGTCATAGAACCACCACTCTTATTAGGCAGTTTACATTGCTTAATAGTAATGTATTTGGAACCGAGAAGACCACAACCATGCCTTGATAGAGCTGCGTGGGAGTTTGCGGGCCCCTGCACCAGAGAGTTTGTGATTCTTTTGACACCAGTGACCTTTAGCTGGATTTTGCCCAGAGCTATTTTATTATTAACAGAGATTTTTTTATATTTACCTAACTAACACATTATGCAATTATGGTTAAGAAGTGTTTCCACTAACATGTTAGACACCAGTGACACAGATCTGTGATCAACAAAATCTGACTTATGCCAGTGACACACATACAAGATGAAACTAATTCTTAGGCCACTAGCATAAATCAAGATCTAGCTCCTGTGCCATTGGCATAGAGATACAAACGTTTTTGACACAAGTGCTGTGTCAAATATAGGTATAGGAGTACAATCTTTTTGGTCCCACATGCATGTCCCTGGCATAGGAGTTCTGTTAGATATTTTCGATAAGCATAGTATTAGCACTCGGTGGAACACTACCAGAGGCGAACTGTTAATGTCCCAAGATATTTATTTATTTATGCATATATGTTGAGCGAGGAAGTTAACATCTCTTCTGTCTCGAATTACGTCAAACAGACGTTTGTAAATACTTAGCACGCACAGGGGCCCCATGACCATGAATCTAAAGTTTTTACACTTGTTATTAAGATAGGTATTTACATGATGTGTTTTATTATCCTCCTACCTCTTTGAAAAAGTCAAAATATTATCAGAAAATCTGTTAGCATTCTCACAGTATAGAAGAGAAGTTGCTAAGACGAAACTAAGACTCCTGTAGAGTCTTCACACATCTCCATCTGGTTAATATGCATATACTGTTGTTTTAGTTATTGTAAAGGAGGAAGAATTGTCGGATGAAGAGGCGTGTGTGAAGGAAGAGTGTGGAGAGCGCTGGGAGCCGTGTGGAGTGAGCGCGGCAGCCATGCTGGCCGGCCTGTACACCGACCACGTGGTGAAGGACGAGCTCGTGCTGGGGCCGGAGCGCCCGCACCGTCCCGTCTTGCCGCTGGTGGCGCAAGGTATGTTCTGTGTACTTGGAGAGGACGCAACATGGTCTCACAGTGTAGTCATTGCTGTAATGATAATAAATTAATAATAATTGGTTTCATTACAAGTGAGATAATATATGTTTGTGTTCAGGCTCGGCGCTCGCTGCGGTGCAACACAACGCTGAACCTGAAATGTCCGACAGAGTGGACTACGATAAAGATCCCATTTGTGATCTTTGTGGCAGGAGGTTCGATCGGAAGTCTGATTTATTGAAACACGTCGCGATCCACATCCACATGCCTACAAGCGCGGAGCAGGGAGAGCGCCGGCCCGGCGGTAACAATGGTGAGTTGTGGATTCTGTCAGTGTTGTTGTGCCAGCAGTGCGGCGTTAGCGTCAAGTCAACGCACAGTCGTGACCTGATTTGCCGTAGTCAGTGTGGTATACTGCTGAAGCGATTTAAGCCGCGTTTATATTTGTCTGTTGTGTTGTGTTGTGACGCATCAGAACGGTATCGGTTTCAAGTATTTAATATCGTAGCATTCACATTTATCTGATGCACTGTGTTGTGACGGCGTGTGTTGTGTCGCGTCATAAGCGATCCCGGTCCGCGTCAGACCGGGTGAGGTACGGGGGGCGGGGAAGCGACACGGCACAGCAGTGTGAACGCGCCAGTGTCGTGTCGTGACGTGTCAGAGCTGCAAACTGTGCCTTCGACGCTCTAAAATACTGATGAAATTTTTCAGGATCACTCTCGAGCTCTTTAACGAGACAATGAAACTCGCCTTTAGTTTCTATCTTTTTATTTACTGCATGAATCCAGTACCTCCTTCTCTTTCTTTCTTTTGTAAGAGCGTAGCCAGCGCCAATAAATGCAATTCATCTTCAAAATTGGAATCTGAATCGGATGATTCTTAAAAGAACATTGCGAACGTGTGAGCTATCCGAGTGCTGAGAACGAACTGATATAAAATTGCGTCAGAATGCGTCACAGCACGTCATATAAATGTGAAAGGTAGCCATCACGACAGAGAGCATCATAACACAACACGACAGACAAATGTGAACTTAGCTTTATACCTCTTGCCCTCCTAGCGAGTAAAGCTAAAGCCGCGTTTATATTTGTCTGTTGTGTTGTGTTGTGACGCATCAGAACGGTATCGGTTTCAAGTATTTAATATCGTAGCATTCACATTTATCTGATGCACTGTGTTGTGACGGCGTGTGTTGTGTCGCGTCATAAGCGATCCCGGTCCGCGTCAGACCGGGTGAGGTACGGGGGGCGGGGAAGCGACACGGCACAGCAGTGTGAACGCGCCAGTGTCGTGTCGTGATGCTTATGCACAATTTTCTGAGGAAAATAATTCATATTTTTTTAAATAAAAACCATACCTTAAACATATATCAAGTTTTTTTTTGTACCAATAGGCTTGTGAAATTTTGTCTGTATTTTTTTATGTCTTCTGCAATCAAACTGTGCCTTCGACGTTCTAAAATACTGACGAAAATTTTCAGGTACACTGAGGTCACTCACAAGCTCCTTTACGAGACAATGAAACTCGCCTTTAGTTTTTCTCTTTCTATTTACTGGATGAATCCAGTACCTCCTTCTCTTTCTTTCTTTTCTAAGAAGCGTAGCCGGCGCCAATAAATGCAATTCATCTTCAAAATCGGAATCTGAATAGGATGATTCTTGAAAGAACATTGCGAACGTGTGAGCTATCCAAGTGCTGAGAACGAACTGATATAAAATTGCGTCAGAATGCGTCATAGCACGTCATATAAATGTGAACGGTAGCCATCACGACAGAGAGCATCATAACACGACACGACAGACAAATGTGAACGGTCATTCTCCAGATTTGTGCTAGAATCCTAATTAACACGTCGCTTTTTTTCTACTTACTTTTCAATGAATATCTTTACAAACATAGTAACATATTGATCGTAGAAACTTAAATGTCTATGCGTCACTTTATAATTATGAAAGGATAATTATTTAAAAAACAATCAAAATTTATGTGACGTGTGAATTAGAAAAAGGACGTGTTAATTAGAACATTACACTTTTGGAGGGCGCGTGAATTATGAAAACGACGCGTTAATTATAATATTTTAGATTTTGCTTGACGTGTGAATTAGAAAAAAAAAGTTACAAACTAACATTTCATTCCATATTCGAGAAAATATTATTTACGTAGGTATAAGTAGTGAGTTTTTATCGATAGATATCACTTATTCCATATATTTTATAACCAATTTCTAATTAACGCGGTCATTTTTGACGCGTGAATTAGACGCGTTATTTAGGTTTTCTTGAAAAATAAAAAATATCTTGTTTTTGTACATGCAATATACTACAGAATCTAATATGTATTAAATAAAGCGATTTTTAATGTATACTGTAATTCTCGGCGCAATAGAGTTACTAGTTGAATTTTAAAATGTGAACGTGTTAATTAGACATTTTGTGAACCAAGCCGCGTGAATTAGAGACAATGGTTCATAGTCTCCTTCCAGAACACAACTGACACGCCCATCCCACACAGGACTCTAGACACGACTGTAGGCTAGACCGAAAGGCGATAGTGAGGTCCGTACCTACATTCAGAGTGCTCGTATGACAATGACTAGATGTGACGCGTCAATTAGGACAGGTTTCGAGACAAAGTGTTGATCGTTGATATCTTAGTCATATAGTACTTTATTCATTTGATATTTTTTGTACCATTAAAAGGTATTTTGTTTTGTTCAAAGAACTAGCTTTCGTTGGCGTTTCTTCATGTATATCGTAAGGAGAAATTAATATGTTAGTGAATCGGGTAGTCGGACGCGACGTGTGAATTAGGAGAATGACCCTTAACGTATTTTTTTCTACCATTTGTGTTTAATATACGTACATGAAAATTCATGTACAGCTGAAAACGAATACAGTCTATGCTCAAAAAATATAATATATGAGAAAACTTATAGTTTAATATTTTTAAAGAGCGAAGACATGTAAAAATGCACGCCTGGAGAATGACCGTGAACTTAGCTTAAGGCAAATACTTGTTAAGCAAATGTTTTATTTAGTCTAATATTATGTTCCAAAAAAATTGTTGTTCGAATTACTCGGCAGCGGCCGGTGAGCGCCAGAACCGCCTCATTTCACTAATATAAATGAATACAAACAACAGAAAGATTAAAAAAAAAATTGGCTATACAAAATGTCGTTATCGATCGGTCACAAGTCACAATGTTTGAGAAAGACTTTTTTTTAAATATATTTCGTGATGGGCCCCATAATAATAGTTGTTCAATATAGCCTACTAAATCACCCCGTTCAAGGTTTTCAGTGGGTGGGGTAACACCCTGTATAAAGCTAACATAACATTTATCGATGTCAAACCAAACCAGAGTTCCCTCGTTGGAGTTCAATCATCGCCAGGCCCATCCAGGGCCGGATTTAGGGGGGGGGGGGCAACCGGGGCTACAGCCCCGGGGCCTCCACAAAAGAGGGGCCCCTACAGTTAGAGATTTTGAAAAAAATATTTAAAATTCCAACTAGTAATTATTTTTTGAGTATCAAAAGTATGTACTCCGGGAACTACATTTCAGCGAAATCATCAACGACAAAGCTCGGAAGTTTCCGTTCGTTAACGATAAAATTTATTTTCAGATAATTCTCGTTTCTGATCATATTTATATATATGTTTGTTAAATATTAAATAATCTAAACTTGTTTCCTCAAAAAAATATTTATTGAAAAACTTGACTGAAAAACATTGGCTACTTTATTTGGAAAATTATTGGGGGCCAGTGGGCCTCCACTCCTTTGTTGCCCCGAACCCTCTCAAACTCTAAATACGGCCTTGGGCCCATCGGTGGAATTACATTGGCGTTTCTGACTCAAAACAACCTGCGTTAATAAACTGTCTAATTTTCTTTATGACTATTTCAGCATTAATGTACTACTAACATTACCTACATACGCAAATAACTGTAAAAATAAAAATCAAACTACTTGTTTACCTACTTAAATAAACTACTAAATTACTAAAAAAAACTACGAACTACATATTACTACTGACTAATCTATCAAAGATATTTTTAAAGGTTGTTATTTTCAAAGATTAAACATTATTAACATTGCAAAAAAATATATATTTACAATGCATAATTATGCTCAGAAAGTGCTCTTTTTAAGAGTAAACTTATGCACAGAAAGGTTTTTAGTTTCGCACGTGTGCGGGAATGAAGTTTCATAGTACTTTTCCGCACGGCCTGGTTGGTACTGCCAAGATAGTCTGGTTTTCCTCGCATAAATTTATTTGTAAAATGTTGTATGATACACATGTTGAAATGTAGGCTTTTTGTTAACTCGTGTCGGTTATAAAAAAAGCCTTCTTTCCACACTCGTATCATAAATAACTATATTTTCATCTCTATTTCGTAAATCCGGTAAATCTTAGGGCCCGGCCCCATGACCACGGTGCGGCGCCGTAAACGTAAAACGGCGCGGCGTCGTGGCATTGCACGTTATCGCACCGTGGGAAATTACGGCGCGGCGTCGTGGCATTCCACGTTGTTGCACCGTGCGAAATTACGACGCGGCGCCGGGCAAATCCACGTTGTCGCGACGGGCAGTTTAACGTTGCGGTGCCGTGTGGAGTAGATGCAAGGTGCGGTGTCACGTTGTACCACGACGGCGTACCTTCTCATACTTCTCCAAACATTTTTGCGATCAATCTGCAATTCGACATGGATCCCATAACACGTATTCTGCTCTTGTTACTTATAAGTAGGCTTGGGACGAATTATAAACATGTCAACAGATTCCCAATTCTATAGAATTCCAAATCTACAGAATTCCGATACTACAAATTCCCAATACTACAAATTCTCAATACTACAAATTCCCAATACTACAGATTACCAATACTACAAAATTCCAAATCTACAGACTCCCAATACTACAAATTCCCAATACTACAGATTCCCAATACTACAAATTTCCAATACTACAAATTGCCAATACTACAAATTCCCAATACTACAAATTTTCAACACAACAGATTCCCAATAACACTGATTCCTAATATGCAGTACTACAGATTTCTAATACTATAGATTCCCCACCCTTCTCAATAGATTATTCATGAATATATGAGCAGCAAAATATGTAAACATTTCCACTTTATTGTCAATGTCATAAAGGTGTAAAATGTATTAAACCTAAAAATACCTGTGCCCTATACCAGCGTACAATTCTACAAAATTGTCAACTTTTTGCATGGGAGTTTATACAATTTTGTAGAATTGTACGCTTGTAAAGTTTTGTGGTATTGGGGCCTGATTTAATATACGTAATAACAAAATTAGGAGTCTTCAAGGAGATATGCCAGAAATATTAAAAACCGGTTTCTAGCCCTGGGTCAACCAAGAAAGTGGTCTACCACTTTTCGTCTGTATTACTTGACCAATAGAGTTGATAAGCGGCAGACCATTTTTCTTATTGACTGTACCTAATAAAAACATTTGCCTAAACTAAAAAAAACCGACCAAGAGCATGTCGGGCCATGCTCAGTGTAGGGTTCTGTAGTTGTCTGACCATAACGGACACAAAGGGGAAATATTTTTTATATCTTTTTTCTTATGTCCTGTTTTAAATCTGGCTTTTGGCTGAATTGCCATGGCGTTGCTTTAAAAAAATGGTGGGAAATAGCGGGAGTATATGAAAAGAAAAACTTTGTTGTGCGTTTTGAGGATTACAGTCACCATCATATAGTTGGTAGCATCCAAAGTGGTCAAATAGTTAGGTATGTACACCATATAAATTCTATTGTGTACCGAAGTTTATGAATTAGTTGGATGCTACCAACTATGTGATGCTGACTGTACTAACGGTAACTGAGCTAAGCTACGGACAGACAGACGGAAAAAGCGAAACTATAAGGGTTCCTAGTTTACTACGGAGCCCTAAAAAGGAATAATCGGTCGTCCCCAGGTTTCTTTACATATTTACAAAACAACAGTTTTATTATAATAATGTATTTAATAGAGGTATTATGTTTTAACTTAAAAATATCACATCATAGAACAAATATTTATTTTATTTTATTGCAGAGTTGCCATCAGATATGTCGGAGCTGAGGAAGTTGTCACAAATATCTGAATGCACCCTAACCGTGTTCTTACAAATAGTTTACTTTATAAGCAAAAACCCTAATCTTCCTTGGCAAATAGAAATAGTTAGTAGACAGAGCCATTAATCGTTGAAGAAAAATCAAAGGAAAAGAAAATATTGGATAAATCCATATCTTTCTATTATGAATCATGATGGAAGTCATTTCATAAGGAAGTACAAGGCACTGAAAACAAGTGATCACAAGTTTTATGATTATTTTAGAATGTCTGTGTCAAGTTTTGAAGAACTCTTATGGAAAATATCACTTCGTTTAAAAAAGCAACACGTAATGCATCTACTCCACACGGCACCGCAACGTTAAACTGCCCGTCGCGACAACGTGGATTTGCCCGGCGCCGTGTCGCAATTTCGCACGGTGCAACAACGTGGAATGCCACGACGCCGCGCCGTAATTTCCCACGGTGCGATAACGTGCAATGCCACGACGCCGCGCCGTTTTACGTTTACGGCGCCGCACCGTGGTCATGGGGCCGGGCCCTTAGTTAAAATAAAACACGTGGTCCCGGTAATAAACGAAACCAACATTGTCACATCAATAATGGTGCACGTGCTTCGTAAGAAAGGAATAGCCGATTGCGTTTTTGATTTGATGAAAAGTGACAGACTAAAGAAGGGAGCGTGACGGTCGCCTCAACTACTTATCAGTGTCCAGTCAAGTTGGCCTCTGCTGGCTCGGAATAAATGATAAATATGTCTTACCTGTGGAATGTAATTCCGTCTGTTTTCAAATTGGAACTCCTTGTTGTCATTCCACGCCATTTCACACTATACGTGGACATTTTAAAGACGTGAAATACACTTTTTCGATTTTTTGAATAGCAAAAACAAGCGCTCCTTACGGGTCTGTTATTTGGTCTCAACTGAACGGGCACGGCGAGCGCCCGCGCCTATATCAGAACGACACGTATGACTGCTGGCGGGCGCGAGCTGTAAAATGTGGGTTATCTCATTAGTATCCATAACGTATTTTATCAAGTTATAGCAGAATGAAGTCTGCTTCAAAAATTGCCTAAACAACAAGTTTTTTCAGGTATTTGCCTTGACTTAGTTTTGAACAGAACTACAAATCGCCAGTTACTAACAACAAAAATAAGCCTGATAAAACGAATGATAACTATATTAATGGGCATGAAATTCCTTACTTTAAACACCGAATACGTATTAGTATAAGTACAGAAAATCATCTCCAAAAAACCCGTTTAAAGAAATAATAACTCTTGCTAAAATACTATTAAGTTCAAATTCTCACCGCGCAACGCTAAATGTCACGTAGAAGTGCGCTCTCTGTCTATCACGTTACTCGTACCTTTTCTGAAAAATAAAGTTGCTTCCTTTAAAAAAATTATATAATAATCTTAATATTTAATTACTACCATTTTTATATTGTTGTTTTTTTTTATTGTTCATTGATATAATCCATTCACTGGCAGCGCACGAATTAGTACGTAGATATTCGACGAACAACATTCGCGAGTGCGCTCGGTGCGTCACCGCTCGCCGTGAGGCTCTACTGATGTACTCCCCGGGGTGGCACTGACAGTTCGAACCGAACGCGCTAGTTGGACAGGCCTGCTTTAAATGACTGAATTTGGGATTCCTAAGATAAAATAAAATAACGAAAAAAATAAATTAGGTTAAATTTTACAGATTTCGGAATAAAATTAAGAAAAACCTAAAAGTCGGTAGAGTAAATCATTTCTAAGACAGTTTTGTAGCAGCACTCAAGAAGTAATATCCTTCGTTTAGCATTTTTTTGCATATTTGATTGTCATCAAATTATTTATGTACATTCTACTGAGGTACTAATATTGACTCAGTTATGCAACTAACTGCAAGTCATTTTGTCACTCGAGTTTTTGGGAATATTCATTTGGATAAAATAGTTTGGGATGTGTTATTTTGGGAAACAACTTTTGGCCAAACATTAGTAAACCCCCCTCCCATGTTGCAGTACCTCAGCCTGTTCGTCGTTGCAACTCTGCCTGGGGGTTGTCTGATCAGAAGCCCTTTTGGAACTGATTTCGTTGCCAGTACTAACACTACTACTGTATAGGTGTTACTAGATATTCCAATCTGTAGACTAAAGTAGCGAATATTAATCGTTTTGTTGCAGCTAGAGGCTCGGGTGTAGTGTCGGGTCTCGGGCGCTCGTGCTTGGTCAGGCTGGAGCGCCTGCTGGTGGACGCGGGGCGGCGCACCTGCCGGGTCGGGCGCCGCACGTACAAGCTGCACACCACGAGCGAGCCCGCCCATACACCCGCACCGACCCGATACGCCACGCTCTACCGATGTCACCATTGCGACAAACGTTTCACGGACAAGTCGGCTCTAGAGAAACACGTACACACTCACCTGACAGCAAGTTCACAGACTTCAGCCCGCGAGGACATTGGTCTAGAACATAAACGAGGATTATACGGGAACGCGGATGATAAACCATTTCAGTGTAGCCACTGTGAGTACAGATGCCGACTTAAAAAGAACTTACAGGCTCACATACGGAGGATACATACTGGTGAAAAAAAATATCATTGTAACGACTGTGACTACAAATGCAAGGAAAACGTTGCGTTACGGAGACACGTGGTAATACACACTTGTGAAAATAACTTTAAATGCAAGTACTGTGATTACAAAGCTCGACGAAAAGTCGACTTAAAAAGTCACGAAATAATACATACTACTGAAAAGAAGTTTAAATGTAACTACCGTGAGTACAAATTCAGACGGAAAGGTGACTTACGGGATCACGAGATGATACACACTGGTGAAAAGAATTATAAATGCAACTTCTGTGATTACAAATGTAGACTTAAAGGTGACTTACGGAGACACGAAATGATACACACTGATGAAAAGAATTATAAATGCAACTACTGTGATTATAAATGCATACAGATAAGTACCTTACGGAGACACGAGATGATACACACTGGTGAAAAGAATTTTAAATGCAACTTCTGTGATTATAAATGCAGACTGAAATGTAACTTACGGAGACACGAGATGATACACACTGGTGAAAAGAATTATAAATGCAACTTCTGTGATTATAAATGCAGACGGAAATGTGACTTATGGAGACACGAGATGATACACACTAGTGAAAAGAATTATAAATGCAACTTCTGTGATTATAAATGCAGACGGAAAGGTGACTCACGGAGACACGAGATGATACACACTGGTGAAAAGAATTATAAATGCAACTTCTGTGATTATCAATTCAGACGGAAAAGTCACTTACAGAGTCACGAGATGATACACACTGGTGAAAAGAAGTTTAAATGCAACTTCTGCGATTACAAATGCAGATGGAAAGGTAACTTACGAGTGCACGAGATGATACACACTGGTGAAAAGAAGTTTAAATGCAACTTCTGTGATTATACATGCAGACGGAAAGGTGACTTACGGAGACACGAGATGATACACACTGGTGAAAAGAATTATAAATGCAACTTCTGTGATTATCAATTCAGACGGAAAAGTCACTTACAGAGTCACGAGATGATACACACTGGTGAAAAGAAGTTTAAATGCAACTTCTGTGATTACAAATGCAGATGGAAAGGTAACTTAGGAGTGCACGAGATGATACACACTGGTAAAAAGAAATAATTGATTTCTTATAGCTATTTTGTAAAATGAATATTGTGATGGAGGTTAGATGGCGCTGTCATCTAAGTAACATCGTCTCTAAAATTATTAATAAATAGTTAACACATTCGACACCGCGTACCCGACACTCGGGCACTAGTAAACTGTACTCAGATGCCGGCATACCCGGTAGGCGGGCAAGCATTGCTTCAGGGCTGCTACTAACAGAAAAGTTAGTAAGTCTAATACTTTCTTTTGGGAAATTGAAATCTATTTTCAAGACCGATAATAACTTTATTTTCGCACCATCGTGCACGTGGACTAGCTCAAAAACGCGGACGCGCGTACCGATTGTCTCGGTGTAATACGAGCCCCGATGCATATGTTCTCGTCCAGTTAGACAGTTTTTCGAGATTATCCCGTACATCCGGGGGAAAAGGTTTAGAGACAAAACCTTCACTATTCAATAGTAGTACTAAAGTAGTTTCTTTGAGTATAAAATATTTGGACTTAATAAATCAGAATAAAAAAAAAACTATTTTACGAGAGGTATTTTTTAAAAAATTTTCCACAAGTTTTAATTTTGTAAATAATCAATGAATGTAAAGAACGCCATTAATATTAAAGACGACATGATACACCTGATGCACTGCGAATTTTGCGTCAAGCTTATAAGCGCGGAATTACGGTGGTGAACGAAAATATAATTTAGACACTGGTTTGTTAAAATCGATTTATTAAACAACAAAAGCGTACTTCAGATTGTTGTGTCTCTTGAAATGTAGTACATTAACCATGACTAACGTTCATACAATTTATCATTAGCATAATGTGATCATTTTTAAAGTATTCAAAAATTTGTAAAAATTGTTTCGAACTAGACGAACTCCACTGCATCGGGGCTCGTATTACGCAATAGAACTGCCTCCCTGATGCGTCGCGTGCGTGACAGTCCGAACAGCCTTCTGCGTTTACTGGAGTCCCCTGCTGGGGCTCTTGGAAACATAGGGATATTGTGGATATGACTGCCATAGGTTTATAATATAGTATAGGTTAGTCTGATATAGATTTAAGAGAATGTAAACTAACACCTATGGACCTGTTCCGAAATAAAATGATATTATTATTAGTCCCTTTTTATTATTATTTGTCTTTACCTTATCCAAGGGGGTGTCACTCCGCGATTCCGTCGCGCGCTACAAGTACAAGCCGAGCGCCGCGTCTCCGCGGTCTATTCACTATTCAGTGGTTGGCGCGCGCGGTCTCGGAACGCACGTTTTTTACAACGCTGGCCCGTTACGTATCGCGATATGTCGCTTGCAAAATGTTAGGATTATTTTATCTATGTGCATCTTGATTGAAAATGCCGCAAAGTTACTGCATAGCAGCAGATTGCAAAAATAATAATGTTAATTTTCATGACCCGTTTTTCATACATACATAACGGGTTGGCTTAAAGTAATGAGAATTTTTATATTTCAAAACATATAAATATAGACAAAAGCTATTGGTTTATTGAATTTGTAATCATAGAGTATATTAGACATTACATAAAAATAAATTAACACAGCATATGAAGTTCCCACCTCTGATTTGTGTAAGTAACTGTCTTCTAACCCTGCACGTCATGCTTTGGACAACATTTAAGTACTTACATTTTCGGAAGTGTCTTTTTATAATTATTTTGGTAAATTAAAAAAATTATATAGGTACATAGAAAAAAAATAATAATATGGCAAAAATACCTGTCAATATCCGCTCCTTAGCGCTTCCGGTGCAAAGGTGCCCATAACACTCACGGCATTGCCGCGTTGTATAGCTATGGCCAACCTCTGCACCAGAAACGATTCGGAGCGGTGGTCTTCTCCCCTTTGCCTGAGTCGACGCCCTATGTCACGCACTAGGAGTTTCGCGTCCTTCCCCCAGCACCCTGCTGTTTCGACGGCAAAAGGCACAAAGAGGTACCCTGACCCTAAGGGAGCGTACTTTTGCCGCTTCACCGCAGCTTGAGCCTCGGCTGCCGCTCCAGCCGCGCGCGATGTGCGACTGATATGAGACGCTGCGAAAGTGCTAACACACGTAGCGTCCCATACCAGGCACCGACCTCTCTCCCACGGCAGCAACGTCAAGCCATCAGGTCGCTTGCCGTCAGTGCGGCTGAGGCCCGGAGGTTCGAGCACGGAAGGGACCCCGGCTGACCTAAGCGCCCTCTGGACTATGTCGTTGAGGGCATGGTGACGCGGATGCCTACCAGTGCATCGCCGGCAACTCAAAGCGTGATGGCCGTCAGCCTCCACCGTAGACCCGCAGATGCAAATGTGTGGTTGACATACGGCGCAGCCTAGGCGGAGAGCTACAGACACCCGCAAAGAGTCACCGTCGAGCAATGTGCCTAATTGAGGCGAAGGTAAGGCGTGCAGCCACGCCCCTGATTCCGACTGCGATACAGCCAGAAGTCTCGCGCGGTCTACCCCCGAAGTGTTGGCAATAAGTTCGTTGAAAGTACCTTTGCAGCCTACGTCGTCCCAAGCTCGCTGGACTTTCGGGTTCTCCGGGACGGCCGCGCCCGGGTTGCCAGCCAACCACTCCCTCGAAGCGTCAACCACATGCGGCACACTAAACAATATCAATTCACATAGTAGGCAATTAAATCTCCTACGAATCGAGTTTTACGGACGTTTTAATATACCTAGGCAATAATAGGCATGTTTCGGTAAATCTGTATGCAATGTCGGTTTTCACTCATTTTAGGTGGCCGTGGAAAAGCTACTAAATCTTGCCAGCCCGCCACATGTTATTAAGTTTCAGGAAACAACAACTTCTTAGTAATTTCTAAATACCTTTGAATGTAATGTAGTGATATGTGAGAACTCGATTCAAGAATGGATTAATATTTCAAATGAAATTCCGGGAATAATGAACGAGAGTATTTTTGAAAGTTGTCCAAAGTATTGTGCACGTTCATGAGAAAGCTAGGTACTTAAAGAAGAAAACCGGGAATTTGTTATTATTAAAGGCTGTGCAGCTTATGTCCAATATCCTCTAGTTTGTGATTATAAAATCGATAATCCAAAGCTTTTTGCTATTATTTTTATTTTATTAAAAAATGTAAATTCTCATTACTTTAAGCCAACCCGTTATTTGCTGTAATTGTTATTATGACGACTTGACTGTGAAGGTTGGGACAAATTTTATTATATTTTAAGATGAAATGTTTAAGTTCGTACAGACCCGGAATGAAAGCGTAGGTTATATTCAACTCTAAGCAGGCCCTTTATCGCGATACGACTGTCTTAACTATAATATTTTTTGATAAAAAGTACCTACTACAACACACATACACATACAATACACATATGTACATTATAACTTAAATAGTTATTATTTATTATCGTCGGATGCTGCGAGTGCGGTACGGCACAAAGCCGTGTAACTGAATAAGACCAAGTGCGGGTAGTTCGGAAAACTGGCACCATCGGCAAACATCGATATTCGTCTCTCTTCAGTCTTCTTGTTACTTTCAACGCTTGTTATTCTAAATAATGAGTTCGTATTGCTATTTCTAACTACATATTATTTCCATAATGGAACAATTGGTCTTGCAACGCCGTTGCGTTTTGTGTCCGCGATCTGTGTACCGAGTTAGACAACGACATGTATTAGGTGAAAACCATGCGGGGCACAGCTAGTGCAGTAATAAACGTTGTATGGGGGTGAATACGAGCCCCAATGCAAATGAGCTCGTCTAGTAAGAAAAAAATGTACTAACCTAAGTTCAATCTAAAAATTCAGTATGACTCGGGTGTATAGAGTAACTGAAAGTTATGTAAAAACAAAATAAGTTGTAAATGGTATTTTATTTAGTAACTGAAAAGAAACAATAACCGTCCTTAGTAATAAAAAAAACATGGAAAAAAAATTAATTCACGGAAAAAGTTCGTCTTCAGTGTTTCCAACGCAGAATAAAACGTCTACCACTTTGTGGCGTCACCTTTTGCATCTAGGACTGCCTTAATCCTGAGCGGCATTGTATTTACCAGCTCTCTGCACTCTTCGGCGGATATTCCGTTCCAAACACATGTCAGTTTCTCCTTAAGATCAGCGTTTGATCGAGAAGGGTCTTTTCGCAACTTTTTCTTCATTTTCCACCATAATGTTTCTATTGGAGATAAGTCCGGGCTGCTGGACGGCCACGACATGGTAGGAATTTTCTTAGCCTTCAGCCACGCCACCGTTGCCTTAGCGGTATGGCATGCGGCACCGTCTTGTTGAAAAGTATACGCATTTTTATACTTTAACTTTCGTATAGACGGCAGCAAACTCTCTTGCAAGATGCTTTTGTATTTTTCAGCATTGACAGTTCCATCTATAAATTAAAGACAGCCCACACCCTGTGCGGACATGCAGCCCCAAATCATCAAAGAGCCTGGAAACTTCACCTTCCGCTTAAGGCAGTCTTTTTGAAATGCTTCTCCTTTTTCTCGAATGACTTTACTTCGTTCATCGCCAACTGTGACTTCAAATTTAGACTCGTCACTCCATATTATTTTTCGCCACTGATTTACAGTCCAATTCAACCTGTTAGTTTTCTGCCTTTGTGTAAGTAACGGTTTCTCCTTTGCAGTGTAAAAACCGTAGCCCATCCTCTTCATCACTCTCTTGCAGGTGTCGACTGAAACGTCTTTTTTTATTGCGTCACGCCATAGTACGGTAAGTTCTCCTGCTCTTGCACGGCGATTTTTCTTGATGATCCTCCTTAGAATCCTGTTTTCTGCTTTGGTAGTCATACGTGGACGGCCGGATTTCTTTAAAGTTGAGATCGTTGCATGTTTTCGGTGATGCTCGATGATAGTTTGAATTGTAGATCTTGGCATAGAAAGGTCCTTCGCTATTTGGTACGTAGATTTGCCTTTGTTGTTACTGAAAATAATAATTTTCCGCACTTCGTCAGTCACTGGCTTACCTCGTGCCATTGCGATAGAGAAACAATTTAGATTAATGAAAATTTATTCTGGATTTGCCTTTTCATGTAGCTGTCTGTCATTTTAGATGACATAGAATATTCCATCTTCAATTTAAAATATTATTTTATTTTACAAAACTGAGAAAAACAGGTGTTATTTGAAATAGACGACCTATTTTGCCATAAATATAAGCTAGACGTATTTTTTTGCTTGCGAAATGTTATTTTAATACATTAATTATCTAAAAATAAATAATATTAGTACACTTTTTACAACGTAAGATTAAACTTGTTTTAATGACTTTGTGTGTATTGTTGCCCTATAACCTTCAAAATCAAGCTGGGTCTAAATACTAGTTTTTGAAATATTTTTCGTATGGACAATCGTGACTAGACGAACTCATTTGCATTGGGGCTCGTATTTGAAGGCTGATAATTCTCTTCTCCGGTGTTTTTAAAGTTTGTATACCCATATTAGGAAATAAAGCTTATGTAACTAACTTTCAGTTGGTGTACATGAGATGTGTATTGGTCATATGGGCCAATTTTCCCATCATTCTTTAATTAATTTACCTTGTTTATTGTTATTGATTAGCATGTCACATCTGTTTAAATTTAATTTACCTTGTTTATTGTACATGTCGCTGTTTAGTAATTTTAAAATTTTATCACTGTGTTTTGGCTACATTTTTTTTTAAATTGTAACTTAGGCTACAAAATGTAAGCACGTAATGTTAGCAAGTTGTGTTTGCCTGTAATTGGGTGAATACTGCGTCATAATTTGTTTGTGCTATTATTTAAGTTCGTATGTTTTGGTATTACACCTGTTGGCAATCCTTAATTAATAAATAAATAAATACACTAAAATAAAATTTGAAGAATATGTTCGCCTTTTGTTATTTAAAACTGGTAAAAGTAGATTTTTAAATAATTGGGTACAAGTGGTACGACATAGAAATAAATGTAACAGAACAACCCGAGGTATTTTTTAAGATTCTACTGTTATGTAGCAGTAGAATCTGCATAGCCTGCCTATATGCAGGTTATGGAGACGAGATCGGGGATAATAAATAGCAAGAATATATAGAATATTCGAAAAAATATTTATATTAATAATTCAATTTCTTTAAATATCTTGTGTCTTAAATTGCTTAATTCAACAACAATAAGAACAATAATTGTTGTTGTAATAAAACGACACGCTTGTTCATACGCCATTTATTTGCGAACTGCCAGAGTACCCACATAGCGGATTTATCAATAATCATGACTACCTACATTACATCTCTCTATACTAAATTTATGCACTAATATAAAAAGAAACCTTTAACCGCCAACCTTTAAATCAACCAAATTATAGCTAAATATGAAGTATAACAATAATAGGGGCAGTTAAAGGGTTAAAGAACAATTACAATCTATAACTTATAATTAGGTTTATTTAATCTACATTGACGAATGGGGCGGGCTCGGACAGGTGTGACAGCTAAATATGGAGTATAACAATAATAGGGGCAGTTAAAGGGTTAAAGAACAATTACAATCTATAACTTATAATTAGGTTTATTTAATCTACATTGACGAATGGGGCGGGCTCGGACAGGTGTGGAAGCATGAGGAGAAGCAAACTGCCACTCCGGTGAAGCCGGAGAGGCGCTGTCGGAGCCGGCGGCCCGCGCTGTGCCGCCGCCGCGCGCCTCGTCCGCCGGGGCCGTCCACGTCTCCGCCGGGGCCCTCATCGGCGTCACCGGCGCCGGCGCCGGTATCGGCTCATCGGCCGACACTGAACGATATCCCTGAGAATCTGTGCCCGATTGTTCTAATGCCGAAGTGGTAGTTGCGAGAGATAACCGACCGTTAACTGACCGTTTCTTAATTGATCGATATGCCTGTGTACGGTATCACCATCGTCACCTAATACCTTATAATTGTTGGGTCCTAGCACTTCTACTACCAATCAGAACGCACTGTTTTGACGTTGACCAATTATATTTATGGACATTTGCGTAATTTAAACCGACCTCATCGTTTTGACGATTTTGATTGGTAGCTTAGTGCACATGCGTATTGCGTATATCCAGTTATTGCCCGTTATATGAACAGAATTTGGTATGAAGGGATGCTTCTATGTTTTTTTCGTTCGCTGGTGTCATGTCGTGCCTCCGTAAGAGACTTTTCCTTCTGCATTTGTAATCGGAGAAGTTGCAATTAAAATTATTTTCACCAGTGTGTATCATCTCGTGACTCCGTAAGTTACCTTTCAGTCTGCATTTGTAATCACAGAAGATGCATTTAAACTTCTTTTCACCAGTGTGTATCATCTCGTGACTCTGTAACTCACGTTTCCGTTTGAATTTGTACTCACAGTAGTTACATTTGAACTTCTTTTCAGTAGTGTGTATTATTTCGTGACTATTTAAGTCGCCTTTTCGTCGAGCTTTGTAATCGCAGTACTTGCATTTGAAGTTATTTTCACCAGTGTGTATCATCTCGTGTATCCGTAAGTCACCTTTAAGTCTACATTTGTAATCACAGAAGTTGCATTTAAAATTCTTTTCACCAGTGTGTATCATCTCGTGATCCCGTAAGTGACCTTTCCGTCTGCATTTGTAATCACAGAAGTTGCATTTAAAATTCTTTTCACCAGTGTGTATCATCTCGTGACTCTGTAAGTTACTTTTCTGTCTGCATTTGTAATCACAGTACTTGCATTTGAAGTTCTTTTCACAAGTGTGTATTATCACGTGTCTCCGCAACGCAGCTTTTTCCTTGCATTTATAGTCACAGTCGTTACACTCATATTTCTTTTCATCAGTATGTATCCTCAGTACGTGAGCCTGTAAGTTCTTTTTCTGTCGGCATCTGAACTCACAGTGGCTACACTGAAATGGTTTATCATCAGCGTTCCCGTGTAATCCTCGTTTATGTTCTAGACTAAAGTCATCGCGGGCTGAAGTCTGTGAACTTGCCGTCAGGTGAGTGTGTACATGTCTCTCTAGAGCCGACTTGTCCGTGAAACGTTTGTCGCAATGGTGACATCGGTAGAGCGTGGCGTATCGGGTCGGTGCGGGTGTATGGGCGGGCTCGCTCGTGGTGTGCAGCTTGTACGTGCGGCGCCCGACCCGGCAGGTGCGCCGCCCCGCGTCCACCAGCAGGCGCTCCAGCCTGACCGAGCACGAGCGCCGTCGACCCGACACTACACCCCGAGACCAGAGCGTGAGCGAGCCCCCAGCTGCAACAAAATGTATTTAGTTAACTTAGGACTGATTTTTCAATCCCCAGTTAACAGTACCTGTCAAATAAATGTTAGTGTTGTCCTTTTTTGACTGATGATTTTAAAAAAAGGTTGATGATAATTTTAACTAACGGATAGGTTTATTTAAGGATTGAAAAATCAGCCCTTAGCTTAGTAACTTAGCGGGTAGTTTGGGGAGTGGGTCAAAATTATTTTCGTTGTCTTGTTTCATACCACTCTGTCACGCTTTTAGTTGCTGTTTCGAGTTAGTATATAAAACAAATGCGGTGCAGTTGTATTTCTTTCTCACGCTAGATTTTAATCAATACATGAGATATTGAAAATAAAACATCATCTCATAGTATTTACGGTCAAAGCGTAGGTACATCATTTTACCCTAAACTCGCAAATCAAGTAGTATCGCTGCATTTTTGGTATGTTCTTTAGACACCATAGGACAGTATAAAACCACATTTTGCAAGCAAAAAAAAGTTGTGCTACCTGCGTATTACGTGAAAAACTGCGAAATTTACGGTCATTTTTAGTTACTGATTTTTATTAAAAAACCCTTACGTTTTTTAATATCACATGTTCTTAAACGTTTAAAGATTAATAAATTTCCAACAAGTTAAGCTAACAAGGTGGACCGATGACCTGGTGAAGGTCGCGGGAGTCCGCTGGATGCGGGTGGCGCAGGACCGGTCATTGTGGCAATCTTTGGGGGAGGCCTATGTTCAGCAGTGGACGTCTTTCGGCTGATATGATGATGATGATGAGCTAACATACTTTTCCCTAGGTCTTATAGATTCGAGACTTCAAAAAGTACTCTTTTTTGTGAAGTAGATAAAATTTTGTGTTTTGCTAACGTTTTCGGCTTAATATCGGCTCACCAAATTATGCTACGAAAAACATGCAAAAATGACCTTATAGCGCACTTAATATTCTTTCATTGAAGGGTAAAATCATGTCAGCAAACTTTATAATTGAAAATAAAAACACGAAATTCAAAAGGCAGGAGGCCCGCTATCTAAGTTTTTCATACAAATCGCAAGTCGTGTTGCAAAGCTGCAATTTTGGTATATTATATAGACCCTATACGGATATACGAAAAAGCATATTACAAGAAAAACTAAATAATAATTTCGGCATAGGACGTAAAAAACGGAAAATATTTCCGACTTTTATTAGTTTTTGACGTTTAATTAAAAATCACGATGAGAAAAAGACGTTTATTTAAGACATATAAAAATTTCGAGTATACAGGATGAAGTTTATTTTACCTCCTCAACTGCGTTTTCTAATTGACCTGTCATATACTTCTGCTTATTGTAATCGCCTGTAATTTTTTTTAAGATGTACAATAAATATTTAATTAATTTATTCTATTAAATTTAATTTATTCTATTTAATTTTCAAATATTTAATTTATTCTATTCAATTTTCAAATATTTAATTTATTCTATTCAATTTTCAAACTTACAGAAACAAGTTTTAAAACTCAATTTACTTAACAGTTCAAAAAATAAAGGGGCTGATGACGTGCAGGCCTGACGCCTGCCAGGTCATGGCTATTGCTCTTAGAATGCCATAAATTGTAAGTATACAAATTTCTAACCTTACAGGGAGACCGTTACTCCCAGGGTTCACTAGCTCTTGGACTATTAGTATTTTCCATTTAATTCTCAATAGTCTTTATACGCCTGCTGAGACCGGTTTACGGATATCTATTGACGTGTCCGTGAATGGGTTGCAGCAGGTGTACAACACAGCAAATTTCTCAAAAAGGCCTCTACGTGTTTCGTCAACTTGGGTCCATATCCCCGTGCAAGCCTATCAAAAGACCGGGATGTAAAGACAAAAATAACAAACCGAAATTGTGAAATGAACAAAAATTATGTATCGGGCCGGCCTAACCGAGGCCGTGCATTATCGCTAAAATACTACGGTTACTGTAATCTAGTAACTGGAGTTCGAGGCCAAAGAATCTACGAAAATATTGCCACAACAATGAAATGTTCTTACAATAGTAAATCCTTATTTTCTAAAAACAGACGTTGAGATATGTTATTTATTGGTAATTTTAATTCTTTAATTTATAGAAACAATATTATTTACTTATTTTCACGTAAATATAAGATATTTTAATAAAAACTTAATTATCCGCAATTATTAGTAACAAAGTTGGTATTGCGCTGGTATCACCTCAGGTGTTAATAACATTTGGTACAGCAATTTAACTACACATAAATTAAAAGGTAGGTATGGTTAAATTACTAAGCCGTATAAGTACTATACTTTACTATTACTAAGCAGTAGTAATAAAAAATAAAATACAAAAAATGCTTATCAATAACTCGAGTAAAAAAAATAAAGCAGCCTGGAAAATAATAAATAAACATAAATCAAAACCGCCAATAGATCAGATTTCACAAATAGTGTCTAAAGGCAAGTTCATAATGTCCGCCCAAGAAATTGCTCAAGAGTTTAACAATTATTTCATAGACCAAATACATTTAAATTCAGCTAATAATGTTTTAAATAGAAATGATTCCAATAATATTATGAATACATTGACATGCAATATACCTAATTCTATTTTCATGAAACCCACTGATCCAAATGACATTCTCACTATAATCAATTCCCTTAAAAACAGTCACAGCACAGGCTACGATGGTATTAGTACACAGATAGATAGATAGATAGATAGATTTATTTATTTCTTAATGAAAATTACATGTCATTTGTTAACAAATAGCACAAATTCACAAAAAGATCGTCAAATGTATATAAAATAAAAATAATAAAACAAATTCTAAACATCAATGCATAATTAAATTCACAAAAAGATCGTCAAGTGTATAAAAAACAATAAAATTACAATATATTCAATTTAAAATTAAAATGTCTAAACTAGATTGCAACAATGTCAATATTATGTATAATAATAAATATATTTTAATAAGTATATTTTTCGATGTATTCCCTTACGGAATACAATGAATTCGTCAAAAAGAATTCATTTGCTCGTTTTTCAAATATGTCGTCAGAGTTTACATTTCTGATATCGGCGGGTAGACGTTCATACAGCGATGGACCTATTACTCGCGGGCTCTTATCGAGTAACGCTAGACGCCGCGGCACGGGCAGTAGTCGCCCCGTCTGACTTATTCTGCCTGCCATATTCGACCGTTTAAATAGGTGAATATTTCTACGCGTAAATATTATGATCTCGTACAAGTATAGCGAGTAGTAGGTCATTATGTTAAGTTTTTTAAAAAGTTCTCTGCACGAGTGCCTCTGATTCACGCCTGCCAATATTCGTACGGCCCGTTTTTGAAGTATAAATAATCGGTCGGAATGAGTTGAATTGCCGTACAAAATGATGCCATAACTAATTATAGAAAAAAAGTATGCGTAATATATTTGCATTAAAGCATTATTGGAGACAATTGGTTTCAGCTTGCGCAGTGCGAATATGGCGCCACCCAACCTGTTACACAAATTGTCTACGTGCCCTTTCCAATTCAACTTGGCGTCAATAGTGAATCCGAGGAACCTGCACGAGTCGCAAATCGGTATCGGACTCTGTATCAGTGGCATGTGTGTGGTGTGTCCAGCTGAAAATAACATGACATTGGATTTAGAAGTATTTAGTATGAGACCGTTTGCCGAGAACCACTCGTGAAGCTGGTCGGATGCTTTTGATAAGTTGTTTTCCAGCTGTTGATGCGTTTGTGCGGTGACTATCACGGTGGTATCATCAGCAAACAGCACCATCTTACCTTCGGGCACAGAGGTAGGTAGATCGTTTACAAACATCAAAAACAGGGTATTTCCGAGCGCCGAACCTTGGGGTATTCCTTGTTTTAATACACCTGCCTCGGATTTTATGCTTTTGATGTTTCCACCCGACACCTCCATTTTCACCTCTACCGTCTGCTTTCTATCGCGAAGGAACGATGCAAATAAGTCATGAACGGCATTCGTGATTCCGTAGTGACGTATCTTTTCCAATAACAGTTCATGACTTATTACATCGAACGCTTTCGATAAATCGCAGAATAGCCCTGCTACCTTCTCCTTTGTTTCCAACGCGGTCGTTATTGTGTCGTATATCTGATACGCAGCTGTTGTTGTGGACCTGTTTTTTCTGTATGCAAATTGTCTGTCTGTCAGTAAGTCATTTGATTCTAGATGGTACATTAAAGTGGCAGATAATATAGACTCAACGATTTTGGAGATATTTGGCACAATTGTAATTGGTCTGTAGTTATCTACAGCGCTTTTTTCACCTTTCCCTTTATACACTGGACATACTCGTGTGCATTTTAGTACGCTAGGGTACACTCCGCAAGTGAACATCGTGTTTATAAGTTCTACGAGTAGCCCTGCAACGACTGGCCAAATACACTCGAGTATGTTCAGTGAAATGTCGTATATATCCAAGGTCGTATTTTTTTTAATCATGGACCGCAACGTACGATATAGGTCAGTTACCGTAATAGTCTGTAATACTAGGTGAGGTGTGTTTGTGTTGCGTAAGTGTTGTTTTAGGTACTGTACAGAGTCCGATTTGTTAGTATTTAATTTAAACTTCGAAGCTACAGTGCGAAAATGTTGCTTCAAGTGTTCTGGCACTTCTTGAGGTGGTATGTTTTTCCCCCTGACATCCTTGAGTGTGATATTTTGTTGTGACTGTTTTGTGGACGCTTCCTGGTTGATAACTCGCCACATTTCCTTTGAAGGGTTTTTACTCTCGACGATACGGTTTGCATAATACTCTCGTCGTGCCGACAGGGTTTCGCATTTTATACGATCTGCCTGATGAGTAATGCAATCCGAGAGTGTTTCGAGTTCCGGATACTGACGCTTCATTTCAGTCAGGCAGGTCATTGTAGTTAACAATAAGATTCGAGAGTGTTTCTGTCAGCCATGGGACCTGTTTACGTTTCTTAATTAATATATTTTTAGTCGGAAAATGGATGTCAATGTAATATTTTAGAATGTTAAATAATTTATTAAATTTATCGTCAATAGAGAGCATTTTGTCAAATATAAAATTCCAATTATAATTCTCAATGTCTATATAAAACGTTAATAATGATTGGTCTGTATATAGTCGCTTTTGGATGTATGAGTTAGCGTTTATGTGTTTAGTTGGCTGATCCGTGGGCGGCGGTGATCAGCTGGGCGCTGTGGTCGCTGATGGGGGTGTCGAGCGGCGCGGCCGCGACGCCCCGCCACCCGCGCGGCGCCAGCGCGCAGTCAATGCTAGTTGCACTGTGCGCTGTCACACGGGTCGGAAACGAGATACAATTTTCGCACATGTAGCTTCGAAGGATTTCGTCTACTCGCCGTCTCAGAATGTTATCAGATGAAAAATCGACATTTTGATCTCCGACTAAAACAAATTTCTTGTCCTCATTTGTTAGCTTATCTAATAATAATTCTAAATTATTCAAATACATGTCAAAATTACCATTTCCGGTGCGATATAATACAATAATAATTAAATTTAAATTACAAATTTCAATTGCGGTGAATTCAAAGTCGAACTCAATCGCCAGGCTTTGTAAATCGTTTCGCTGCCGATAAACAATATCATCCCGTGTGAACAGCGCGACCCCGCCATGTGCTATCGTTTTGCGACAGTAGCTATTTGCGAGTCGGTAACAACTTAACCTCACTCTTTCAATTTCATAGTTTTTGCACCACGTCTCACTGCACGCTAGTACTTCGGGTTTTTTAGAGTCCAGTAATAAATCTAATAACCCTGTTTTGCCGCAAATCGATCGCACATTTTGGTGAATGATCTTAAAGTTAAATAATTTAGTTAACGTGGCGGTCGGTCGGCGCTGCTCACTAAGGAGTTTTTTGGCTGCACGGTAATGAAGTGCCTAATAGAAACACCAGGCGGCCAGTGCCTGTGATTTCGGATTATACCTACTTTGTTTGCCGGCACATCCACCTTAAAGGACGAATAGTGACCTCGTGTGACCTTTAGCTGCTCACACCTATCGACCTTGACGCACATGCTGGACTCTATGTGACTAACCACCTCGTCAGGAGTGGTTTCAGCGCTGAGGTTGAAGATGTGCAGGCTAGCAGACCACGGTGCCGCCGCTCGTAGCCCTGGTGGCCGCCCCGCTGGAACCGCGTCCGATGCAGCCGGTGCCGGATGCGCGGCCGGTACGCCTGATGCTGGAGTCTTCACAGAAGAGCTCGGCGCCTGTCTCGCTGATGCTGCAGCCGGCGGTGCCCGCTCGGCAGCGCGCTCGGCCGACACGGGGAGCGGGTGCAGCTGCCGTGGTGCACTGATGGCTGGGACTCCTGAGATGTCGTCAGGGGAGGCCAGTGGTTGTGCCGCGAGAGCCTCTGACTGCACCTTACGACGGGGACGAGACCGGAGCCTCTGAGTTTTCACTGGCAGGGCCTTTAGGGGGCGAGTGGGAGTAATAGTTTCCGGTTGTGCTATTGAAACGGACTCTTCACTGTGTTGGGGGTTCTCTTGGGAAGAGACATCAATAAAAGTGAGTGCTTCAGGGCCAGAATCATTCAGTGTGTGTATTGTGTACTCCTTTGTGCTGAGGTTAGTGTCCTTTTTTTCTAAAATTGACAGTATTTGTGCATTTAGTTCCTTCTGCCGTGTTAAATCTTTTTGTTGTCGTGCAATTATATCGTATGTTTCGTCAATTTTTTGTTTCATTTCAAAAACAGTCTTCTCTAAATTCAAAATAACGGCCATCAGCTTGTCGTCACTGCAGTTATCTTTTACTTTAGATTTAGCCATTTTCACTTTTTACGTATCACTGTATTTATATGTCACTAATAAATCAAAATAATCAAATTATGTCACTAAATATATACTAAAGTTAATTATAATTAATTAAATAAGGAACAGCAAATTCACATTTGTATTGACATGACAGCTGTCAGCATTAGTCTAGTACACAGTCTAGTCACAAGTGGTGAAATCAGTATCTACAATTATTTCGCCAATAATTAGTCACATAATAAATCTATGCATTGAGAAGGGCGAATTTCCTGAAAGTTTGAAAATAGGTATTGTAAAGCCCCTCTTTAAAAAAGGAAACAGGGAAGATCTGGCAAACTATAGACCTATAGCATTGCTTCCTGTTTTCTCGAAAATTCTTGAAAGGGTGATTTATAATTCTATTTATAATTTTTTTGAAACAAATAACTTACTGGCTGAGGAACAAATGGGATTTCGCAAGGGCAAGTCTATAAATTTGGCTATTTTTGATTTAGTTCGTAGAATTGTTACAAAAATGGACAGAAGAGTACCAGTCACAGCACTCTACATGGATATGTCGAAAGCTTTCGACTTTGTAGATCATGCAATTTTGTTAGACAAACTAGTATACAAATATGGGATAAGAGGAAATATACATAGTTTAATTAAATCTTATTTAAGTAATCGTAAACAAATAACACAAATAAACAGACTTTGCGTTAAAACCAAGACTGAAATGACTTATTCGTCTAAAGTAAGAAAAATTAATTATGGCGTGCCACAGGGTAGTGTCTTAGGACCATTATTATTTATCATTTATATAAATGACTTACCACAAGCAATAGAGTATCCCATGGTTCTCTTTGCAGATGATAGTACCATAATTTTTGATTGTAAAGATCCAAGTACATTTGAATTTGACATATGCAAGACATTGGAAATTGTAATTAATTGGCTAACTAGGAATAATTTAAGAATTAATTTAGACAAAACACAACTTATGACATTTGAGCAACGAAAAAATAATGCACACAAATTAAACATATCATATAAGGGAACACAGATTAATGAAACAGATGTAACAAAATTTTTAGGTATAAGTGTAGATAGTAAGTTGACATGGCGAAATCAAATTGACATTATATGTAAGAAACTCAATCAATTTTCATATCTATTATATAACTTAAGAAAGATTGTTAGCGAATCAGTAGTGTTAACGGCCTATCATGCCTATGTTACATCTACTTTAAGGTATGGCATCATATTTTGGGCAAATTCAGTGGACAGGGATAATGCATTTAAAGCTCAGAAAACATGCATTAGATCTTTGTGTGGCATACCTCACCCTCAATTTCAACTACCTAAACCGGAATCTCTGAAACCGTATTTCATAAAGTTACAGATTTTGACTCTTCCTTGCTTATATATATTCGAAGTGGTAATGTTTGTAAGATGTAATCTTAATATGTTTCATAGTTTAAGGAGTACACGTCACAGGAGCAAAATAAATTCAATGTCTTCCAAAACTGCCCTATTACAGAAGAGTATACTCGGCATGGCGCCAAAACTTTATAATAAAGTTCCTAATGACATTATGCGTTTAGAAAATTTGACAGATTTTAAGAAACAATTATTTAAACACTTAGTCAATAAAGCCTACTATAAATTAAGTGAGTATTTAGATTATAATAACAGTAATTGACAGCAGTTGTATGCATGCACCTGCTTCAATTGCTAACCAAATTTGTATGCCACTCGGCCCGACATGGAGAAACTGTGTATCTGCCTTTTTGTAAGACCTGTACTAATGTTGTAAGTACTTTACCCATGTTGTACAAATAAACAATTTTGATTTTTGATTTGATTTTGATTTTTGTTTTCATTTTACATTTCCAAATTTCTTTCCCATAATTTTAACCCGTAATAAGGCACCCCTGCCTTATTACGGGTTAAAACTTCTTAGTAATAGTATAGTATAGTACTTATACTGCTTAGTAATTTAACCATACCTACTGTCTTAACCCTTAAATTGGCAAATTTAAAAAAAGTCGTGCGTTCCACCCTCTTCGCCATTGTGTAGATAGAGCACAAAATTCTGTCTAAGAAAAAAATACGAAAAGTGGGTCAATGACTATGTACACTGTGAGTGTGAGGAACATTGCCAATTTGAGGGCACGCTGTCGTATGTGTTCACTGGTAATTCAACTTATTTTTAAAATAGGCTTTGAAACGTTGGCTCTTATCATTTTAAGTTCTTTACAAGAAAATTTTGTCATATCAATGTTAGTTAAGAGAAAAGTTTTTAGGTATTTACGTGTTTTTAAGAAAATCCTAGTTGTGACAGCCATATTAAACAAAAAGGCGTACAAACATTACACAGGTATATAATGTTTGTATTAGGAATTATTTTAAATAACTAAATAAAATAACAAAAAGGTTGTGGAAACCTGAAAACTTTATTTGACAATGACATAAGAGATTTTGACGGATTTGACAATAACGCATCTGTCGTAGTTTCGTTGGCCTCGAACTCCAATTACTAGATTTTATATAAAAAGGGTTGTGCAACGCTTTATAGCGCAGAACTATTTTCGTGTATGTCGTATTTGTGTAAGTGTTGTGCTAGTGTAATTAAGTATATATGTGTGATAGTGTACATCGCGAGTTGCGGTAATATATTTTGTAGGAATTCTGTTATGTATAGAGTAACAATAGTGACGTAATAAGGGAGTTTCAGCATCTTTCTTTTTGTTCATTTAAAAGGTGTAAACGATAATTGTTTTTAAATGTTTGTTTATTCTTTAAACGACGAATCGGTGGAGGAATATTGTTCCAACATTTACTTGCGCGGTACCGAAAACTCCCCCTGAAAGCAGCGGAACTGTGCCTGGGAACCAGTATAACGGCCGTTCGTGACGATCTAGGTTGGTGATGGGTATTAGAGATCCATACAAGTTTCTTATACAAATAAGTGGGCTGTTTCGTTTGAATAGTATCAAATAGTAGGCATGCAAACATACACTGAAAAAAATAATTTGTTAATGGTAACCGAACTTTCGTCAACCTGTAACTTAAAAAAAGTGACGAGCGAAGTAAGGCAATATCTTACTAAAATCAGTTCGGTTAATTTTCTACTAAACAATTGATGTTGCGTATTGCTAAACAATATTAGTTATATCGTGTGAAAACTGGCTGTTGTATATTACCATAAGTTCAGTTATATTTAGTTTACAATTCAGTTATTGTAGACGTGCTGTATGTTGATAACAAATTTACTGTTTGTCAAAATCTTACTGAATTCACAACTTACTTTAATCAAATTTTCTGCTACGCCTAAACCAACTGGCTCAGTAATGTTTAACATAACTTTTTTGTTACCTATAACCAATTTAGAGTATTATTTTAAGCAATTTGTTTCATTATATTTAACCAAATTATTTGCCTGCATGTAACCAAACGAATAGGTTATACACGACAAAAATACGTTGTTCATATACAGCCAAATGTTTAATTATTTTGACCAAATAGTTTGCCTACTTCTAACCAAATTAATAGGTTATACATGACAAAAATACGTGGATCATATACAGACAAATATCAAATGAGTTGTAAATAGGGCTCACTGCCTGTATAAAATCCAGTACGTCTCATCGTCACCTTTCTTATCCCCTGGGTGATAAGACGTACTGGATTTTATACAGTCAGTGAGCCCTATTTACAACTCATTTAACTACAAGTAGGGTGTATAAGCCACATCGATGATTACCCAAAAAGAAGTAATACTAAACGAGCAAAAAAAAAGAAACATTTATTTTAATTAACTTTATTAATTGAAATAATAGAAACATTCATAGTCATTTATAAGAACGGTATAGTAATCAAAATAATCAATCAATCAATAATACAATCGCGAGCAAGAGTACTTTTTGCATCACTTTATAGGTTTTCATTGCACAGAGTATCTTTGTAAACCAATTTATTTTTCTAAATTATTTTACGAGTAATTCCATTATTTTGCTTGATACATTAGCTTCAGAGTCTCTTTGATTACAAGGAAAATGAAGAAATCAAAATTATTTGGTTTACAAAGACATGACATGGTTTGAAATGTCCTTATGTAACCTTCTAATCCCCATTCCCGAAGGTAGTCTCCGAGGGTGTCTGCTGGTGGAGGTACAACTTCCATTTAGGAATATTCAAGTAACTTGACATACATATGTCATACACATCACACAAAATCATGTAACGCAACGCAAAAAAAGCGTTTGGTTATTTCTATGCTAAGTATTGTCTATATAATGAAGTACGTTTGGTTACACATTGTATTTTATTTGGTTAGATAAAGCGAATGGTCTGCTAGAGTAGCAAACCCGTATTTGGTTTTACTCTACTAGACAAAACGGGTTATATGTAGCAAAAACATGTATTACAATAGCAAATCATTGTTGAGTTAAACCTAAACAATTTTATGTTATGGATAATTAACATCGTCTTTGTTAGAAGCTAGGACTTGGTTTTTGTTGCATATTGTCAATGCTTACTCTTAAATTAGACCAAGCGGTTTATTTACATGTGAACACTTGAATTTGTTTACTGTTTTAATGTAAGACGTATACAAGCATTTATTTACGAATAGCCCAACTTAGAATAACATTATCCGTTTGGTTTTTAATACGCAAACCTGTTTGTTAATAGAAATTAACTTTAGTAACGCCATACCGAATTATGGTTAATGATGAAATAGCCAAAGTAGTTCAGTTAAATATTTTTTTCAGTGTAAGTTCTTGTCGTGCAGTCATTTTTAATATATCCGAATTATTTAAATATGGTGTGATGTGTGTCCTAGGAGGTACCTTGAATTGAAACAATATCTCGCGCAGGCATTTTGTACTCTTTGAATGAGACGCTGTGAACGAGCCAAAAGGCATGGGCCAAAAAATAAAGTTGACAGCTGCCACCTTATGTCGTTTATTTCAAAAATTATTTTCGATTATAAAAACAAACAAGATAAATTTATTGTAAATACTGATTAAATTAACTAAATATTGACCAACCAAATGAAAAAAACTGCACGCAATTCAATCACCCCAGCGCGACATTCGCAAAACGTAACCTTCAGGAAACAGAAAGCCCCGAACCCCTCAGTAAGTACTCCCTTAACCAAGGACTCCACCCCAGAAGCTCTACCAACCGAGTTCGCAGCACTAAAACAAGAAATTTTAAATCTGAAAACAGACCTCGCAAATGCACTCACTAGTATTAGCCGCTATGAAAGCAAACTTTTAGAAATGAACACCAAAATGACAGAATATGAGGCCCGGCTCAATATAACTCAAGAGAACACCATTGAAACCTCAAGATTAATTAAGCTTAATAACATCCTGGAAGCTAAGATCGATTCTCAAACCAAAGCACTCTCCACCTACGAGTCACAAGTGTCACAACCTAATTCCATAACAAGTCCTACCTCAGATGTGTCCAATACCCTAAAAACTATCGATTCTGTTCAAAAAGAGCTCAACTACCAAGCTCAAGCACAACTCAGAAACGACATCGAGATTTCCGGCATAACCGAAAAGCCAGGTGAAAATCCGATTCACCTATTTTTGACTTTGGCCATCATTGCAGGGATGAAACTAACAGATAACGACGTGGATTACGTGTCTCGCGCAGGACCGCCTAGAAACAACAACCAACCGCGGCCTCTGGTAGTCAGATTCTACCGTCGCAATATTAGAGATATGTTCTACAACTGTGCAAAATCACGACGTCTCACTTCTGCGGATATTAATATTGATGGCCCACCACAAAATATTTACTTCAACGACCGGCTTACCAGAGTAAACCGACAGCTTTTTCGTGAGTCCAGAATTCGATTTAAAGAAGCGGGGTACAAATTTTGTTGGACAAAGTGGGGCCAAATTTACGCAAAAAAATGCGAAGGTAGAGGCGAAGATGCCAAAGCCGTTGCTATCAACTGTTTCAATGACATCGCAGACACACTCAGGAAGTCATCATCACTGCCGAATAATTCCCACAGCAAGGCTTAAAACAAGATCAATGTGTTTCCTTATGTTATTTTATGATTCTATATTGCAAATTTCCGTAAATATTGTCATATCATTCATTATCACACAAACCACACACACACACTACACACAATTGTACGTACATGAAATGAACTACTCATTGGATATTATAAATTCTCTTTCAGCTCTCAGTAAGTACTCGACCAATTTCATAGAAGAATATTATATATATTTTTATTTTATACGAAGCGTACGTCTCAAAAATGGCTAACCAAGATATTTTACTGGATTTGGATTCTGACGTCACACGCTGCGTTATTGCTGAACGACCTGAGTCATGTGAGTTACTTTTTAATAACATTTTTAACATTAAAATCTTGACCTTTAACATTAGGAGCTTGCAAAGGAATTTTGACCAATTTTTACTGACATTTTCAAGAATAAATACTCCTATAGATATTATAGTCCTAACAGAATGCTGGCTCCATGATGATACTATCATCCCACAGATTGTCGGGTATCAATCGTACCGAACACTTAAACGTATTAACAAAGCAAGCGGTGTTGTGATTTATGTCAGTAATATATGGGAACCCACGGTAACAGAACCTCCGTTTGAAGAAGCCAACTGTTTAGTCGTTGACATAAAGAACCAGTTCTGCGTCTTAGGCATATATCGATCTCCCGGCTTCGCCGATACAACGAATTTTATGAACTCACTGTCATCCATTGTCACAAATTCGCCCTGTCTAATAGTAGCAGGAGACATAAATATTAATACTCTTTCAACAAATAACTGTGATATTAACATAATTACTAACTACTTATGTTTACTAGCTGAACTCGGTCTTAAACCAACTGTCAACAAACCCACACGCGGAACATCGTGCTTAGATCACATCCATATCTGGCATAGATATAAATATCTGGCAGTCATCTGTGGAACTGACATTACAGACCACGATATTATCATTACAGGTGTTCAAACTCAAAACCCAAAGCCCAAACAAGGGAAACGTGACATCACTAAAGTAGACTACACTTCTGTAACGGAAGAACTGAACACTACTGATTGGCATACTGTAACAACCTCAATATCAGTTGACCATGCTGTCAAAGCGTTCAACTTGCTATTCTTTGAAATTCTTCGCAAACATACTGTCCATACCCGACTAAGCCGTTCAAAATTTACGCTAAAACCCTGGATGTCACCTGGTCTCATTCGATGTTCAAAACATAGAGATCGTCTCCATGCAAAATGTCGGAAAAACCCCAACGATGAAACTCTAAAACTAGTTTATACACGTTACAAAAACTTTCATAATAACCTTCTCCGGAAGTTAAAACACAATTACGAATCTAAAGAACTACAAAATAATAAAAATGACCCGAAAAAACTATGGAAAACTATTAAAAATATAACACAAACTCAAAAAAAAACATCAAGAGCCTTAGACCTACTAAAAATTAAAAACTCTCCTAGTAGATCCCTAAATTATTGTAACGAATATTTTTCGAATGTCGGAAAAACTTTAGCCAACCGCATTCTAACTGATATAAACAAAACACAAGAAGACTTAGCACAAAAATCCTCCATACCTTCATCTCCATTACAATCTTTATTCCTAGAACCTACTGACGAAGCCGAAGTTGAAGCATTAATACTCAACCTAAGACAAGATTGTGCTCCTGGTCTTGATGGAGTGACCAATAGTTTGATAAAAGCAGTTAGAAACTCAATCATACCACCACTAACTCACATCTTCAACCTAAGCCTCTCTGAAGGAATATTTCCCTGTAAATGGAAAGTAGCCGCAGTTACCCCGATACACAAAGGTGGTGATAAATCCGAACCAGGAAACTATAGACCGATTTCGTTATTAGAAGTGTTTTCAAAAATCTTAGAGAAACTAGTAAGTAAACGATTAGTTAGTTTTATTGAAAAAAATAAGATTTTTTCAGATCATCAGTTCGGTTTCCGATCAAATAAATCAACAGAACAGGCAGTTGAATTAATGACTTCAAAAATATCCAAATACTTAGATGAGAATAAAGCTTGCGTGGGTGTCTTTCTTGATCTTGCTAAGGCGTTCGACACTGTCTCTATTCCAATACTCTTAATGAAGCTTGAAAATCTCGGAATCAGAGGAAACTCCCTAGCTTGGTTTAAGAGCTATCTCTCAAATCGATCCCAATGTATTAAAATAGGTAATGATATCAGTGACCATACACCCATAGAATTCGGCGTCCCTCAAGGGAGTATCCTAGGACCGACGCTGTTCATTTTATATATCAACGACATTATGAGCATCAATGACTTGAATTCTGACGTTATCTGTTACGCTGATGATACTGCTCTAATCTTTCACGACCAGTCATGGGCAAAAGTAGCGAAATTAGCAGAAAGTGGGTTGGATAAAGTTGCTAAATGGCTACAAACAAACCTGTTAACCCTTAATGTCTCTAAAACAAAATTCGTTTGTTTCTATAAGACCAATGCGTCAGCACCGTCGTCCTTCCCCGAAATTGCTCTTCATACTTGTACTCCACTTAAGATATCGGCATGCAATTGTGAGAAAATTAATAGAACTCCCACTATAAGGTATCTCGGTGTCATGTTTGATGAAAAGCTTAACTTTAAACAACACATATTAACCACAGCTAACCGAGTTCGGAAACTAATGTACTTCTTTAAAAACTTACACCACTCAGCCGATAAACGTTTATTAAAAACTATATATACAACTATTTGTCACTCTGTTATTACATACTGCATAGTGGCTTGGGGTGGGGTCGCCAAAAAATTCATTATCCTTTTAGAAAGATCACAAAGAGGAATCCTGAAGATAATTCTCAAAGTACGTCGTCGGTTCCCTACTTTCGAAATTTATAAGAATATGGATGTTCTTAGTGTCCGCGGCAGTTTTATTCTTCAAGCTACATTAAAATTCCATAAACAAGCTATGACGTCCTACAATTTCCCCGAATTATCTCAAAAACGTAATGTTCGCTTCCCTGTCCCTCTCACAAAATCTACTTTTGCTCAAAGATTTAGTCCTTTCCTACATCCCTATGTATACAATCAAATTTGTTCAAAATTTCCTTTGCAAGAATACTCTCTTCGAGAAACAAAAACTAAAATGCGAATATGGCTCAAGTATCTTCATTATGAGGACATAGAGAAGTTACTGAGAGTTGTACAGTGAATGTAAGCATTTGTTCAACATGTACACACTACACACGTATAGACACACACACATAGACACCTACGCATACACATGTATACACAATTTACTCAAATCTTCATTCATTCATATATATTGATAGGTTACTTTAAGTATCTTTTCCGAATTTTGGTTACCTGCAGTACAGGCTTTGCCTAGTGCAGGAACCAGGCTAACTATTGTTGTAAACCTATACCACGAATAAATGTCTTATGTCTTATGTCTTATGTCTTATATGCAGTGAGACAATAATTTAGTTTGGATAAAATCAGGGATTCACAGAGCCTCAAACGAAGATTCACACTAAGAAAATTTCGGTAGTTATATAAAAGTTTTAAGCGATATAAACAGTTTCGAACATTTTCTATCACATGACCCTCAAACCGAAGATTTGTGTCAAACAAAAGTCCTAAGTTTCTTGCTTCATCAACACGATCTACTTTTACATCATTAACTAGTATAATTGGATCTTGACTAAGAATAACATTTGTCTGTTTTTGAGACCCGAGCACCATATATTTTGACTTGGTGGGATTAAGTGCTAGACAATTTTTAGAGGACCATTCTGATAATCGTTTTAGATCATCATTAACCTTTTTTACTGCAAAAGCTATGTCACTAGGATGGAAAGACAGAAATATTTGTAAATCATCAGCATATAACTGGTATTTACAATGCTTTATACAATTTATAATGTCACTGCTGTAAAGGATAAACAAAAGGGGTCCCAAAATAGATCCCTGAGGGACTCCTCTATTCACTGAAAATGGATCGGATGTCAAACTAGAACCATCTTCGCCCATCAGTTTAACGATTTGCTTGCGATCTTTGAAGTAACTTTCGAACCAGCGTACTGAATGATCATCGAAGCCATAATAGCGTAATTTCGAAAGCAAAAGCGAAATGTTGATAGAATCGAATGCCCGCGAAAAATCCAATAACACCATTATCGTGCCCTTTCCCGTATCCTGCGCTGTCAAGTTCCTCGCTTCTTCCTAAAGCCTGATTGGTTATCGGGTAAAATATTATTAGATTCCAAATATCTTGACACTTGGTCATACACTACTTTTTCCATTATTTTCGACAGGTAAGGTAAAATACTAATAGGACGCAAATCCTTTAGGTCCTTTGGATCGTTTACTTTAGGAATTGGACGAACTATTGCTGTCTTCCAGACTAAAGGTACTTCGGCTGTCAGTATAGATGTGTTTATTAGGTTCGTTATTATAGGTAAAGTTAGTGGAAGTGTCATTAATATCATGTCAAATGTAATTCCGTCAAACCCCATAGCCTTAGATTTGGTGTTAAGTAACAGTTTTGTAATACACGTTTCATCAACAGTACTGAGACTAAAAGTAAAAGAGCCATATCGTGAACTATCAAAGTACGTCAAAGTAACAGCATCAACCACATCACTGCCCGGAACGTTTAAAAAGTTTTGATTTATAACTGTGGGATCGTTGAATATATGTGGCAAGCTCGATTTATTTTTGATATTAGGTATTACATTTTCTTTTAAATTTTTCCATAGAGTTTTAGGATTCTTCAGATTATTATTGATATGCTGCTCGAAGTAGGCTTTTTGTTCAAAATGTAAACTATTATTTACCAGTTGTTTTAATGATTTATAATTATGTTTATCAGTATCAAGCTTACTTTGTTTAAATTTTGTATGTGCCTTGTTACGAAGACTCATCATGTAACGAATGTTGTCGGTAAGCCATGGCTTGGCCGCTTCCTTGATGACTATTTTCTTAACTGGAGCATATAAGTCAAAAATATCCAAGACATAATTGTTGAATAAAGCTATCTTGTCTTCAACGGACCTTTGGCATGAGATGTTTTGCCAAGGTAATTGGCATAAATGATAATTAAAATGTTCAATATTGATTTTATTTAGAAGTCTATTTAAATAAATTGTAGGTGCGGGTTTAAATGTTTTAACGTTTACGTTAACGAAAGCCATGGCATGGCCACCCAGTTCTTTAATATGATCAACTTCGGCATTAAGAATTACAGCATCAGAACAGATTAAATCTATAAGACTGGAACTGTGCTCCGTAAAGTGCGTAGGCTCAGTGATATAATTAAGTAAATTATTACAAGCTAGAAATTGTTGCAGCCGCGTGGTCTTACCGTCATTCGCTTTCAACATGTCAACATTGAAATCACCGCTTATAATAATATGATCGTAATGTGAAAATGATACGATAGCTTCGCTAAGCGCGTCTAAAAATATATCCAAATTAAGCCAGGGGGGACGGTAGGCTGTCCCGATCATGAAAGTGGTTTTATTAATTTTGATTCTCAGCCATAATTGCTCCACATCAGGATGAATGGGACATTCAATGATACGCGCATTTAGATGATTTCCAATATAAAAACCAACTCCACCACCGCCCTTTCTCGTCCCGAGCCTGCGAGGGGCGTGCCGCAGTCTGTACCCCGGCACAGACGGCGCACGACCCTCGCGGCCATGTTGCAACCAGGTTTCATTTATAGCAATAATTTCGGGTTTATGATGCGTCACTGCAACCGAAAACTCGTCATGTTTGTGCAGACTGCATAAAGATCCTGCATTAAAATGTCCAAATTTAAAATACTTGTGTTTTATTTTATGTAGTAATAAATATCTGAAATGAATTGAATTTTATTATATGTGTGTGCGCAGGATGATATGCAGAATAGAATGGTGTACATGTCAAGTAGTGATAAACTAAGTCTAATTGCCAATACAATTTCGTATTTGTAAAATATTCCAATTAAAAACAATTCAAAAGTACATTTCTGTAGAATATTATCAATAATATCTCTGAGAAAAGTTAATAAAATTTGATTATCCTTACAAAAAAGCGTTTCTAAATAATGTAATAATATATAATATTTTCTTACATGCAACTGTACATCTAACAAACAAAATTGCCATATTAACACCTTGATATAACATTTTAACGAAAATACAACATTATTCATGTCAGAAGCACCAATAATGTCATGCAAGCTATGAAATAGGGCTGTCAGATACCACGGGAAAAATATGATCCAAATCGCCTTCAGTCCTGATTCTATGCACTTTAGACGATTCTGTTTTTCTTGCATAGATTCGACCTTCTCTACTCCAAATGAAGCGCCATTGCTCGGAGCGACCTCTCTCACGAACCTTGTTAAATAAAGCTCGGTTTTTCTTAGTGAGACGGTCGTGAAAGTGAAATTTTGTCGGGGTGTGATCGGGTAGGCCGATTCCTTCGGTGGTGGCGCCGCGACGCACCCGCGCGCTCCTGAGCAGCTCGTCGCGGAGCGCCCGGCGGGCCAGGCGCACCACCAGCGGGCGCGGGCGCGGCCGCGCGGACTGCGTGCCGCCCAACTCACGCACCGGCCCGACCCGGTCCGCACTAACTATATCGTCTTCCTCCAATTTCACACCTATTTTAGTCGCCAAAGCCAAAACTGTGTGGACGGTTGACTCTTCTTTGAATTCCGAGATTCCCGAGATTTCAAGGTCATTCGAGAGTGCTACCTGCTCCTTATCATTTAATTCCATTTCCAACCGGGCGATTGTATCCTGAAAAACTTGGAAATCGGAAACCTGATCAGGTTTTTGTCGCGCTAGCTTAGAAAGTAATTCTTTATTTTCCACCTCAAGGACACTTACTTTCTCGGTTACGGCATTTAGGTCTAGTTTTAAAACATTTAATTCGGCCGCACGGCTATTAAGCTCAGACCTTAATGTGTCGATTTGTTTACTAAAGTGACCATTTAGTTCCCGTCGGAGTTCTGCGAATTTTAAGTTTAATAGTGACTCATAGGCACCGTACGAAATGCTGCCTCCTGTCCCTTCATCCCGTCGCTGTGGCCCCTGTGAATTTCCAGTAGCAGTCGAATCATTACCAAGGTCGAGCAGGGATACGTCACAGGACATATCCGCGAGCTGGGACTCCGATAGGTGGTAGCTGTCGCCATCGGCCTTACGAAATTGTTGATTAAGGCTTCGGACTGGGGTGTGATCAGCACCGCGCCTGCGAGACGTGACATTCGTGCAGCACGGACACTGCCATTCCCGTTTCAAACGAACTATATTTTCTTTGTGATCTTCGCATGTCATGCTTACACACCTATAGTGGTAGTTGTTTTTACAAAGAACGCAAACAAGAAGATCAGCATCACTGAGAGGGAAAGGACAAGCAAAACACTTCATATTTTTAAATCGTGTAAACAAATCCAAAGCAAAAGTTGTTGGTAGATTATAATAATCTCTTGATTGCAGCACACAGTTCTCGACTTTAAAATAATGGCGATACGGTTCGTTAGGGCACTGGGATGCGCTCAGATTAGCAGTGGCGGCATTAATTATCAGAAACGTCGTAAGCGCCGCAAAGCTTCATACATTTTACGCGTTCGTTTCACGGAGTCTTATCTCGGCTCACAAATTTATATCACAACCCTTTCTTTGCACCGCTCTAAATTGTTTCTTGATTTTCTTAGTATTCACAGCAATCTGGTTGATTTAGGATATGAATATTTAGGTACACAATATGTCACTTCAGCTTAATAGTCACTATTTGGCACTAAAAGTTAGGGTTTAAACTTGTTAATTGTTTTAAACTGTACGGCGATGCAAGAGCGGTGTTAAGCGTTGCACACCCCCGCGCGACCAACTAATGAAATGTGTTGTTTTTGTATGTTTTATTGTATTTTACTTTTATAATTATATTATGAAACACCTAGCCTAAGAGGAAACTTGAATAAAGGAGATAATAATATGGATCTATCTTTTATTCTATAACAATAAAACTGAACCTCTTAATCTGTTCCTAAGCACAAAATTTAAGAATTGTTGAACAAATTTTTCTAAGTCAAATTTTTTAAGATACAACATTGGACAATAATGCTATGCAAATTTTTGTCATTTGCAAACAAACACATAAGCGTGAAATATTTTGTAATACTATATGAATGTTATTTTTTTTAGAAAGACAGCATTTTACATGGAATTGACCAACAGTGAATGAATTCTCTTGAATCGCTAATAATACCTATGTTGAGATGGTTATATGACGATAAGATAATACATTTCAGTAGTATTAAAGGAAGCTCACCGGGATCCAACGTGAAGCACTCGGGCTCCGCCTTCACGCGCGCCCCCGGCGCCGGCGGCGACCTGCCGCGGTCGAGACTTTCCATACTCAGCAGTATGGCAATTCAAACACTGAGTTCTACACTCAATTGTTTCCCAAAACAATGCGAACGATCAATACTAAAATTAACCGTTACAACAATAACAAAGTAGACGCTAACATTCTCGTAACGAAGTACGTGTACGTGACGCTGACGCTGACGTGACAAGACTGACGACTGACGACAGCTGAGCTGACAGTAATGTCGTGTCTTGACAGCATCTTGACAGAAGTGACACCACAGATGCCATAGACATATAAAATTTATTTTATCTGTGACAGATGCGATAATAGATTGACATTAGATAGTACGAAATCTTGTGGGATTAAATCCTCCAAGTACGAAAGACTTATTTTTCATACATTGCTGCTGAGCATCTGCTGAGTGATTGGAAGCTGTATTAATGTATTTGATCTTTGAGTATGAATACAGTTGAGTATTATGTAAGTACAAGTAGCTGAAAATTTCAGACTTTTGAAAGCGTGTCTTGCATCTATGTGCTGCGTGTCTGTAGAGCCCCTTGGGACTGTGTGTGTTTTACATGATCTATGGTGATTCTGTGGTCATGGGTCTGTCATGTCCTCATGTCAATGTCATGGTCTGTCAAATTGTATTTAATGTATTTATTGTGCGCGTTCGGTCTTAGGTAACTGTAATTTCATATCGTTTGTTGCTTATCCAAATTCTTGGAAAGCAACTCAATATACAGCCGTACTGAATTGATAGCCGAGCAAGAATGGAGGGTCGCGACCGCGGCGCTTCGTCGCCGGCGCCCGTGAAGGCGGATCCCGAGAGCGTTGCGGTAGACCATGGTAACCTTCCTCTAACATAATCTATAATCCACATTACTTTTCTAATATTACAATAATTATTGTAACACAGATTATGTTAGAAAAGGGGCTATGGCTAAAAGGATCTGCACTGCTGTTTTATTCTATGGTCTTTAGAGAATTAATGAACAAAATTTCCATGTAAAAGTATCTACTATGACCCTTAGTCATACTCTAAAGTAAATTCTCAGAACCCCAATCTGGATTTATTTTAAGATCAGATAGGAGGCAGTTTCTATTTTCACACTAAAATTCAATTATAGTGTTATAGTTATACATTTTGAAGTTAACCAAATTAATATAATCAGTTTGTTAAAGCATGTTACAGACCATATTCTCTAACTGATTCTACCTTCAAGGATGTCATAGAACCACCACTCTTATTAGGCAGTTTACATAGCTTAATAGTAATGTATTTAAATAAATAAATATCTTGGGACATCTTACACAAATCGACCTAGTCCCGCGGTAAGCTCAATTAAGGCTTGTGATGTGGGTACCAGGCGACGATGTATATAATAGATAGATACATATAGATACTTATATACATAGACAGCCATGACCAAGGAACAAACATTTGTGATAAATAAATACACAAAGAATGCCCTCGCCGGGATTCGAACCCGGAACCTCCAGCTTCGTAGGTAGGGTATTTGGAACCGAGAAGACCGCGACCATGCCTTGATAGAGCTGCATGGGAGTTAGCGGGCCCCTGCACCAGAGTGTTTGTGTACCTACTATCTTCTGATTCTTTTGACACCAGTGACCTTCAGCTGGATTTTGCCCAGAGCTATTTTATTATTAACAGGGAATATTTTATATTTACCTAACTAACTCATATTGTGCAATTATGGTTAAAAAGTTTTTCCAATAACACTTTAGACACAGTGACACAGATCTGTGATCAACAAAATCTGACTCTTATGCCGAGTGACACACATACAAGATGAAACTAATTTTTATGCCACTTGCACAAATCAAGATCTAGCTCCTATGTCATTGGCATAGAGATACAACGTTTTTGACACAAGTGCTGTGTCAAATATAGGTATAGGAGCACAATCTTTTCGGTCCCACATGCATGTCCCTGGCATAGGAGTTCTGTTAGATATTTTCGATAAGCATAGTATTAGCACTCGGTGGAACACTACCAGAGACGAACTGTTAATGTCCCAAGATATTTATTTATTTATGCATATATGTTGAGCGAGGAAGTCAACATGTCTGTGTTTGTAAATACTTAGCACGCACAGGGGGTGAGCGTCAGGATGACTGACCAAAATAGCGGATCAGTGTTAGAGTACCATCATAATTTACTACCTATTTGCTACTATTTACTACCTATGTTCACATATTTGCTACCTAAGTTTAAAAAAAGAAATCAATTTAATTAAGTGGGCAGTCATTCTGACGTCAGGATGACTGCCCATATTTAGTATTTCGTGGTTAGACCTACATTTTGCAACTTTCTATGTACTATGATTTACTACCTATTTGCTACCTAAGCATATATTTTTTCCAGATTTTTTAGGCAAAAAATGACGATTTTATAAGCATTTCAAATTCTGAACAAAAAAAAAAATTTGTAAGAGTACCATCATAATTTACTACCTATTTGCTACTATTTACTACCTATGTTCACATATTTGCTACCTAAGTTTTAAAAAAGAAATAAACTTAATTAAGTGGGCAGTCATTCTGACGTCAGGATGACTGCCCATATTTAGTATTTCGTGGTTAGACCCTATATTTTGCAACTTTCTATGTACTATGATTTACTACCTATTTGCTACCTAAGCATATATTTTTTCCAGATTTTTTAGGCAAAAAATGACGATTTTATAAGCATTTCAAATTCTGAACAAAAAAAAAAATTGTTAGAGTACCATCATAATTTACTACCTATGTTCACATATTTGCTACCTAAGTTTTAAAAAGAAATAAATTTAATTAAGTGGGCAGTCATTCTGACGTCAGGATGACTGCCCATATTTAGTATTTCGTGGTTAGACCCTATATTTTGCAACTTTCTATGCACTATGATTTACTACCTATTTGCTACCTAAGCATATATTTTTTCCAGATTTTTTAGGCAAAAAATGACGATTTTATAAGCATTTCAAATTCTGAACAAAAAAAAATTGTTAGAGTACCATCATAATTTACTACCTATTTGCTACTATTTTACTACCTATGTTCACATATGTGCTACCTTAGATTTAAAAAAGAAATAAACTTAATTAAGTGGGCAGTCATTCTGACGTCAGGAATATGTTAGTATTGTGACGTCAGGGTAGTAAATTATGATGGTACTGTAACAAATTTTTTTTTTGTGCAGAATTTGAAATGCTTATAAAATCGTCATTTTTTGCCTAAAAAATCTGTAAAAAATATATGCTTAGGTAGCAAATAGGTAGTAAATCATAGTACATAGAAAGTTGCAAAATATAGGGTCTAACCACGAAATACTAAATATGGGCAGTCATCCTGACGTCAGAATGACTGACCACTTAATTAAGTTTATTTCTTTTTTAAAACTTAGGTAGCAAATATGTGAACATAGGTAGTAAATAGTAGCATATAGGTAGTAAATTATGATGGTACTCTAACAAATTTTTTTTTGGTCAGAATTTGAAATGCTTATAAAATCGTCATTTTTTGCCTAAAAAATCTGGAAAAAATATATGCTTAGGTAGCAAATAGGTAGTAAATCATAGTACATAGAAAGTTGCAAAATATAGGGTCTAACCACGAAATACTAAATATGGGCAGTCATCCTGACGTCAGAATGACTGCCCACTTAATTAAATTTATTTCTTTTTAAAACTTAGGTAGCAAATATGTGAACATAGGTAGTAAATAGGTAGTAAATTATGATGGTACTCTAACAATTTTTTTTTTGTTCAGAATTTGAAATGCTTATAAAATCGTCATTTTTTGCCTAAAAAATCTGGAAAAAATATATGCTTAGGTAGCAAATAGGTAGTAAATCATAGTACATAGAAAGTTGCAAAATATAGGGTCTAACCACGAAATACTAAATAGGGCAGTCATCCTGACGTCAGAATGACTGCCCACTTAATTAAATTTATTTCTTTTTTAAAACTTAGGTAGCAAATATGTGAACATAGGTAGTAAATAGTAGCAAATAGGTAGTAAATTATGATGGTACTCTAACAAATTTTTTTTTGTTCAGAATTTGAAATGCTTATAAAATCGTCATTTTTTGCCTAAAAAATCTGGAAAAAATATATGCTTAGGTAGCAAATAGGTAGTAAATCATAGTACATAGAAAGTTGCAAAATGTAGGGTCTAACCACGAAATACTAAATATGGGCAGTCATCCTGACGTCAGAATGACTGCCCACTTAATTAAGTTTATTTCTTTTTTAAAACTTAGGTAGCAAATATGTGAACATAGGTAGTAAATAGTAGCAAATAGGTAGTAAATTATGATGGTACTCTAACAATTTTTTTTTTGTTCAGAATTTGAAATGCTTATAAAATCGTCATTTTTTGCCTAAAAAATCTGGAAAAAATATATGCTTAGGTAGCAAATAGGTAGTAAATCATAGTACATAGAAAGTTGCAAAATGTAGGGTCTAACCACGAAATACTAAATATGGGCAGTCATCCTGACGTCAGAATGACTGCCCACTTAATTAAGTTTATTTCTTTTTTAAAACTTAGGTAGCAAATATGTGAACATAGGTAGTAAATAGTAGCAAATAGGTAGTAAATTATGATGGTACTCTAACAAATTTTTTTTTGTTCAGAATTTGAAATGCTTATAAAATCGTCATTTTTTGCCTAAAAAATCTGGAAAAAATATATGCTTAGGTAGCAAATAGGTAGTAAATCATAGTACATAGAAAGTTGCAAAATGTAGGGTCTAACCACGAAATACTAAATATGGGCAGTCATCCTGACGTCAGAATGACTGCCCACTTAATTAAATTGATTTCTTTTTTTAAACTTAGGTAGCAAATATGTGAACATAGGTAGTAAATAGTAGCAAATAGGTAGTAAATTATGATGGTACTCTAACACTGATCCGCTATTTTGGTCAGTCATCCTGACGCTCACCACAGGGGCCCCATGACCATGAATCTAAAGTTTTTACACTGGTTATTAAGATAGGTATTTACACGATGTGTTTTATTATCCTCCTACCTCTTTGAAAAAGTCAAAATATTATCAGAAAATCTGTTAGCATTCTCGCAGTATAGAAGAGAAGTTGCTAAGACGAAACTAAGACTCCTGTAGAGTCTTCACACATCTCCATCTGGTTAATATGAATATACTGTTGTTTTAGTTATTGTAAAGGAGGAAGAATTGTCGGATGAAGAGGCGTGTGTGAAGGAAGAGTGTGGAGAGCGCCGACAGCCGTGTGGAGTGAGCGCGGCAGCCATGCTGGCCGGCCTGTACACCGACCACGTGGTGAAGGACGAGCTCGTGCTGGGGCCGGAGCGCCCGCACCGCCCCGTCGTGCCGCTGGTGGCGCAAGGTATGTTCTGTATATTTGTAGAAGACGCAACATGGTCTCACAGTCATTGCAGTTATGATAATAAATTAATAATAATTGGTTTCATTACAAGTGAGATGTGTCTGTGTTCAGGCTCGGCGCTCGCTGCGGCGCAACACAACGCTGAACGTGAAATGTCCGACAGAGTGGACTACGATAAAGATCCCATTTGTGATCTTTGTGGCAGGAGGTTCGATCGGAAGTCTGATTTATTGAAACACGTCGCGATCCACATCCACATGCCTACAAGCGCGGAGCAGGGAGAGCGCCGGCCCGGCGGTAACAATGGTGAGTTGTGGATTCTGTCAGTGCTGTTGTGCCAGCAGCGCGGCGTCAGCGTCAAGTCAACGCACAGTCGTGACCTGATTTGCCGTAGTCAGTGTGGTATACTGCTGAAGCGATTTATTTGTCTTACTTACTAGATCGAGTATCACTCCATTACGCTATAAATTGTTTCCCAAAATTTCGCTCCCCAAGAATCATTTTACATTAATTTCATTTCCCAAATCAAGGTTTACCAAAATCATGTTTCGCAATTTATTCAGTTGTCCAAATTATCACTTGGCATGATTTCATTTTGTCAAGTTTTTGTAAAGCAAGTATTTGTTAAGCAAATGTTTTATTTAGTCTAATATTATGTTCCAAAAAAATTGTTGTTCAAATTACTCGGCAGCGGCCGGTGAGCGCCAGAACCGCCTCATTTCACTAATATAAATGAATACAAACAAAAGAAAGATTAAAAAAAAAAAATTGGCTATACAAAATGTCGTTATCGATCGGTCACAAGTCACAATGTTTGAGAAAGACTTTTTTTTAATAGATTTCGTGATGGGCCCCATAATAAAATTTGTTCAGTATAGCCTACTAAATCACCCCGTTCAAGGTTTTCAGTGGGTGGGGTAACACCCTGTATAAAGCTAACATAACATTTATCGATGTCAAACCAAACCAGAGTTCCCGTTGGAGTTCAATCATCGCAAGGCTCAAAACAACCTGCGTTAAAAAACTGTTAATTTTTTTTTATGACTATTTCAGCATTAACATTACCTACTTACGCAAATATCTGTATAAAAAAAATCGAACTACTTGTTTACCTACTTAAATAAACTACTAAATAACTAAAAAAAAACTACGAACTACACGTTTTTAAAGGTTGTTATTATCAAAGATTAGAATATATTACATTGCTAAAAAAAATCTTTACAATGCATAATTACGATCAGAAAGTGCTCTTGTTAAGAGTAAACTTATGCACAGAAAGGTTTTTTTCGCACGTGTGCGGGAATGAAGTTTCATAGTACTTTTCCGCACGGCCTGGTTGGTACTGCCAAGATAGTCTGGTTTTCCTCACATAAATTTATTTGTAAAATGTTGTGTGATACACATGTTGAAATGTAGGCTTTTTGTTAACTCGTGTCGGTTATAAAAAAAGCACAGATCAGTATAGATAGCTAACGGTGGCATGGAATATGTCGCAGCGTTATGGCCGTTAGGCCTTTATAGTGTGACAGATGCGCGCCCTATGAGCCAGTCGCAACTTACCCGCGACTGCAGGATGAGCTCGGACATATCCGCAAAATGCCGAATTGTGCCGTTATTTCTTGTAAAAATAGGAGTGTAAATAAACATTTCGAGGACTATTGAGTCACGTACCACATGAAAGTATTGATTTTTATAGTTATTAGTTGACAAAACCACGTATTTTTACAAATAATATACAACAACAAACCGCTGACATAAATGTCATAATGATTTTACTTGGGCGTACCAATTGGTTGAACTATTCAGTGACAAATTGTATGTGCGTTTTACATTGACGGCTTAGAATAGCAAGCAAGTTGCAATTTGGTAAGTGACCGTGCAATGTATCCAATTGCTAGCGATATTCACAACCGTCCTGTCATTTCTTGGTACGGCCGCTGCGAGCAGGCCGCGAACTAGAGGTACGACTGACCGTGCCGATGACAAATAGGGTCGATAAATTGTTGATGTATTTAATTATATTCAATTTTTCATTAATATTTTGATCTTTGTATCAATATCTTATCTTCATAAAGGTAAAACAGGGGCGTAGCTAGAGTAAATGGCGCCCGGGGCAAGCGCCAAATTTGCGCCCCCCCTCTCATTTTCCAAAGTTAACACCTAATATCGACATTGCTAACAGTAAATCCATCGCCACTTTACGTGTAGGGGGGAAAATATTTTTACCTAACTAGTGCGGAAAGTAAACTTTGCTTCGCGTGCGTAAAAAAAATCGCCGTGCGTTTTTAAGGCAATTGTTATAGAAAAAAGTCGTTCGATACATGTGTAAAAACTTCTTTTTCTTCTCGGGTGATTGTTACGCGCTAAAAGTGGTTCATTTTACGTCAGGTCTTCGGAGGACCAAATGTACTGAAAAACGTCGTCCCAGTAGGTATACACGTGCGAAAACCAAATTCGTAACTCGTGTCGATTTAAAGCACGACCGAAGGGAGTGCTTTAATCGCTAATTTGTTCGCTTCAATCCCTCATTTCGCTCAGGATTCCAGTTTTAGAATGCCTCACTACGTTCTAGATTCTATTGTAGAATCCATCGCTTCATCCGCGTGAAAATATATCATTTTGATCCCTTGTGATTTACTATTGTTCTATATTTTATTATATTATTTTCTCGGCGTAATTAATATGTATATGTACCTTTACCAAATTGCAACTTTCTAGTACTGCCGGTCTAGTCTGACCTGCCGAAACTAAAAGGGTTTCTAGTTTAGGTGGGAACCCTAAAAAGGGTCACTTTTAGGATACCGCAATCTATCCAAAATTCAACCTACTAGACAGGAAAGGCCCTACCTACTAGGAAAATTTTAGTTTATTTAAAAAAAATGCGAAACAAAATAAATGCAACTGTGTTCGAACTGAATAGGTACATC
>JALPQI010000556.1:0-303045 GCA_025490895.1 Thaumatotibia leucotreta
GTTTTTCTCGGAGATATCGAGTCGAGTAACAAACATAAAAAAAAAACATCAGCAATTACGGGTTAGAGTATATGTGTGGATATTTGAACAATGTGGGAGCTCTGATATATATGTATGTTGGCTGTATAGTATAGGTATCATTTGGATTCAAGTTTTGCTATTCCTGCAGGAAATCCCCGTAATGACGCGCGCTGTTATTAAACCCAATAGTCTGAGAGAACCGCCATAGTTATTATCAAACTGCGATTAGAAAGGGATTTGAAAGTACTGTTGACACGACAGTGTATAAGTCAATCTAGGATATATTCATAATTAAATCAATATAGTTGTAGTTTAAGTTCAGAGATTTACAGACAATAGATTAATTAATCACTCGCGACATCTATACGTAAACAACTCTTTTCTTGATAAATATTGTGTCAATTGTTGTGTCAAAAGTACTTTCGAATCTCTTTCTGATTCCGGTTTGATAATATATAATGTGTACGGGTCGGGTCGGAACTATGGGTGCAAAACTTTAACAAAACTTTAAAATTAACGTATGAGAACACTTTAGCCAAGAAAAATACGAATATTATTGAAAAAACTGTATCCAATTTGATTCCATCTCGGAATCTTCAACTTACAATGTGTGGGTGTGTAGATATTATGTATATTTTATGGATGTATGTGCTATGTCAAGACCACTCGAGAATTTTTGTTAAAGTTTGGCACCCATAGTTCCGACCACTATATAACTTATATAATATGTGTTGTACTCATACGATTCTTAATTCAAGTAGGTCTGCAGACCTATAGTTGCCGATTTCTAAGAATGAACATTTGACAGTTTATAAATGAGCCCTATATTATATGCCGTTAAGACTATCGGAAAAATGGTGAGACTTACCCTCATATTAATAAGGATTAATCTTTAACGTCAAAAGTTCATTCTTAGAAATCGGCAACTATATCGAAGATGCCATTCTGCAATATATGATAAAAGGTAAATCACATGACCATAATAATGTGTGGAAATGGTCACATGACTTTTAGTACGAATCTGTCATTCTAATACCTATAGGGCTAGACGATCTTAGACATACGGAAACGAAACTTTGATTAATTGGTTTAAGAACACAAAAGAATTGTTAACTGCTGTAACCTGTGAGTCTTGGGTGAATATCTGAGCGTTTCAACCGCCTAATTTTGGTGGAATAATTTTTGACGACGTTTCTAAACCGGTCAATGGTATACATACCTCGTCATTTGTATAAGGTACCGTGCCTACTTCAAATGATAAAATAGCACATTGTAACTAATAGAAACTTCGACAAAGTTGCCACCAAAATTAGGCGGTTGAAACGCTCAGATATTCACCCTATTGTGGATTTATCTGCATTTGCACGGCGCGGCGCCCGTCGAACGCTAAAACATTTCAATTCCAATCCCGTTATTTCTAACTCTGCTACGGTATTCGATGAAGTGCAAATACCGCGCACAGCTCACCGACTACAGCATGAATGCAGTCGGCTGAAAGCGAACGAATGAATGCAAGTGCATCGTTCAACGAGTGAATGGAAGGATCCGAAGTAGGACGAGGGTGGGAGACGTGTTGAAGCCGCGCTTTGAGCTATCCTGTACAGTCAACAGGGATGATAATTTAAGGCCGGGGCTCGCGCTTTTCATGCCGATGGCGTTAATTTGACGTCATGCTGACATAGGGTGATACTGATATGAAATAATGATTTTGTAAATAGTAATCATTTCAAGTCAATTATTTAAACTCTTGATGCCCTACGTCAAAATTAAGGTCAGTGCGGGGAAGTCCGCCATATTTTATTTTAAAGGAATGTCCGTCATATGCGTCTTATACTGTTCAATTAGGGTTGGAAATCAGTTAGTAGATGGACTTTCCTGATAGACGGTCTTACCCACGTTGACCTTATATATGTCTATTACATAACACCTTGACTTTATAGATATACAGTGTGTTTCCATGACCCGAGCTTTTATGAAAATGGGTAATAATATGCATTACTACTTGTAACAATCGTTTTCAAGTGTTAACATTTGACAAATAATTAAATTGACCATACAATTAATTTTATTTCCTCCGAACGATCTATGACGCGTGTACTGCTTAGTTGTCAAACGTTGTGAGTGGCTGCAATCTGTCATTGTCAAGTGCAAATTAACGATTCATTTTGAAGTACATTGTTTCTCAATTAACTTTTCTTAGAAAGTTAATTACTTTTAAAATTAGCATTTTGAATCGAATAATGTTCACGGTTTGGCTAGAAATCTGCATCGCATTCCTCGGTTTCGATAAAAGCCAGTATCATAGACACACACTGTATACTAATAGTAGTAATAGTAATAGTATTAGATTTAAAAATCGGCCTAAGTAAGTGACGTCACTAATGGGGACTGGAAGCATTTAGATAAATGGGTATTTTGAATAAACTATTGGTTTCGCTACTCATGGATTGAAAGTTTCAATACAGTAAAAAAATAAAACTGTAGGTTCGCCTTATAGTTAAAAATCCGCGTTAAATTAGCGGAAGCAGGGTTTTGTAGCCTTCTGTTTCTTCCTTCAAAATGAATCCAATAATATTTATTAAATAAAGTGAAAAGGATAAATCTGTCGTCGGTATATTTTAGATTTCACCAAAACATAAGTGCTGAAATGCGCACTACGACCTTGCAAGTATCGGCAACGTTAGGTTTTACTCGATATCTACGTAAATCCAATATGTCAGAGCGAGCGCGATATAATGCATTACGTATAGAGTAAAACTTATGGTATCCTTTACTTTCAACTCGTGGTATGGCTACAGGATGCTTAGCCAAGTTGCCAATCGCTAACGCTTAGTAGCGTATCGGAGTTTTACCTCTCTGTCACTCTTTCATATTAGCGCGGCATAGACAGTTAGCTGCCTTTCGTTTACGATTGACAATTAAGCGTTAGCGATTGGCAACCTGTCTAAGCACCCTGGATGCTTAGCCAAGTTGCCAATCGCTAGCGCTTAGTAGCGTATCGTAGTTTTCCCTCTCTGTCACTCTTTCATATTAGTGCGACGAAGACAGTTAGCTGCCTTTCGTTTACGATTGACGATTAAGCGTTAGCGATTGGCAACCTGTCTAAGCACCCTGGTCTTTCCAAGTTATTACACGTCTAGACGTAACGTATGTAATAATTCATTACGCATCTATAAAACATAATTCACTGTTTCGAAATAAATCATAATAGCTCCCGTCACACAATCAGGCCACCCACCTTTCAAGTAAACTTGTTATTACACGAAACCACGTTGAAAACTTATGCGATACTAAAGAAATCAATTGATTATGTTTCGATACATAGTTTTCAGCACTGATTATTCGTTTAATTGTTTATTAAATCATTCGTTGTTAATTGTGCTGTATAGTGGATACGATAGAATGCACCTTCTGGGCAAACTCACTCCATCGTAGGCCGCGTCTCTGCCTTTGGCTAGTCTGTTGTCTTTGGCCATGAGTAAACCCATTTAAAAAAAAAAACAAAATAAACGTTACTTACCAACTTACTCCTAAGCACACAGTGGCTCTCCGGTACTAACGTCACTCTTCGTTAACCACACGGATTGGTCAATCGCCCAATTTGATCCAATTTAGATCTGCCACTTGAAGATGGATTAACCTTTGGAGTACACAGTAGAAACGAACGGAGATGATGAGAACGGAAATGTAATTTGAAAATCGTAGAATTTAATCGTTTTATTTTGTTGGCGTCAGACAACTCCGTGGATATAAAAATGATTAAAAAGCTCATTTTTCGGTTTTGTAAACACCCTAAAGTTTTGCCTGTACCTACATGTAACGACCGACCATTTTTTTTTTGATTGTGTGATTAATTCAGGAATTTTACAATATAATCTGATGCTAAAAACTTAAAAAGGATTCTACGCAACCTGTACATATTTGAAAACTCTCTTTGAAAAGTTTGAAATAGCCCGTTTGCAGTATTTTCTATGAAACACCTGATAACAAATATGGCTGACTTTCCATAGTAACTATTTGACGTCTTTGAAACATACCGTGCAACACGTTCGCAGATATATTTTTACATTAATACTTCTAATAAATATCAATAATTTAACAAAAATGTTAAGTTAAAACATCAGGTTTAAGGTTAAAATAAGTTGATGATAAAACGAAGTTTTTTTGAAATGTTGGCACAACAAAGTGGCTCCACTCCACCTGATCGTAAAGGTGCGTTCAAACTAAAAGAGCATTCGCTGTTCTAGCCTCCCACTCTACGAAATTCGATCGGTACACAAAACGTGATTGTTTGATTTCGTAGAACGGGCGCTAGAACAGCGAATGCTCTTTTGGTTTAAACGCACCTTAAGTGAAAAGTAGAGCCCAAATCGCGGCGGCAACGAACAGGAGATAAGGATTGTGTTCTGAAAGAGCGTGATTATGAAATAATTCAAGTTTGCAGGTTTATTTACCTACTTTCAACTAAAAAATGGTATAATATTATATTATTTAACCGCAAGTGTAGTATTCTAATACCTATTCTCGTAATCGGCTAAGCAAACAGTATTCCAAAGCTCCCAACATATTAACTAACAAACCCGAATTACTCTCGATACGTCTCAATGGAGACCAATTCTCGTCTATCCATTCCATTCACAGTGCAACTCGAAGTTACCCACTTTGACCACTGTATATTGAAGTTTACAATAACTCGATCAATTGACAAAGCCAGTTCTGACTATTCAGTTTCGAAGCGGAATCTTAGGAGCAATTTCAACTCGGGCCTCGGAATTGATAGTATTGTTGAAATTGCTCCTAAGATTACTGGCGTATGACAGTAATAGTCGCTTTACTTACCACGGATCTACATAGCGGGATTAACCCAGATAAACGTAAATGAAAAAATCTTACAACGGGTTTTTAGGGATCCGTAGCCAAAATAGCAAAAACGGAACCCTTATAGTTTCGCCATGTCCGTCTGTACGCAGCATAGCTCAGTGGCCGTTAATGCTAGAAATCTGCAATTTGGTACAGGTATACATATTTATCATGCCAACAAAGTGGTACAATAAAATCTTTTAGTCGACTCTTACAACACACACGAGAGAGTTACAGTGCTCCAAGAATACAAGGTTCTATTTGTCAACTTGAGATTTGAACATTGTCACACTGACACGTAGTCCAGGTTTAACTACTCCGAAAATGTACCATAGAACCCTGTAATATTGGGATAAGGTTAGGTGAGGTAAGATGAAACGGTTTTTTAATGGGGTACTGCGACCATATATAACATGGACGTCTAACGCCAGCTCAAAAATGCCCCCAAGAACAATTGTCCAATTGTGCCAAGATGGGCAGGACATAGCGCTTTTCTTAACACCGCGCATATTTCGGCGCAACATCTTTGACAAACGTTTAAAGAAAAATGCCAATCAAAACTTTGACGGATCAATCACAACTATCTTTAAATGGCGGTTTAAGTTTTTATAGGTTGATATTGAAATTCATCACCGTGATGCATTGAGACAGAGGGTGGTACTTGACAACTAAAATTCAGGACCGTTTTTGAAAGTGTTTGTTTTATTTATTCGTAGATGGGGTAAGACAAAAAGCTACCAGCAGACGCTGTGCCAGAAGGACGACTTTTGTCTTACCCCATTAAAAAACCGTTTCATCTTACCCCACCTTACCTTAGCGAAATGTATTCCTAGGTTTCCTACTGCCGTCACCACTTTAAAAATAGGTTAAGAAAAATGCGATAGACAAACAAAACACACTTTCCAATGAAAATCGCTTCAACAGTATTAAGATTCCTAGAAACTAGAACGATAGACCACAAACAAAATCTAGTTTCATTTATAAACTTCAAAGAATTTAAAATAGGTACGGAATTCATAAAGAGCAAGTGGAGCAAACATAACATTTAAGTGGAGCAAAAATAACATTTGGTATCAAAGCTGGCGCGAATTTCATTTCACCGTGCTCTTCAACTTCAGAACTAATATTTAGGTCATTAAAGATGGCATAAACCTAGTATCAGATATAGCACTTGAATAAAAGTACCTATACTTGGCTGGGAAAGCTTTTCCAACACAACGTTTTACTAGTCGACCTAGACAAATGTCAAATTGTCCCATGTTTTTTTAGTGGCATAAGGGCATTTTCACTCTTAGGTACACCCAATTAGCGTGACAGGTTTATTATTATGATTTGTTTTTTTTTTACGTTTTAACACTACATATGTATACAAATATAAGATAATATACCAAACCGGTTTTGGAAAGTATGAAAAACCGGTTAATAACCTTTTTTTGCTTTATTGGTGGTTTTTTGGTGTTTATTTGTATGAGATTACGATAAATTACGCGGTTAATTCATCGTAATCTCATACAAATAAAAACCGGTTGGCACGCCCTACTTTGAACCCATCCAGCCTTCGCGGCAGATGCCTAAACCTACTGCTGCTGCTACTGCCAGAGCGGCCGCCAAAGCTGAGGACGTGAACTGAAATCTGACCTTCGGCGTTGGTAAACTCGGTATTGTTTCTTTTGTATATGGCATCTAATATTTATCATTTATCCCATCATGTTTTTTATTTTATTTTATTAAGAGCCTGTACTGTCCCACTGCAGGGCAAAGGCCTCCCTCAAACTCTTCCACGTATCCCTATCCCCTGAAGTCTCCAGAACCACTCCTTGTCAAAGGCGTCAAGTTCGTCACGCCATCTCTGGCGCGGTATATCGCAACGCCTTACAAGTTGTGGCACCCAACTTGTGGTTATATTAACCCACAGGTTATCTGGCATCCGACAGACCTGTCCCGCCCAGTCCCATTTAAGCTTGGCGGCAGTTGCAGCTACGTCTGTTATTCCCGTTCTGGAGCGCAGTATTGTATTCTTAATGCGATCGGCTAATTTCACGCTCAAAATACTACGCTCCATGGCCGTTGACAAACCTTGAGTTTGTCGTGTTTATTTAAATCAATAAATTATTCTCATCACCCTCTCAATCTCGCTGCTCATGAACGTGACATATCTAATAATGTGTTACGTAATCTGTATGATTCCCCGTTATTTCACTGCAAGCACATATTATGTGGTCGTGGCTGTGATATGAGCTTTGTATGTCCTTACTATGAACCGTATGTAGCTGTACCATGTTTTTGTAGGTTAGGTTATTTTTTTGTTTTCTACTGGCGAATGGTATCATCATCAGCCTATCTCAGTCCACTGCTGGACGTAGGCCTCTCCTATTAACTATGCGTATTAGACGCATTAGGAGGTAAATGTCCATAATCGCCACACTGGGCAATCGCAGTAATGTGTCCACTATGATGATTGATGACGCGGCAGCCCATCATCAATCAAATAAAATAATGGTCAGTGACACTTCAATCCCTTAGTCAACTCTTACGACACCCGCGGGAAGTGTTGGGGTGGTGACAAATGTATTCTTGCTGCCATCACCACACGGCGGATGATTTTTTTTTTATTATAGGTACGTAAAATATTATAGGTTAAGTACTGCCTAATTAGAGCCGGATTGTATAGTGGGGCCCTTGGTTTACTTAGATTATTCATGCCGAGAAAGAAAAAGTTATCATACAAAAGCTGGACTTAATGCCACAGAGCATTCTCTACCAGTCAACCAACTGAACCAATCTCAGGACAAAACGGAAAGGAATGTAGACGGTGCAACTTGCGAACTTAATAAAAAGACATACTAAGGTAGGAGTAGGATACACCCATAAAATATAGCTACATTTACATAAATATATAATAATACAAGTATTTAAACAATATTATAATATATTTTATCATTAATTGAACAGTTGTAAGAAGATATAATTTTTTTCTTTAACAGCCAGTGAAGTAAGGGTCTCACCAAACCAATCGACGCGGAGTCGGCTTTCGCCGACTGTTTTACACCACACTATTCGCATTTAGCCGATCGACCATCTCCGCGGCTGAACACCTGCGTTAAGCAGTCTCAACCTCCTTACGGCCGCCGAAACGCTCGATCGGCTGCGATTTGCTACCGCAACAGTTGTAAAGCGGCGGTCGGCTCTCCCGTGCTCCGTCCTGCCGTAGAGACGTCAGACAGCACGCGTACAGCCGCTGAGTCCGACGAACAGATAGATAGGACAGCGGGTGATCGGCAATCGTAAATCTCATTTTTGGAGACTAGTTGTTAGTAACTAGTTTGAAATTGAACAGACGTGTATGATTTATTTACAGTATTACTTCGTGTTGTCAGATCTATTGCAGATTTTAATGTGGGTAATAATTCAAACGAATAAATACAAACGCATCAGTAGCTACTTCGGCCGTCATCGGCTCTTTTCGACCGTCGTCAGCTATGTTCGGCCGTCGAAGACGCTGAACGGCTTCCGCCAGCTCTGACCGGTCCTTATCGTAGGTACTCGGCCGTGATCGGAGCCGTTCAACTCTTTCCGGCACCGTACGGCGGTATTAGGAGATTTAGGAATGCGAACGTGTGCGTTAGGCTGCAAACGGGGTCGTACGAATGCGAACAGCTTTACGGCAAAACGCCGTTTTCCCGTCGAAAGACGTCGTTTCGCGCGGGCCGAGCCGATTTACGATGTCCTCGCTCTTATTGCGTTGACATAAAGCTTTTTCCGTACGCGATTAGCCGAAACGGCGTCGACTAGTTTGGTGAGACCCTAACTCTTAGATTAATCCGCCCCTGTGCCTACTTACTATACTCTTACTAGCTACTAGTAGGTCCTAAAATTGAGTCCAAAACCTTATTCTGCGTCCCAAAACCTCACTGGCAAAGGTTATGCACTAATTTTTTGGCCCAGATTCAAAGTCAAAGTTCAGATTCAACGCCATATGCTCGCAGATTATGCGCAAAATACTTATGGTGGATTTATGCTCATTCTATCCCCACTCTACGAAAACCGTTCGCTACACAAAACGTAATTCGTCGAAATTCCTTGATTTCGTACTTAGAGTGGGGGATAGAATGAGCATTCGCTCGTTTGGTGTAAATCCACCTTTACTGCCAAGGAGCGATCACCAACTTTCAAATTTGATCTCGAATCTATTGGACAAGATCAGATTTCGAAGTCCGAACGCCGTCATCTTACTGTAATTAGTTCGCGACAGTTCCCAGGTCCCAGTACAAGTTCGTCAACTGGCCCCGCGTCGAACTTTCCGGAACATTCTCGAACTTCCTCGAACTTCGGAACTTAGCCGGGTACATTTGCTTATTCATAAACGGGCCGAATTGCAGATTGCATTACTTCGACACTGATTGCATTAGTGCTCAGGGTAGTAATATTACTAGATTAGCTTCTGAAATGGTTTAATGTTGGATATATTTAAACAAATCGTCAGAAGAATCTAGAAAAAAAATAACAAACCTAAAAACTAGCATTATTCCATAATCACGCACTTTTAGAACACAATCTTGGTTTTATTATGGACTTTAAATCTTAAACCTTGAGTTCACATACATTTTTTGTTGAAATTATTGATATTTTATTAGTATTAACGTAAAATGATACCAGCGAACGTGTTTCACAATGTGTCAAAGCCGTTGTCAGTCAGCCATATTTACACAGGCATTTTCGTTTACGATTGACGGTTAAGCGTTAGCGATTGACAACTTGTCTAAGCACCCTGATGTCGACTGTATCGAAACGTCTGGCTATGAACGTCTAGCTGGGTGAATATCTGAGCGTTCCAACCGCCTAATTTTGGTGGCATCATTTTTGCCGAAGGTTCTAAACGTCTCAATGTTATACTTCGTCATATGTTTAAGATACCGTGCCTCCTTCAAATGACAAAGTAGCACATTGTAACTAATAGAAACTTCGGCAAAAATGATACCACCAAAATTAGGCGGTTGAAATGCTCAAATCTTCACCCTGCTGTGATAACCGGTAGGATCATGAAGTGGCTATATCGTTTCACCGTTTTGTCAGTACATTAGTCGGGTGGAAGTTATTGCGGGCAGTAATGTAATGACTGCGAACCGGTGGACCGCGGTAGACCGCAGACCGCTTGTTACTGTGTCGTACCATGAATCGGAAAGTAAAGGATACGTTTTATTAACAGACTTCAAAAAAAGGAGTGCTCAATTCGACTGAATTTTTTTTTTGTTGTATGTATCGTCGTTGCGCCTGTAAAATCCGCTATGTGATTGATTTATGACTTTGAAATTGTAACCTAGCAACTATACACAAAGGGTATTAATTCAGGCGCAAAGACGGTATGTTACCTTATATCTCCGAGAATCGTGAACCGTTTTTAAAATTTATTTTTGTGATCGAACGTGTATTATCCTGAGATGGTCCCGTTTGCACCAAGTTGGGGTCTGATGTTGGGATCTTGGAGAAATCGAGGGATCTCTTCTAATGTTATAGGTTATAGGTACATGTATGGCACTTTTGGTAATTTTCATTCATTTACAAGAATTTGCATTTAGAAAGTAGGATTTGACGAAACCAATGATGGAGACAAATCGGGGATCTTGGAGAAATCGGTTGAGGGCGGTTTTTAAAATGTTTAATTTGGTGCTTATTCGATACGTAATGCATTCTATCGCGAACGTACACAGTCTGAGCGAGCCTGCTTTACGTATCGAGTAAAACCTAACGTTACCGATACTTGCATAGTCATGGCAGTGCTTGATACCTACTAGTCGTACCTTAAGATGGCATGTAACGACGTTTACGTTAGCGTTTACTCAACACTAAACCTCGTGCCTCGTCAAAATTTCTATTGACAGCATGTCAGAATTAAAATTTGTTTAAATTTAAACTTCATATGACCTTCGTATATACATACATACATATATATAAATACATGTACGAAATACAAACATCACAATTTCCAAATATGATAGGCACCCTGCCAAAGTCGGCGTCATATAGTTCGGATCTCACGGGCTCCCCAGAGACCAGCAGTACAATATAAGCGATAAGTCACGTGACAATAATAATGTATGGAAATGGTCACGTGACCTTTCACCTGTCATTCTCATACATTTATTTTAAAGTACCTACCTATTCTTTAACCCCCTTATTCATAAACGTTTGTTAACTAGGCGCTAATAATAAAATTGTTTTTCTAGTTTTTATTCTACCACTTATTCTTGTATACCTGTACCAAATTGCAGATTTATAGTAGTTACTAACGCCCACTGAGCTATGCTGCGGACAGACGGACAGACGGACGTGGCGAAACTGTTATTAGGGTGCCTTGTTTACTACGGAACCCTAAAAAAGTGCTATGTCCTCTATGACACCATTCGACAGTCGGTCCTGAGTGAGGTCTTTGGTCGTTGTCAACTTTCGAGTCTTTCCACATTCGAAAATGGCCGCTCCCGTTCAACTTATTCGAGGTACATCGGCATTTACTGATATTGGCAAGTTGCCAATGCTCTTATGCTTTACTCAGGTAAGCTGATTTGATTAATCGAAGCCAATATTCGCGCGACGGAACAATTTCTCGCTCCATTTCCTTTGATTTGTTGGTGCATTCATGTTTTGTAAGTTCTTTATTGGTTATATTACAGCGGTGGTGGGTCAGTGGTTTAGACGTTTGAATTTCGATCCGGAGGTCGTGGGTTCAAATCCAGGCTCGTACCAATGAGTTTTTCCGAAACTTATGTACGGAATATCGGATGATATTTACCATTTAGCTTTCGGTGAAGGAAAACATCGTGAGGAAACCTGCATATATCCGCGAAGAAATTCAAAGGTGTATGTGAAGTTCCCAACCCGCGTAGGGCCAGCGTAGGGACTATAGCCCAATCTCTCTTATATATGAGAGGAGGCCTGTGCCCAGCAGTGGGACATTATATAGGCTAAAGTATTAATATTAAATTATTATTTATGAACTCGGCTGTACAAGTTTACCGTTTAACTAGTCTATTGTCAGTTTCTGTAGCCTAGTTGGTAGTGACCCTGCCTATGAAGCAGGAGGTTCTGGATTCGAATCCTAGCGAGCACATTATTTGTGTATTTATTTATCACAAATATTTGTTCCTACAATTTAGATCGTGGCTGTCTGTGTATTTAAGATGGCATATACCTTCGTTTACCAAGAAACCACAATATAGTTGGCCAGAAGTTGCCTATCGAAAATTGTTACTCTCAAAGTCTGAAAAATGTGCCCCCCTCCCTCTATTCAACATTTCTTAATGGTTTATTATTCTTTTTTTAATTATCACCAGGATGCTTAACCAAGTTGCCAATCGCTAACGGTTAGTAGCGTATCGTAGTTTTCCCTCTCAGTCACTCTTTCCCATTAGTGCGACAAAAACAGTTAGCTGCCTTTCGTTTACGATTGACGATTTTAAGCGTTTGTGATTGGCAACTTTTCTAAGCACCCAGGGTCGCGTTTTATAAAGTTACAATTTACAATTTTGCTGGTTGCTCTTACTAGCCAATATGTGCGTGCGTTAGAGAGGCAAACAGTGAAATTGTAAAATGTAACTTTGTAAAACGCGACCCAGTCGTACATTGCGACCCACCTGTGGCGTTACCGCGAAATAATAAATTAGTAAATTTTATAATAAATTAAAAAATTTCGAGGATTCGTCTCTCACTCCAATGACGCCTTCGTTTGAGTAGGTAACAGAAAAATCCTCGAAATTTCCGATTTTAGATTTTCGCAGTAGTAGGCCTGGCTTTGTCGCACTAATATGAAAGAATGACAGAGAGGGAAAACTACGATACGCTACTAAAGGTCCGGCCACGACATTGGTCTAAGGCGCATGAGTTGGAGCGGGATGCCGATAAGCGAACTCCCTCTCGTATGGTTTTTCGCTAAGCCGGTCGCCTTAGACCAATGTCGTGGCTGCAGCATAAGCGTTAGCGATTGGCAACTTGGCTAAGCATCCTGTTCAGATATTTAAGAGCACGCTGTTCGCTCCGATATACGTGATGGCGTACGAACGAGCACGATTTTCGGAACATGCCCACCTACACATTTCGCCGAAGCTTGCGTTTTAATTAGAAACGGAACTGAATATCCAATTTTGAATGCATTTCTGGCTTCGTTTGTGTAGCCAGAAGCAAATTCGGTGTTCTGGTTGCTATCCTAAAATTCAAAACCTGGACAAAGCTTAGCAAAATCCATGAAATATTTTGGCAAGCGAACTTAAGCAGTCTAAACTTGCACGAAATTCAGTTTTACTCCTGCCAATTTGATTTCTATCCCATTTTTTATACGTATGTGCTTCCAAGGTAAAGTACAGTTACAGATCTAGTGCAAAATTCTTTACCTTCGGATTTTCACGGAAACTCCCATAGAATTACCTCATTACCTCCAAATAGCGTCGAAAAGTGGTATACCATATTTTTGTTTGGTATCTGTACAAATTGCTATCACATTTAGCTACTAAAAAAATAATAGTTGTCAAGTAGGACCGAACAGCCGTAGAGATTTATAAATAAACATAAGATGTCATATACTATACAGTGTATTACCATGACCCGGGCTTCTACGAAAATGAGTAATAATACGCATTACTAGCAATCGTTTTCAAGTATTAACATTTGCCAAATAATTAAATTGACCGTACAATTAATTTTATTTCCTCCGAATCATCAATGTAACGCGTGTACTGCTTAGTTGTCAAAAGTTGTGAGTGGCTGCGATCTGTCATTGTCAAGTGCATATTCACGATTCATTTTGAAGTATGTACATTGCTTCTCATTATTTTTTTCTTAGATAGTTAATTACTTTTATATTTTGAATTTTGAATCGAATAATGTTCACGGTTTGGCTATAAGCCTGCATCGGTTTCAATAAAAGCCAGTATATATCATGTTAACACACTGTGTATATAGTAGATATATAAAGATTTACTTTATTCTTTGATATATCAAAGAATAAAAAAAAATCTTTGATATATCCAATAATAAAAAAATCTTTGATTTATCAAAAAATAAAAAAAACTCGTTATGTTGTAAAGGATTACGGAGACAGTTAATAAAAATATGTAAAAGCACACGGCTCAGTATCGTGTCGTTCACTATTGATACGTTGTAAAACGAAAGTAATCTCATTAATGGATATTGTTACGTTCGTGGGGTGGGTTTTCTATAGAAAATGTATAAATAAGCCACTAATTAAAACTGACACTTTAATTACTAATTAAAGGAACAAACACCAAACTAAAACAGTAATCACCCACTTAACACGTCGCACTGATTCACTCTCAAACTCGCCGTTAGAATCGCAGTTTTCGCTCTTGATGTTATCTCTTCGCTGTCTCAATTGAAACTACTCCTCGGCCGGGTCATGCTGTGTATTTATACCAGCCACTCAAATCTACAAAGTACGAGAAGATTCGACTCTAGAAAGTTCCCGAGTTAGGTGCGCGAACATTCTAGAGTATCGCTGTCTCTTTCTACAGGTTTCTCTTTCACACCCGTCCAGAATGTTCTCTCTATAGCTGTCTCATTCACATCCTTCCAGAACATTCTCTCATGCTGTCTTTATCTAATAGTGCTTTCTCTTTCACTCCTATGGGAAATTTAGCTATATACCGATTTGTACTTGAGAGGCCCAAAAGGGGTCCTGAAAACGCCTGAAAACGGGTTTTCAGGTTATTGCGCCATCGGATAGAGGGTATCCTGAAACGGCCTGAAAACATGTTTCAGGCGCCTGAAAACGACGGTATCTGGGGTGAATATTTGATTTTGTAGTATGTGAAAGAGGACCTTCTGAAACGGCCTGAAAACGCATTTCAGCCTGCTGAAAACGCTTCTAACGTGTCTAAAATCATATTTGTAGTTTTTATCATGCCACCGGCGTAACACTACCCCCTCCTAAGACATGCTCGTCCCGAGCATCATTATTTCCGTGGTATTTGGCGAGCCGGTCTACGTGAACAATCTTGCATGGGCTTCGTAAATTCCTCCGTATTCGATACGTAACGTCATTGATCTTCGTAACCACTCTGTACGGCCCGTCCCAATTCGGGGATAGTTTCGGAGACTTTCCTTTCTTTCTCATAGGGTTATGTAGCCACACCAATGAGCCTTCCTCGTACCCAATTTGGTTGGACTTCCTGTCATACCTGGTCTTCATCCTCGTGCTAGCTTGAAGCCCGTGCTCGCGAACTAGACTATAAACGTCATCCATCCGGTCTCTTAGATCGCACACATACTCTGTTATAGACCTCGGAGCATCTGGTGGTCGTCCTGTTAAGAGGTCAGCAGGTAAACGAAGCTCTCTTCCGAAATTGGCATATGCGGGAGTAACTGCAGTGCTTTCATGGGTGGCGGACCTGTATGACATCAAAAAGAGAGGGATATGCCGGTCCCAATCTTTTTGGTGACTTTCGACTACCTTGGCAAGATGTCTCTCCAGGGTCTGATTGAATCTCTCAACCATTCCATCGGACTGAGGATGATATGACGTAGTTCTTGTCTTATGCAATCCCATGATTCGACAGGTCTCTTGGAATACCGCAGATTCAAAGTTCCTGCCTTGATCGCTGTGTATCTCCAGGGGTACTCCAAAACGGCAAATTACTTCATTGACTAACTTTTCCGCTATTGTGACTGCTTCCTGATTGGGAATAGCAAACACTTCAGGCCACTTGGTGAAATAGTCCATCACAACAAGAATGTACTTATTTCCAGAGTCTGATGTAGGGAACGGGCCTGCGACATCTAACGCAATCCTTTCCCAAGGTGCTCCAACATTGTAGATCTTGAGCGCCCCTCTGCTTCGGGTATGCGGTCCTTTAACTGATGCACAGCTTACACACTTTCTACACCAATCATCGACATCCTCGCGGCAGTGGATCCAATAAAATCGTTGTCGAATTTTCATTAAAGTCCTTTTAACTCCAAGGTGTCCACCAGAAGTACCGTTGTGGTAGCTTTCTAAAACTTCTTTCACTCTTTTCCTTGGGACAACAACTTGTAGGTGGACATCTTTCCCATTCGCTGACTCCCATTTCCTGCATAATACGCCATTATGCATGACCAAACTATCCCATTGCGCCCAGTAGCTTTTTGTAACTGTCCCCATCGGAGCTACTTCACACCATTTTGGTTTAGGTCCGCCTGCATTAACCCAGTCAAAAATGGGCTTTATGTCGGGGTCTTCTTTTTGTGCATGTTGCATGGATTCATCGCTCCACTCCTCACTAACTGTGTCTGTTCGCAACATCCTCAAGCATTCCTTGCCCTCTTGTCTAAGACAATGCTTGCAGTCATCTGGGCAAGGCCTCCGAGAGAGGGCGTCCGCATTTCCATGCGATTTTCCACTGCGGTGTTCGATTACAAAGTCATATTCTTGAAGCTGTTCGATCCAACGTGCTACCTGTCCCTCAGGGTTTTTAAACTCCAGCAGCCATTTCAAGGCAGCATGATCAGTTCTTATCCGAAACTTCCGCCCCAACAGGTATTTGCTGAAATGCTGTAACGTCTTAACAACGGCCAGCAGTTCCCGCCGAGTGACGCAATAATTTCTTTCTGGCTTTGATAATGATTTGCTAAAGTAAGCGATTACCACCTCATTATCTCCCTTCTTTTGTGACAATACTCCTCCAATGCCTGTATTACTGGCATCAGTATCCACAATAAAGTCCGCTTCTGGATCTGGATATCCTAGTATTGGCGTTTCGCAAAGTCTTTGCTTGAGGTTGTTGAAACTTTCTGTACATCTCTGAGTCCAGTCGAACTGTCGCTTTTCTTCCGTTAGTTCGTGCAATGGCTTTGCTATATCCGAAAAGTTCTTCACAAATCTCCTGTAGTATGAGCAAAGTCCTAAGAAAGCACGTACAGCAGTTTTGTCCCTCGGTATGGGCCAATCCTTTACAGCGCTGATCTTTTCAGGATCTGTCTGGATGCCGTCCTTGGAAATCACATGTCCCAAATAATTGACTTTCTGTTTGAAGAGCGAACATTTCTTTGGGCTTAGTTTCAGATTTGCCTCTCGTAGCTTAGACAATACTTGCTCCAATTTATTAAGGTGGTCATCGAAGTTTTTACCAATGATGATAATGTCATCCAAATAAACCAAGCAAGTATCTCCTAGTAGACTAGCTAATATTTGTTCCATTAACCTCTCGAATGTTGCCGGTGCGTTGCACAAACCAAAAGGCATAACATTGAACTGCCAGAGTCCTTTACCAGTTGAAAAAGCAGTTTTCTCTTTATCCTTATCCTTGATTTCGACCTGCCAGTACCCACTCTTTAAATCCAACGTTGAAAACCATTTCATTCCATTTAAAGTGTCTAGAGTGTCGTCGATTCGAGGCAATGGATAGCTGTCTTTCTTAGTCGCATCATTCAGTCGGCGGTAATCGACACAGAATCTCATAGTGCCGTCCTTCTTCTTCACCAAAACCACGGGGGAACACCAAGGGCTTGTCGAAGGTTCAATGATGCCGCCCCGTCTCATCTCCTCGATCATTTCTTCAACTTCCTTTTCTCGTGCCACTGGAACTCGTCGAGGTCGCTGCCGAATGGGCATCACTTCACCAGTGTCGATTTCATGCTGGACTACGCCAGTTCTTCCAATATCGCTGTCATGCGCAGAGAATACATTGCTATACCGCAACAATAACTGACGTGCTTTGACCAGCTCTTCCTGAGTGAGATCATTTCTTGATTCGCCCAACAACCCTTCTATGTCCGTGGAAAGCAAGGAATCTTCAGATTCCTTATCCTTGGTAGGAGCCTGACAGCTTTGTATCCAAGAGAGTTCCTCACATTTTCCAACCAAAGTACCTTTGTTAAGGACACACTTGGTATCACTGAGGTTGAGAACTCTCACAAATGCTGCAGGTGAAGTTGTAACCACCGTACGAGCTGCCATCCATGGTTTACCGTTGGATACTTTTTCTACAACTACACATCGACGACCTCTCTGACTTGATGTTCCTGGTAAACGCACTGGGACTAGAACCTGTGCCTTTGGTAGGAGAACAGTTCTTCTAGAGCAGTAAACATTCCCACTAATTCCTCCTTCCATAGGAACCTCATCAAATCTAGTTTTCAGGACTCCAACTTCCATGTCAATTTTATAACCATGGCACCTCATAAAATCAAGTCCAATAATACAGTCGTCAATTATGTCGGCAACAATCACTTTATGCCGATAAATGTGCTTGCCGATTCTTAAATCCACTCCTGTCTCCCCCTTGATGGGAATATGCTGGCCAGTGGCTGTAAGCAGCTGTAGATGCTTCGGTTGGACGACTACATGACCTCGAGTCAGGTGTTTCAGAAGCCAAGAATTAATCACCGTCCGAGAAGCTCCGGTGTCGATAGTAAGGTTACATGGTATTCCACCAATTTCTCCCTTGACGACCAGACTATTCCCGTCGTTGACTTGTGAGATCACTACTGGGACATTTCGACCACCAGCCAGCACTCGTCCCTTAGTCCTGGCTCTTACTCGTTTCCCTGCTGCGGCTCTGGTCGTACAGAGCCCTTATTCCTGGTCACAGGGGATTCATCTCGTTCTCTCCTGCTGCTTCTTTTCGGGCAACTAGTTTGTATATGGCCAAGTTCTCCACAATGGTAACATCGTGGCCCAAACTTCCGATGAGGTGCAATGCTTCTTTTCGGGCAACTAGTTTGTATATGGCCACGTTCTCCACAATGGTAACATCGTGGCCCAAACTTCCGATGAGGTGCAATCTTTCTTTTCGGGCAACTAGTTTGTATATGGCCACGTTCTCCACAATGGTAACATCGTGGCCCAAACTCCCGATCAGGTGCAATCGGCTCCCTGGCAGAAATCTCACGTAGCTTATACGATCCTGATGAATCTTGGCGTACAGCTTCAACTTCTAGGGCATGAGCTACGGCATCCTTAAGGCTTTCGTGGTGCCCTAGTCGTACTGCCGCCCTTACTTCCAAATCTCGGATCCCATCAACAAATGCCTGCACCAGCATGGTTTTTATCAAAGAGTCAGCTGAACGTTGGTATGCCTTTCTGACCAGCTTTTCAATTTCCAGGGCCCATTGTTGCAATGTCTCATTACGTCCCTGCGTTCTGTCTTTCAGCTGAGCTCGGTAGACATGTTCCAGATGACTGTCTCCGTAACGGGCTTCTAATGCTTCTAGAAGCCGGTCGTAAGTTTGCTCTTTTCCAAGAGCTTCTAGAATTGTAAGAGCCTCGTCACGAAGTGCCAGCGTCAGAGCCGTCATCGCTTGCTTCTTACTCCAACCGTTTGCTTTGGACACGGACTCGAACTGTAGCTTGTACGCCGCCCACGAAGATGTTCCATCAAAAGGAGGTGCCTTAAATTTTCCACCTCCCGGCACAGATATCTCAGGTGTGCAGGGACTGATGCCACTAGCTACTTTTAATTCAAGCTTCTGGAGGCGACGCTCAACCGCTTCCTCTACAACATGAATCTTGTTCTCCATGTCACTGAGCTTCCCTTGGACTTCGTACATTTCTTGCTTCCATTCAGTAGCAGCCTTGTGCAACTCTTGAAGAATCAATTTCGACTGTTCTTCTTGTTTCCGCGACTGTTCTTCTTGTTTCCGTGACTGTTCTTCTTGTTTCCGCGACTGTTCATCTTGTTTGCGCGACTGCTCCTTCAGGAGAATCAGAATAGTTCTGAGGTCTACGTCTTGAGTACTCTTAGCCTGCAAACCAGACGGACCGGGCTTGGATGCAGTATCCTGACATGCTGGAGGCTCTTCACGTACTGCAACATCCTCCTGCGCTGCAGGTTCCTCACGTGCAGTTTGGCTCCGGGTCACAACTCCTTTTGGCTCGGTCTCGTTGTCACGTGGCGTTATACCCATTTTCTATCCCGCTTCTGACACCAAATGTTACGTTCGTGGGGTGGGTTTTCTATAGAAAATGTATAAATAAGCCACTAATTAAAACTGACACTTTAATTACTAATTAAAGGAACAAACACCAAACTAAAACAGTAATCACCCACTTAACACGTCGCACTGATTCACTCTCAAACTCGCCGTTAGAATCGCAGTTTTCGCTCTTGATGTTATCTCTTCGCTGTCTCAATTGAAACTACTCCTCGGCCGGGTCATGCTGTGTATTTATACCAGCCACTCAAATCTACAAAGTACGAGAAGATTCGACTCTAGAAAGTTCCCGAGTTAGGTGCGCGAACATTCTAGAGTATCGCTGTCTCTTTCTACAGGTTTCTCTTTCACACCCGTCCAGAATGTTCTCTCTATAGCTGTCTCATTCACATCCTTCCAGAACATTCTCTCATGCTGTCTTTATCTAATAGTGCTTTCTCTTTCACTCCTATGGGAAATCTAGCTATATACCGATTTGTACTTGAGAGGCCCAAAAGGGGTCCTGAAAACGCCTGAAAACGGGTTTTCAGGTTATTGCGCCATCGGATAGAGGGTATCCTGAAACGGCCTGAAAACATGTTTCAGGCGCCTGAAAACGACGGTATCTGGGGTGAATATTTGATTTTGTAGTATGTGAAAGAGGACCTTCTGAAACGGCCTGAAAACGCATTTCAGCCTGCTGAAAACGCTTCTAACGTGTCTAAAATCATATTTGTAGTTTTTATCATGCCACCGGCGTAACAATATTGTTCCAACGTAAATTGTGCGGCCATTTATGTTATCGAAAATTTAATGCTCAAATTGCATTGCGGTTACGTATTACATGATATCGGAAATCAGTTAACTGATTGTAGTGATAGCATTGATAACGTTAATGGTAATTTGTTAATATTATTGTGTTTTGAAGCGATAATTCGGTACCCCAATATGATAAGGGTCTATGTTACATTTTGGGGTAACGTTGGTGCGGCTAAGTCGGGCATATTTTATTATGAAGGAAAGTCCGACATATCATATGCGTCAAAAGGTCTCTGCCCACTAGACCGTACCATACCATGACCGTAGCATGAATAACGTATCAGACAAAAAACTATTCTTTGTATTGAAAAGTATGAGACGCTACGGTCATAGTATGGTACGGTCTAGTGGGCAGAGACCTTTATACTGTTCAATTAGGGTCGGAAATCAGTTGGTAGACGGACTTTCCTGATAGACGGTCTTACCCACATTGACCTTAATTAAATCTGGACCAAGCGTTAATGTGACAATGTTAAATTTTCAATTGATAAAAGTGCAACATAGACTCTTGTCATATTGGAACAGCGACTCTCAATAAATGCGTACGCGATAGAGGTTGAAATATATTTTTCCTAACTAGTGCGCAAAAACGAACTTTGCGCACGCTTCGCGCGCGGTAATTTCTCTTTTTGACGCACTTGTTATAGTTGTTATGATAAAAATCGTCCCTAACACGTGCAAAAACTTTTTTTTTCCCGCACTAGTTAGGAAATGTACCTACTATTTCCTAACAAGTGCGAAAAACTCACTTTCATACAATAAACTATTTAAATTGAATATCAACAACGGCATCTTAAATACAGGGTGTTCCACGAGCCACTGAAAACCTTGAACGTTGTGATTTAGTAGGCTATACTGGACAACTTTTAATATGGGGCCAATCACGAAATCTAAAAAAAACTTTGTCTTTTTCATACATTTTGATTACCGATTGATCACGACATTTTATATGAAAAAGGCAATTTTTTTTTGAGATCTGGGTTAGCTCCATAGTAAAAGTTATTCAGTTTAACCTACCAAATCACCCCGTTTAAGGTTTTCAGTAGTTAGTATATGATATGAGACGTATATGAGACGTATACCCTGTATATGAGACGTTCATGACGCCATTAGTGTTGTAATGTCCATGCTCATACGTTAAGTGGATGTAATTATTGTTCGCTGCAGCCGCTCATTAGTTCCTTTAGCGGTGTTAGACCGCTCGGGACTGTCGCTAATGGGAGTTGCATCAATCCTGCGACCGAATAATATAATATAAACATCTACGAACAAAAATAAAACATGTAACCAGCACGCCATACTAAATTGCCTTTCAAAAACGGTCCTGAATTTTAGTTGAAAGGTGTCACCTCCTCTTCAATGCATCACGGCAATGAATTTCAATGACAACCTATAAAAAACATAAACCGCCATTTAAAAATAGTTATGATTGGTCCGTCAAAGTTTTTTTTGTGTTGTTGCAATTAATATTACTTAAGGAGGCATTATTAATGTTTTTGTTCACTTCGATTTACAAAATTTGACGCCCGAAAGCTGCAAGCTGCGATCAAAGACGGTAAAATCTGTAGATTTCACTGAGTTCATTTGACACGCTAAGTAGATACGTTTGCTTGACCTATGGTATATATGACATCTATGTGTATAATACTGAAGTATTAATGAAAGGACTGGGTTACAAACTTAACATAGTTATTAACATGATCTTTTTTTTTACAGGTACGTCAATTAAGTAAGCGGTTGGCATTACATTCAATTTGTACGTAAGTTTTTCTAATGCATTTTTTTATATTGTGGGGTTTTCATACATAATCGAAGCGTGCGTGGTTACGTAATGCATATGCATTACGTAACCACGCTGTGTTAATATTACAAGGTTTTGTGTATAATTTCAAATTGATAAAAGTAAATAATAAATAAATATCTGGGACATCTTACACAAATCGACCTAGTCCCACCGTAAGGGAACATACCCAAACAACGTGACCTGTTTAGGGGGGGGGGAGGGGGGTCCGTCAAAGTACTACTCTTGGCAGAGGCACTCTCCTTTTTAACCGCCCTTGATGCATTAATAAATGTACTAAAATACACATATTTTTTTTAAAACCAAAAGTACAATTCTACAATTTAAATTCTATTTAGCCTACACTTGCACCCTCGTAGTACGCGTTTTCAAAGACCAAAAAATACTACGTGAAAACTAGGAGGGGGGGGGTGTCTTGGCATATACTACACTTGGTCACCAGGGGGAGGGGGGGTCAAAAAACGCTTAAAAAAGGGTCACGTAGTATGGGTATGTTCCCTAAGCTCAATTAAGGCTTGTGATGTGGGTATTATCAAACCGGAATCAGAAAGGGATTCGAGAGTACTGTTGACACAACAAATGACACAATATTTACCAAGAAAAGAGTTGGTTATAGATGTAGAGAGTGATTAATTGTCAGCCTCCGTAGCCTAGTTGGTAGTGACCCTGCCTACGAAGCTGGAGGTTCCGGGTTTGAATCCTGGCGAGGGCATTATTTTGTGTATTTATTTATCACAAATATTTGTTCCTTGGTCATGGTTGTCTATGTATTTAAGTATCTATATGTATCTATCTATTATATATATCGTCGCTTGGTACCCACATCACAAGCCTTAATTGAGCTTACCGTGGGACTAGGTCGATTTGTGTAAGATGTCCTAAGATATTTATTTATTAATTAATCTACATTATTGTCTGTAAGTCTCTGCGCTTAAATTATAAATATATGAATATAACTATGAATATATCCTAGATTGATTTATACACTGTTGTGTCAACAGTACTTTCGAATCCCATTCTAATCGCGGTTTAATACCAAGCGACGATATAGGTAATAGATAGATAGATACATACAGATACTTAAATACATAGACAGCCATGAAACAAATATTTGTGATAAATAAATTCACAAATAATTCCCTCGCTGGGATTCGAACCCGGAACCTCCAGCTTCGTAGGCACGGTCACTACCGACTAGGCAACGGAGGCTGACAACAGCAGCGAAATGAGGCGGTGTACTTAGCGTTTGTCATTTTGGTCATCTACATCTCAGCCGAAAGGCGTCCATGGCTGGACAGAAGCCTCTCCCATAATTTTGACACCTGATAAGAGTTGTACTATTTACTTCGGGCAGTTCTTTGAGCGTTGCAACCGCCGTGACTTCGGTGGCAACATTATTATCCGATTTCCGTGGATGTCTCATACATTTTTTAAATATCTTGGATATCGAAAAGATCTTACATCTCTCACGGGATTCATCTGATAAGGCTGCCACCTGCGACCATATATAACATGGACGTCTAACGCCAGCTCAAAAATGCCCCCAAAATCAATTGTTCAATTGTGCCAGGATGGGCAGGACATAGCGCTTTTCTTAACACCGCGCATATTTCGGCGCAACACCTTTGACAAATGCTTTTAGAATATAGCCAATCAAAAGTTTGATGCACCAATCACAACTATTTTTAAATGGCGGTTTAAGTTTTTATAGGTTGACATTGAAATTCTTTGCAGTTTTGTCAACTAAAATTCAGGACCGTTTTTGAAAGGCAATTTACTATGGCGTGCGGCTTCCATGTTTTATTTGTTCGTAGGCTGCTACCGAAAGCATAGCGGTTGAAACGCTCTGAGAATTGCCCTTACACAGTAAAACCTCGAATATCCGAATGCTCAGCACTCACGCGTTAGGATCAACTCAATTATCCGATAGCTGGCCCAAATTTGGTAGCGAATTTGTATCAACACGCTCCATATACCACTTCAATACTCACGCTGCCGGCGATTTGCAGCTCCGCGCTACGTATATGTATCGATCTTGTGCAATTTTCGTTTGATTTTGTCCCAAATACCAACATTTTGGCTATCGGAAAGTTTAGACAGAATTAAAGTGCATATTTTTAAGTATTTTTATACGTAACTTGTTCTGCCTTTAACTGTAGCTAGCCAAAACATAAACCTTAATTGAGCTTATCGCGGGACTAAGCTGATTTGTGGAAGAATGTCCTATAATATTTATTTATTTATATGAGTTATGACTTGAATATTCATTACTTGTCAATTTCCTTCTACCTAGCGTTATCCCGGCCTTTGCCAGGGTCCGCTTTCCTGCTACATTTCCTCCACTTTGCGCGATCCTGGGCATCTTCTACTGTAAGCCATTGCTTCTTTGGTCTGCCTCGAGGTCGGGGGCCGTCAACGTCGTCATTACTAGTCAAATTATTGTTTTAAAAAGAAATGCCATACCGACTACGATTGAAAACAAAAACCACTAAGCAATTTATACTGTATTTCCCTTCAAGAACTACGAATGAAAAGGGAACAACATCGAATCTCAATTTTAATATGAGCTTTATACGCTTCGTTATAAATATCCAAATTCTTTGTAACTTTATATATGTCAACACGTAGTAGTCTTAAAATATGTATACAATTTTGCACCTAATTCCAAAGCAATAAGTTTAAAACTGTACACATATAAATAAACTCGACTACCGACTGCGCCAGAAGAAATTACCACGTCAAAGGACGTTGGGATTGGCACTCCATTATAGAATCAAGTGTTTAAGAGAAACAAGGTTCTCAGCGGCACTTGGAAAAAAGAGGGTACATAAATATGTATACTATTTTGATCCTTGTGCGTTGGACATACGGTTGGAGTTGTATACATATTATTAGACGTGAGCGGCCGCAATCGTTGTTATGCTCTTGTTATAAGACTTTTGCTGGAATAACTTGAAACTTAAACATGAAAGTAATTTAAGGCGTGAACGTTATATTATTGCTTTTCTTTGAGGTATTAAGCATAAAAATCGGTTAACTATATATGTTGCAATTTATTCCTTTATCTGGAATAGGATACATTCCGATCGTTGAGTAATGTTTCAACTTCAAACTCCTCTTCCTACTCGTATCAAATGTTATAATGTTATTTAAGCGAAACGTAATTTTATAATAATTTCTTTATTTCTCTCTCTCTCTCTCTCTATCCTTGGCAATTATTATTCCCATCTGATGGTGTGGTGTGCGTTCCTCTTCAGATCCTCGTCTTCAGAAACATTGCAGCACTTTAGGTCTTCCTTGATTGAGTCCAACCATGTCTTTTTGGGTTTCCCTCTCCTTCTGGGTTGTGGGAGTTTGAAGGACATGGTGGCTGTAAAATGTGATCAAGAGGCAAGAGGGGTGACAATACATAAACAATGGTAACACATTTCAAACTATTTGTACATAGGTGTCAAAGGTGTTGTGGTTGAAATGCTTCTACCTCCTGAACTAGTTTGAGAACCTGTGTCACAGAAGTAGAACATTTTAGGCATCAAAGTCGGTGTCTGAAAAGTAGAATTAGCTCGGACAAAGGTTGTACATAGCTAGGTTCAACTGGAGTAAGATTGCTCGTTTTTATTAAATTATGCACAAAAAAAGTAACAAAGTTAGAAATTGGGTGATAAAAAAAAGTATGGTCCTTTGATTTTGAAGCTTTAAGGTGACTATTTACAGAGCTTATCATAATTACCGGTGTCAAATATGTAACTATCTGAGAATGATTAAATGATTAATCAATCAATCAACTTTGGAGTCATGTCCATATCATTGCGAACAACGTCGCCCATTTTTTGTCACATCTCTAGATATACACAATACAGTCGGTATTGAGAAACGTTTATTTTCTCAAATCCATGGCAGATTTGGACAACGTAGGACGTTATAAATGTCCACTCGTCGAAAGGCAAAATATTTTCCAATCTCGTGTTAAAAACGTCACAAACTTCGTTTGCTCCGTTTACGAGCTAACTCAATAAAGTCCTTCGGAATTGCGAGTGGGATATACCCACAGATCAGTGCGCCCGCTAGATGGAGCACGTCTTTTTAACGGTATACTCTTGGGTCGTCTCGTTCGTTTTTCGTCACGTTCCTAAATTTGTCCGATTCTGCTTTCATCACCCATTCTTTATTCGTCACGATTGTCGATGGTCTTTCTCATTTTCGGTCAAATTTGTTGTTCACCTTTTATCTTAATCCGTCTCGTTCTTAACTCGTCATAATTTTCTTTCGGCATGTTCGCTGTTAAATCTATTTTTCGTATATTTTCATAGTCTTAAGTCGGTACCAACTTAAAATATGACCAAATACGAAATAACAAAAAACGATTGAGTCGTAATAAGAAAAAGGTCAACAACTTATTATGGTCAAAGACGACAATGACTGCAGACTAACTTGACGAATGAAGAATGGGTGACGAAAGCAGAATCGGACAAATTTAGGAACGTGACGAAAAACGAATGAATACCTTTTAACTGCTACATTTCATTTCATTTATTTGCAATCATGGTACATGAGATGTTACAGTTGGGAGTAAAACACATGAACCCTGCAAGGGCTTCGCAAAAATTTACTTAGGCTAAACTAACACTATAATACACACTTAAAACTAGACTACATTTAAGGTATAGTCACAAAAGCCATGTCATCTGAGATGAGCACGTTATTAGTTTACCTCGCTCTAGGTTATTGTTAAATGTGACAGTTGATTATTGGAGTTTTTATTATTTCTACCCGAGCGAATATAACTTTATTCGCTCCATTTTCGTTCAACAGACTAATTCCAAAACGCGCAATCTACATGAGGTAATCTACGAAAATACCTCACTTTCAGTTTCAGAACGCGACGGGCGACAAAATAGTTTCCCGTGAAACGTGTTCAAATTCCACGTAAGTTAAAAATATCAGCAGGACTACCGCGAACTTCGAAATCCGCAAATTTCGAGGATTTGTCTCTGTCACTCTAATGCCGTCTTCGTTAGAGTGACAGGGAAAATCCTCGAAATTTACGAATTTCGATTTTCGCGGTAGTAGGCCAGCTGGGCTAGCGCGAGCTTCGAAATTCGCACATTCCGACCGTCTGTCCCTGTCACACTAATGCCACTTTTATTGGAGTAACAGAGACTAACTCCCTTTTTCATAAACGTCTTCTAACTTAAGAAGTCCCTGAATATTGCTTGTCTCTTTCTATCTTACAGACATATTGTTAAGACCGAGAGAGACAGACAATACTTAGCTTATGATTCTTATGAATTTATATAAGAATAAGAATAAGAAATGTTTATTAGCACAAAACAAAATCACACCAGTCCAACTCTTGTCGTCTCGTAAGAATAGACTAAGGCCAACCGTACACCTGTAAGTTTTTACGTAAGTTATAGGGACGAGGCTATACTAAGGAATGAGATAGTGATATTCACCTCTCATTCCTTAGTATAGCTCCGTCCCTATAACTTACGTAAGAACTTACAGGTGTATGAGCACTTTAAGCTACTGAAGTGTTACTGACCGTGTGACCATTTCATCATTAGACTGATGATGGGCAGCAGCATCATAATGGTGGACAGTCTACAGCAATCGCCAGCCCGGTTGCCCAGCGTGGACATAACTCCTGCATAGGTAATTGGAAACCCCTATGTCAAGCATGGTCATCAGTCCCCACTGATGACCTGGTGAAGGCCGCAGGAGTCCGCTGGATGCGGGTGGAACAGGACCGGTCATTGTGGCAATCTTTGGGGGAGGCCTATGTTCAGCAGTGGACGTCTTTCGGCTGATATGATGATGAAGTCAAGCATTAGACTAAAATGTAATATGAATCTTTACAACTTTGACATAAATTTCCCGAATTACAAATCACGAATACCTCAAGCAGAAGTGCCAGCGCTTGTTTTTGAACCATGTTTTTGTTTTTGTTGTATTCTGACCATTTTTTCCGCAACTCGACATCAAACGTGCCTATTTTGCGTGGATCCAACGCTGGCCCAGTACTTGTTGAGGACTTCACATATACCCTAGAATTTCTTCGGAGTTGTATGCAGGTTTCCTCACGATGTTTTCCTTCACCGGCACTTGCGAATCTACCATATTCCGCAGTAAATTAAATATAAATAAATAAATATCTTGGGACATCTTACACAAATCAACCCAGTCCCACGGTAAGCTCAATTAAGGCTTGTGTTGTGGGTACCAGGCGACGATATATATAATAGATAGATACGTATAGATACTTAGATACATACACAGCCTTGACCAAGGAACAAACATTTGTGATAAATATACACAAAGAATGCCCTCGCCGGGATTCGAACCCGGAACCTCCAGCTTCGTAGGCAGGGTCACTACTAACTAGGCTACAGAGGCTGACTAGGATATGCCGCGAGAACTCTTGAGGTGATATCGTTCATATTCTGAATATTGTAAAGGGCTTTGGCTCTTGAAGTGCAATATCTAGGCGAGATTGTTTGCATAATAGAAACTTTAAAATAAGTAAAATGTGAAGGAAAATTATTTTGGACTACATTCTGTATAGTATATTGTACCCTTTCTGATGTTGTACAATAATAGTACATTGTGCATCAAGGGAGGTAAGTACGGAATTACCAACGAGAGTGTTAGAAGCCCGACGCCGCTAGGCGGAGGGCTTTTATGACTCGAGTTAGTATTCCGCTTACCGACCGTGATGCATACAATGCTAATTTTCATCACACTTGCCAACAAAAAAAAAAGTTTTTAGACATAATTATTAAATGACGTACTGACATTTCTATTACTCCGTAGGGAATTTCACTTTTCTATTACTCCCGCTACGCATGCAAGCAATGGCGCACTTAGACAGCAAGTGTGATGAAAATGTTTGTTTTATCATCGGGATAGGTGAAATTCAATATAAGCTTGTAATATACACGGTCTACTATTTCAGACCTAGAAATAAAACTATTTCCAAGTTTTCTTGACTCAAACAAGCACAAGCGAGACGTCGCAGTTGGAGAAATAAGTTGGAAAATACGAGAGTTTTCTCACGAGTTATCGACTTAAACCCATTCATGGGCGTTAGATTTTAAAAGTTTCTTTGCCATCCTGTGCGAGAGTTTTAGTTTTAAAACTTCTGGTTTGATTTCGTTAGTAAAATGTAAGTTAAGTTAGTTACTGTGTTGTTTCAGTCTAGACCTACGAACAAATAAAACATGGAAGCTGCACGCCATACTAAATTGTCTTTCAAAAACGGTCTTGAATTTTTGTTGACAAGTAGCATCCCCTGTTCAATGCATCACGGTAATTAATTTGAATGTCAACCTATAAAAACTTATACAGATATTAAAAATTTGTTCTGATAGGTCCATCAAAGTTTTGATTGGCGATATTCAATAAACATTTGTCAAAGATGTTGCGCCGAAATATGCGCGGTGTCACGAAAAGCGCTATGTCCTGCCCATCTTGGCACAATTGAACAATTGCTTTTGGGGGCATTTTTGAGCTGGCGTTAGATGTCCATGTTATATATGGTCGCAGGTCTAGACACTTAATTGACAGGCATCAAGTTAACAAAAAAATCTTTAAATTCAATTTACTTAGCATTACATATATTATTGTAAAAATAAACTTAGAGGTGCAGTTTTCGAGATAGTTTCATCACATCATCAATAGTTTATCATGTATAATATTTTTAATTTTTGTCCTTGTTTTTAGTTCTTTGTTTTGCAGTGATTTATTATTTAATACTGTCATGCTGTATAACTCTTAAAATAAAATAAATTCATACATTTTTTGACGTAGTGTGGCATTCGAAACACCAATTAAACAAAATGGGTAAATAAAGATTTTTTTTGCAGATATCACCATAATTTATTTAACATTTGTTGGTTATTTTAGCCTGATGCTGTTAAAGTTGTTCCCTTTCCTCATGGGCACCTTGTACAGTCGCGATCAAATATATCGTAGCGTCAGGACCGTTCAACAATATCTGAACACCGCTTTTTGTTACATAACTGAAGGCCGAGTGTAGGGAATAATTTATAAAAAACGTCTCGATCTCGTTTACGTTTTCATCGCCAATTTCATACAAATGACGATCAAAACGTAAACGCGATCGAGACGTTTTTTATAAGTTACTAGCGACCCACCCCGGCTCCGCACGGGTACTATACCTACATAAAAACCTTCCTCTTGAATTACTCTACCTATTAAATAATCTCATCAAAATCCGTTGCGGAGTTTTAAAGATTTAAGCGGACATAGGGACAGAAAAAGTAACTTTATTTTATACTAATGTACCTAGTGATTACCTACACTCGGCCTTCTGTAGAGGCGTGTTCAGATATTTTTGAGCGCTCTGGGCGCTACGATACATCTGACGGCGACTGTACGTATAAAAGTTATAATAACGCCATTACGCCAATAACATACACACATAAAGTGATATCCAAACTCACCGATCAACTACAAACTACCAGTTAAAGCAATGCAACTGCAGGCGATATGTTACGTTCAAACTTGGCGGGAACTGCACTGTCACTTGCATCGCGACCCTTACGATTTGTTGCACTATTCAGTTTCATTTCATTTCATTTATTCATAAACAATATACCTACATTGCATTTGACTGACAAAATAGACTTAAAATAACATGCAAAATACATAATCCCATATAAAAATTCAAACACGAATACAAGAATAAAAATGTCATTATGTCGAACAGAAGCAAGAATACACAGAAAACCCTTCGCCTGGGTTATTATTATTCTGCATTTTATCTTATTACAATAACATAAAATATAATGATTGCTATTTTTGAAGCCAGCCCTACCGGTAACATCGAAAATTAAAAACGTAGTATCCAAACCAGTCTTCGGTAAAGATTCAAACAATCAACAATTATCAACCACATTATATTATAATATTTATAATCATTATAGGTAGGTACCAACGCATACTAAATAGGTACGAGTATATAACATTACATAAATGTTGGTATACAGGATGTCCAGCAAAGCAATCAATCATGTAGCAACTTAATAATACCTAAAATCGATTTCGGTTCTATGAATGCTTCACAATAATAGAGGAAGAATAATTCATGCATTCCTGAAATACTATGTTATATTTTCTACTAGCTTAGCCTACGGCTTTGTTTGCCTACACTTATAAAAAGGGCTCTGTATTCGCGGGTAATCTACATCCATTCAAAGTTTTACTAAAATCTTCAATTCATTGATCAATTGTTTAAGCGAAAAGTTGGCAGACACATAAGCAGAGACACTTTCGCACTTTACATAATTAGTATGAAATTGTTCAAATACTGAGATTTGGGAAGGTTTTAAAATATGAAGGGCTAAACTTTACCGCCGACTGTAAATAACATCTTTTACTTTACATACTCGTGCTTCGATAAAAATGCAACTAAAACTAAACTAAATAAATAAAAGACATATAAGTCGACGAATAAGATCGACTGTCGTGAACTTTTAATTACCAAAAGTACAATTTAAAATACTCTATTAATTACATTTTATTTTTGAAAATCGGTTTTGACAATCGATCTAAGAGCTGACGTGAATAAAAACTTGAACATTTGTTTGAAATTACTTACTTAACACGTTGGACGCCGGTGACACAGCGTCTGTGATCAAAAAATTCTGATTCCTATGCCAGTGAAATACTTACGTGATTACCGTACTCTAGTACCACTAGCATAAATCAAGTTCTTACTGCTGTACCAGTCGCATCGAAATAAGAATATTTTTGACACAAGTGTGGTGTCGCCGGCATAGGAGTACAATCATTTCGGTCACCCATGCGTGTCACTGGCATAGGAGTTCTAATAAGAAAATTTCGATCGGTGCAGTATTAGGATCTAGTGAAACTGTACCGGCTCATGATAACAAGCAATTTTCTCACTGTTTCGAATGTACAAAGGCTTTCTAGTGTGGTCAAATGTGTTAATTACCAAGAAAAGTACCCAATCGCAGTACAATCACGAAGCTTGTTAGTTCTCCATTCTCCCGTTTCAGACAATCGTCCGTCAACGTTAACGTTACAAATAGGACTTCGTTACGAATTCATTTCGGGACATCCTGTACAGACTATACCAAAAACCTCCTCCTTTTTGAAGTCGGTTAAAAATAGTGTTGACTTTAAGAGCCGTTCAGTATTTATTCGTATTCTCATTTCTGGTTGACAAAAAAATACAGACACAAAAAAACTGAGCATTTTTTTCTCCTAATTTTCCGGTAGTAAAGCTCGATTTTACCATTTTTTTATTCAAAAAATAATGCTTTCTCTTGGATAGTAATGTCAAAACTCCATAGTAATTTGACACTAGTGTCTGCGAGTAAGCGTTATTCTTTGAATAAAACTTTGTTGAAATCGAGCCTACATAGCCATATAATATAGGTTCTAAGTTTACTATTATTACTATCAAAATATGGATCAAATCGTTCTGTATAACGATGAAATAAACGATTTTCTTAAGGGCATTTCCACTGGTTACTAAACTACGTTTGTAGCACTCTGTATGTAGTCATGTGGGCCACCAAGTTACGTGACGTTTTGCTAATGGAATATCTTATTAGACAAATCCCTTGGCGACTATTGCATGCCTTGACATACTCGGCCATGCTTCAGTACTTTTTATTCTAAGGCCGCGAAAATCGAAATTCGTAAATTTCGAGATTTTTTCTCTGTCACTCCAACGAAGGCGACATTAGAGTTAGGTGAAATTTGAGTTACGATCCAACCCCCTTATTCATAAACGTCTCCTAACTTAACAAGCCGCTAAGTATTGTTTGTCCCTTTCGATCTTACTAATATGTGTATGAGAGCGAAAGGGACAAGTAACCCTTATCGGCTTGCGGTTAATTTATTCTTAAGACCATTAGTTACTTTAGGAATATGGTTTTCGAAAATAAATGAAAAAATCAGTACAAGTCAAAAGAAAAATTAGGGTGGACGGTCGGTACTGGCTTTCCATACAAATACGGTACCGGAACCGGGAAATCCCGGTTCTTGCCATACAAATTCAGAACCGGGACCCTTACCTACTTTTAAGCTTTAAAATTTTCTTTCTTTGATATTTTGGTTAGATTTCGTACAGACAGAATTTTATAGTAAAGCTTTCTTTTTAAGCAATTGATAACTCTGTCGAGGTTTTATCAAAGGGTAATGGCCGAGTTTTAATTATCTTGAAGTTTAAAATTCTTTTTTATTAATTCTCTCCCGTATACCTACCTCAAATCGAAACGATAGATTTGTGTTACTCTCTTAAGGTGGACATTACATGTATACGTATACTATTACTTTAATGATGAATTGATGTGATAACACAACAAAAGTAATTGAAAAACGATTTGGATTTCAATAGAGCTCTGGCTTCGGAAATATTATTTCAGGTTTTGAATAAGCAGCCATTATGGTAATTTAACTATCAACATTTTCATGAATTATTCGATTAGGAAAAACGACGACTGAAATGTCACTTTGCGATCTTCAATTCACGGCAATCTTCTTACAGTGATGCCAAAAAACATATCATTGAGGTTTCAGAAACATCATTCTTATAAAACTCCTTTAAATTTTGACTAAGTGCTGTCATTGTACTGATTTAACCATTATCTTTTAATTAATTTATGATTCCTTAGGACAAAGGACGGGCGAAAGTCTTTCTTTCGGCGTCTTCTAGGCCAGTACTTCTTCATTTAACATGTAAATTTATCAGACTACGCTTGTATGGCGCACGATATTAAACCCGACGCACAAGACGTGCTTCCGAATTCATGATTCAAGACGGATATTTATAAAATATGAGCGCCCTACTTAGGGGTAACATTTCGAGGTCACAGTCACACGTCCATCGTTCACCTGACACTCGAGTCGCGTTCCAAATTCGAGTTTCCATTTTCAAAATCGACTAGAGCGAAACGCCTACCCGTTTTCTTTTGTTTGGTATATCAGGCTGTTCTACAGAGATAACGTGTCCTTATTGTGTGGAGCTAGAAACTCTGGTAAGGGTACCGTCGGGGCGCATGCGCGGCTCTACGCGAAGGCACCCAAGGACACACGCCGCACCTCAGTCAACCGCGAAACATCGCCGCGGCCGCCAGTCCCGCACATGCCCCACGATGCGTATTGCCGCAGTGGCAGCGTAAGTGTGTCCACCGCATGCCGGACCAAGAGGCCCCGTCCCAGCCCGTGGCCCGCAGAGCCACCCTAAGCACCGAAGCCCCCCGCCTCCTGCGATTCAGTCTCGTAATTAGATTTGTCGTTCAATAATCATGCTGATTTGATTGGCGAACGCTTTCGCTTCCAAATTTTCGCTTGCTCTTTCCTGTCCGTCTTAGGTTTATGTGTAGACGCTTTTTTGTTTTTGTGTCATGAGGACTTACGTAAGTTAGGCGAGTGCATCGCTGTCGCGATAACGTGTTGTGTAACGCCGGCGACATGACTTGCTGGGAGAGCGTAGGGCTGCTCGGGCCGTGCGCGCTCCTCGCTTCCTCTGAGGCAAGGGTGAGTCTGATCCCATCCACAAAAGGCCCTGAACCCTTTAAAACTTCCCTTAAACTTCCACAAACTTCGCAATCGGATTTTCCGACTCGATGAATCGTTAGCGAACCCAAATAAATTCTTTAAACTTTTGTGCTGCACTTTGTGACCGATCACTTGTTTATCAAACAAAACAATTACGAAAAAGTGACTGTCGTTAGCTAATGCTCGTTCCAGGAATCGCTTTTAAATTTATTGGTAAACAAGCAAATTACCGTTGCCGAAGTTTTGAGAGCAGTTGCGTCGTTAGCGCGGGTGCGAGAATGGTGTCAATTGTGCTCCTGACCACCGAAGAGGTGCTCCAGAGAAATGGATTCTGGTACTGCCTGGACTCGCTCTGGGCCACCGAGGAGATGGAACCCTTCGAGGAGGTCAAACCCGAGCACCTGTTCACCAAGCCCCTCTCCAGGGATTATTATTACGCAAAATATCCGGAAATACCGCGAAGTGAGTCTGACGAGGAGAATTCTTTGTCGATAAGTGGATTTCAAAGCAAACATTATCAGTGGAAATCGAAGATATGTATTAAAAAGTTGACCGAGCGGCGGAAAAGCTTGGATCAGTTACACACTGGTTCCGTATCGGATCGGAAATTAAATCTGAGACGGTCGGCATCGCTCGTACTCCGAGCCAAGCCTGCGACAAACTCTCTTGATAGAAATACCAAGAACGAGGAACGCGTCCGCAATTTTTTGGATCGTCTACTACAAAACGCTCCGCCGCCCTCCGATGACGAAATAACGACCAGAAACACCATCTACAATTCCATTTCGACGCTAGATAACTTCAACGACATAGATATCCCGGACTATGCCGATTTCGAAAATGACGTGCAAAATGAGGGTCAACGAGCGCCGACGTCAACTCTCAAGAGGCCGAAACGCCGCGTCAGCTTCAACACCAACTCATTCAAAACAGAGTTCGATAACTGCGAATCGTGGTATGATACTATATACGGGGTGTCTCAGCTTATGAATAGCGGGCACAATGATGGTGTACAGGAATCTTATCGTACGAATCAATCTGAAGGCGATTGTACTCTGGCCTCGTGGTCAGAGCTAGTGAGCGCGTGTGGTGTTAGCACGTCTTTACGTCGGAGCAAAGAATCCCTAAACGCCATTGAAGAATTGCTCAGCTACTCCCACCACGCCGAGAACCAACCGTTTGACGTATCCTCGGAAGACGACGAAGAGTTGGGCTATACGAAATTCGTAATCCACAAGATTCATCAGACGCTGAAAATCGACGAGGGTATGCCTGATTCTTCGCCGATGAAAGACCTGAGCGCTGCAGAGACGGACAGTATTTGCGTGGAGAGATCGTTTTACATGCCGTTTTACAGATTAGCCCCTATAGACGAATCGGTAAATTTGGATTAGAAGTTGGACTAGGCGAGGGAGAAACGACAAGTACGAAGTGACACAACTTGACTCTTAGTGCGGCTGCAATAGTCAGGCAAACTTTTGACAATATAAAACATTATATTCGTATTTTCTATGGACGTGAGTGGTCAATTATTTAGTAGTAAATCTCGATTTTTAGAAATCAATCAATTTTATGGTAATTAAATTATAATTTCTACCAGTTAAATATTCGGTTATATGTATATGTATTCAATTTGTCAATTCTCGCTCGCCTAAGACTCTATTAATATTATTTATACTAAGCCCCGCCTCTTAGCTTATGGATGATTTGATATTATAAAATTAAAGGCTGGTTCAAAAATTACGTGATCATAAATATATGACGATTTTAACGTACATCTACATTCGGTCCAGATCAAAAACCGATCACATTATTTTTGAACGAGCTCTAACTGCTAATTAGGGCTTGCAATCCCGATATTTTTTGTATTGGGCAATATCTGGATCCCGATGGATGCTATGGATATTTCCCATACAAAAATACCGGAATTGCAAGCCCTACTGCTAATATGCCAATAAGTTTTATCTATAGCGAAATTAGGTTTTTGTATTGTGATGAAATTCCTTAGAAATTAGAAAATTAACAGTATTTTCTTGCATCACGGTTATCAATACTTGTTTAGGAAAGGAAGATTTAGGTGCATACGATTTTATTTCTATGCTGAATATTTTAACCCCTTATTCATAAACTTCACCTAACTTAGCGAGTCGCGAAGTATTGTTTGTCCACTACGAACAAATAAAACAAGTGTCACCCCCTCTTCAATGCACCATGGCAATTAATTTCAATATCAACCTATAAAAACTTAAGCCGCGACTAAAAATAGTTGTGATTGGTCCATCAAAGTTTTGATTGGCTATATTCTATGAACATTTGTCAAAGATATTGGCGCCGAAATATGCACGGTGTTAGGAAAAGTGCTATGTCCTGCCCATCTTGGCACAATTGAACAATTGTCTGGGGGCATTTTTGAGTTGGCGTTAGACGTCCATGTTATATATGGTCGCAGTTTGTCCCTATCACTCTTGTGGACATATTGGTAAGACCGAAAGGGACAAACAAAAATTAGCAGCTTGCTAAGTAAGGAGACGTTTCTGATCAAGTAGATAAGTATATAAACCTAACCTAACCTTCAACTAGCTCTAATCCTCACCAACTGTCTGACTAGCAAACTTGTAATAAAGCACTGCTTTCCTTTCATGATTCTTTTCATTACCTCCTTTACCTATTATATACAGGGTGTTACACTAGCCACTGAAAACCTTGAACGGGGTGATTTGGTAGCTTATACTGAAGAACTTTTACTATGGAGCTAATCAAGAAAACTCAAAAAAATGTTGGCTCTTTCATACAAAATGTCGTTATCGATCGGTCAAAGTGAATGAAAAATATTTTTTTAAGGTGCATTCAAACCAAACGAGCATTCGCTATCCTATCCCCCACTCTACGAAATCAACGAATCACGTTTTGTGTATCCATCGAATTTCGTAGAGTCGGGGGTTAGAATAACGAATGCTCGTTTGGTCTGAATGCACCTAGATTTCGCGATTGGCCCCATAGTAAAAGTTATTCAGTATAACCTACCAAATCACCCCGTTCAAGGTTTTCAGTGGCTCGTGTAACACGCTGCATATTACTTTGAGCTATTGACCCAACTTACGCAACCAATCGCGTCGAACAACAAACTCGAACCTGCAGGTTTTCATAACTTTTTTCAGTCACGAAACACTTTCACGAAATAAACAATTGCACAATTTCAATTTATCACTTATACCCGCCCCGGCTTACATTTTCATACTATAAAACACTGGTCTCACCGCGAGCTATGTACTAAGCTAGGAACTATCGGCTATAAACACGAAGAAAATGTACGCACTCCCAAAACTGGATGACAGTGTTTTCTAGTTCAAATGGGCTTCACTGAAAATCAGCGTCACGTAGTGAGTTTCACTACAGGGACCCACTACGGGACATCATGCTGAGTGAAGACCTTTTAGCGCAATTCACTGTTCACGACTTTTGAATGTTAATGTATCCAAGCAAATTTTTGTTTTATGAGTCTCGCTGTCTCTTTTTTTTACACAGGAGTGCGTATCCTTTGTTCGTGTTTATAGCCGATAGTTCATAGCTTAGTAGCTCGCAGTGAGACCAGTGCCTAAATCACGATCTTTATAAAAAAACCGCATCATAATCCAATGCGCACATTTCACATTTTCCATTTATTTTAACGACAAACGGGTCTTAATCGCGTAAACTTACGTATTATCCTGACTTACTTAAATATTATCCTGACGTTTCGGGCGTGACGTTACACCCTTGGTCGCAGGCGATTCAATAGAAAGATTTTAGTAGCAGCATTGTCGAAGCCGAGGCGGGTCGTTAGTAATATTATAAGTAATGAAAATTAATCATTCAAAATCGATCTACAATCGTCATAACCTTATTTTATGTATCGTTGGATAAAATTCGGTGGCAACGGATTTAGGATAGCGTAAATGAAGGGTCAACGGAAAGAACATGTCTAGTCAATTCAAATTACAGAAGGAAAACCAACTTACTTTTAACAGAATAAGGTGTGAATTTGCCCTGACTTTTTTAAGCATTGGACATGTTTTTTCCGTGGACCGTTCACTTATTTGTGAAACTTAACAGTAACTTGACATGCAATCGTTAAGAATTTTTACAACATCATTATTTATTTATATCGGAACTAGCAAACAGAATATTTTTACCGACTTAAAAAAAGGAGGAGTTTCTCTTAATAGAGTTATTTAAATCGAATGGGTATATTCCCGAAATGGTCCCGTCAGCACCAAGTCGGGGTCAGATTTTTTTATGTCACAAAAGTAGCCAATTGAGCTCTCAGCCCACCTGATGGAAAACAGGAACTGAGGCCCATGGACATTGTGACCAAAAAATCGCCTATGCGCTACCTACCCTTAGGACTTAGATGGATTGCCTCTATGGCAGTAATTACACCGGCTATCTTACCCGCAAACCGGAACACAGTACTAACTATTTAGCGGCAGGTTAACGGGTAAGACGGTGGTAGCTATCCGGAATGATGATGGGAACATGGAAAAATCTGTTCAAGTCAGTTTTGATTTTAATTAATTTGGTGTTAATAATGCGAGAACCTGCGACCATATATAACATGGACGTCTAACGCTAGCTCAAAAATGCCCCCAAAAGCAATTGTTCAATTGTGCCAAGATGGGCAGGACGTAGCGCTTTTCTTAACACCGCGCATATTTCGGCGCAACATCTTTAACAAATGTTTAAATAATATAGCCAATCAAAACTTTGATAGACCAATCACAACTATTTTTAAATGGCGGTTTAAGTTTTTATTGGTTGATATTGAAATTCATTACCGTGATGCATTGAAGAGGGGGTGACACTTGTCAACTAAAATTCAGGATCGTTTTTGAAAGGTAATTTAGTATGGCGTGCGGCTTCCATGTTTTATTTGTTCGTAGATAATATTTTATCTAATGCTTAAAAAACGTAGGTTCTCTCTGTCAGTTAGCTGTCAAATTTCAACGGCCATTAAAATCTTGACGTCCTTATCCGTTACTTTAGCATTTGCTATTATTAGAAAGAGACAAAGCCAATTAAGTGTTCTACATAAGTTTGTCACAGACAGTTTGACGTAGAATGACAGCTTTTAGCGCCATATTTGACGTTAATCGGCTCGTTAAACTTCGTAAACCCTCGTCACTGCGGTGTCAACGCGTTTTGGATCCGCGGAATATACAGGGAGACGCGAAATCGGTGTTCGATTGACACGCCTTGTTATCCAACTATTTGGTGATGCTGATGTAGCTCATTTTTCCAAGTCTTGTAAAGAGGTCATTGCGGGTAAGACCGTCTATCAGGAAAGTCCGTCTACCAAATGACTTCCGATCTTAATCGAACAGCAGTGTTATTCACTAAAGAAACCGCTTTGCTGTCAGCGCTGTGTCAGCGCTGCGGCAGCGTCGAGCCTAAAAATGGTATTCACTAATGTACTTTAAACGACACTAGTGCTCGGCGACGAATGCGGCGTGAGCTGGAACTACATTGCGTCGAGAGTTTGATGTTTCTAAATTATGGGACTGTTGTCAATATATCTGGCTATTTTTCCCCGTGTTCCTTAAGATATCCTTGACTTATGCCTACTATCCTTGATACTTTTTGGCACTGATTTCGCTTCATAAAACTATGCCAAAGGGACTAAGATTTGTATAGGATTAAATAATTGATTAAAGACCCATAAAAAATTCACATACTATGTGACATAATTCCCTTCACAGAGTATTACTGCGCCCAAGGCAGGGGTATATTAAAAAAAATCGTGGAGATTAACCAGAAATATAGGTCACCGCTGCAGAACACGAAATCGTGCAGTAAAGAATAAAAAAAAGAGCTTGGAAAAATAGATTTCGGAGGGGTTCTGGGTTCTGGAGAACTTGTATTGTGACTACTGAAATTGCAGTAACAACAAAAAAAGACCAATGTTAGCTAATTTAAGACCTCCTTGTTAATTACAAAAGCCAGAAATTACATCTTTTAACTATATTGACCCGATTTTTTTAATTTGAATTTGCCAGTTTTTATCGGTACACCCCTTAGTGAATAACACTCCTGTGTTGCCATAACGATAGAGGCATGTTCAGATATTTTTGAGCGTTCCGGACGCTACGATATATCTGATGGCGATTGTGCCTAAACAAAACGTATAAATATGTAATTTGTGTTTTTTTTTTTAATCTAACTACCTACTCGATTTTCTTAAATTATTTATACGCTTTTATTTTCAGTATTTTTATTACAGAAACAGCAGCATTCAAATATTATACATTTTCGTTTTTGAGTGGCAGATTTAAAATTAAGTTGAATTCGGAGAATCATACTCATATTAAAAATAAATTTATTTCTGGAAATCGAAATATGAATTTATTTTTGGAATATTAATATAGAGCTATTGGATAAATGTTTGACTTTATTTTCCAATAAAAATACACGTTATAACTTGTTATTTAAATTCTGAATTATTATATTATATATTATATAGGTATATATAAATATGACTTCACTTAGAATTCCGAGAAAAAGACCGAAAGGGACAGATAGGCTTGCTAAGTCGCCCTGAAGATCACTCTAGTATGCAATCCTTTTTTCAACCTACTTAAAAAAAGAAGTATCATTTTTTATGTTTGTTTAATTCCATTCATTCATTCGACTCTCCAATTCTGACATATATTCGCGTAACATTCCGTGTATGAGATTTTGTATGCAATCAAACAAAAGTTCGAAATCGACTCGCGCCACAGCGTCAAAGTGTCTATACAAAGGTCGTACTTTTGTATTGAAACCATACACAGATAAGCCCTTTTTAAAAGGGTCAGCCTACTGAAAGTGGTAAAACGAGCGAAATGGAATGCATTCGGTTTTTATATGTGAAAAACCTAGATCACCTCTCTGAGATACAGTATTAAAACTTCAGGATGCTTAGCCAAGTTGCCAATCGCTTAGCTTTGTTTTCCCTCTCTGTCGCTCTGTTACATATTAATGCGACAAAGACAGTTATAGCTGCCTTTCGTTTACGATTGACGATTAAGCGTTAGCGATTGGCAACTAAGCACCCAGGTCTAGCCAAGATGCCATTCTGCAATCGAATACTATAAGCGATAAGTCACGTGACCACAATAATGTGATGGTCACGTGACTTCACGTACGAATCTGACATTATTATACATTTGTTTTATTACTTATCGCTATTTATGGCGTTTAGGCTAGACCTGCTTTATTGCCAACAGGGTTAGCACATGATCGGTGCGACAGTATGTCACCACGAGATAGATTATCTTTTCGTCCCTATTCTATTAATACAGTTAGTAAAAGACGGGAAGTCTATCTCGCGGCGACAGCATAATGTAGCGCCAATCATGTCACATGTGCTAAGCCTATAGCAGGCTAGCCGATATGCCATTCTGCAATCGTATACGATAAGCCATAAGTAATAAATGTTGGAGGGTGGTTTCTCTGACACGTCGTCGGTTACCCGCTGCCAGCGACGTTTCAGAGAAACCACCCTCAAACATTCGCGAACAAAACATTCGAACGTCGTCGGCGGCGGACACGTGTCGGTAGCCGGCCGCCGGCCAGAAAATCCTCGGCCTATGAGAATGACAGATTCGAACGAAAAGTCACGTGACTTATCGCTTATCGTATACGATTGCAGATTGGCAAGTTGGCTTGGCCTGCTATCTTTGCACCTTAGCACGTCCACTACGTCTACTGGCTCGTCAATCCTGTTCTAAGGAAATAAGATATCTTATGTGCTGTCTAGTATCAGTAATCTGTGGAAAAATGTTGTTTGCATTCCGTGCTCATACACGATCTACAAAAATCGCAATATGTCAATTGTCAATACGCGAAGAGTATTCCACTTTTCGTCGCCCGCGGCGTTTTGTCGATACTGGATTTTCCGGATAGTTAGTTTCTCTTGAACATGAAATATTACTGTGAAAGTTGATGTCACAATAAATCCACCTCTGTTGATGATTTTAAATATTATGCGCTTATAATTGGTTGGTCTATAAAGATGCATTTAGACCAAACGAGCATTCGCTCATTCTATCCCCCTCTCTACGAAATTCGTTCGTTACACAAACCGTAATTCGTTGATTTCGTAGAGTGGGGGATAGAATGAATGCTCGTTTGGTCTAAATGCACCTTAAGTATTATTATTTCAAAACATCGTTGGGGGCGTTGGGATACTTACTAATATATTAGTCCCCATACCAGTGCACTACTGGACATAGGCGTCTCTAATTACATTACTTATCGGCATTTCTCCGAGCGTTTCAACCGCCGTGACTTCGGTGGCAACATTAGGTATATTACGCGTTTTCAGCGAGTATCTCATTTTTTTTGATATATTGTTAAAAGTACTTGACAATTACCAAGATACCAAAAAATATTATGAGATATCCACGGAAAACGCATAAAAATATTGCCACTCGGCGGTTGAAACGCTTCGAGAAATGCCCTTATGGGTATGGACGCATTACGAGGTAAATGTCCATGATCGCCAGCACAGCATCATTGTGACCAGTGACCACTATGATGATGCTGCCTATCATCAATCTTCAAAGAATAGGCACTGATCTAACCGCAAGCTACCAAGCTATGAACTATCGGCTATAAACACGAACAAAAGATACGCACTCCCGTGTAAAAAAAGAGACACAGCGACACTCGCCCGGCGGTGATAGCTAATAGCCGGGCGAGTATGCCATAGTCCGTAACATTTCAATCCCTTAGTCGACTCTTACGACACCCGCAGGAGGAGTTGGGGTGGTGGCAAATGTGTTCTTACTGCCGTCACCACACGTCCGATTTCAGCTTGGCGGTCTAATATGCTAATAATAGTTGTCTTTGTTACAGCCGCCAGAGAACGAGCTGCAGAAGAATTCAGATCGCGTTCTATCCGAGCACGAACTGCGGGTCCAGAGGTCGCTGCAGAAGCTCAATGTGCCAGAATGGTGAGTACATACGATTAGTGTCTATGGTTATTAGTAAGGTCCGACCGAGATCTCGGTCTCGGTCTCGGTCTCGGCATTCTCGGCCAAAAATCGAGCCGAGATATCCCCTCTCGGCTCTCAGCTAAAAATGGCCGAGACTCTCGGCCGTGGCCGAGATTCGTAATGAGCTGTAATTGGCGAGCTTGACGCCATCTCGCGAACTTACTGCGATTTTATTGGTGTCATATTGACATGAACTGACTTCAATTAGACTTTAAAATGAACGGAACTAATAATTTAGAGTAAGCGACCCCTATCATACTATCGACAAAAATACCTAAAATTCGAATACCGGTTTGTGGGGTACCTACATAAAAAAACATCAAAATAAGAAAATATCCAAAAAAAATTGCTGTTTTTGTTTGACATTGGACTTACTATAGGTATTTACTAGGGATTTTTCATGTAATTTAAACGTTTATTACCTTTCTACCAAGTCTCGGTCTCGGTCTCGGCCGAGACTAAAATATGGGTCTCGGTCGGACCTTAGTTATTAGTATACCTCGATATTTTTCTAGCAGGAAAGAGAGATTGACAAAATTAAATATCGACATAACTGTTAACCGTATCGTAAGTAAACCGTTCTAACTTCATAAAAACAGGTACTAACCAAGAAATACAGGACGCATCTAGGCTTTGTTTTAAATATCTAATAGGTACTTCATATTAATTATTTCCTATAGCTTTAGAGTATATTTTATTAGTATTTGTTATTTGATGGGTACTAAATACATGATATGAAAATAATAATGTATCATTTTGAGTAAGTATGAATTGCATTCTTGTAATTTATCTTAATATATTAAGCTACGGCAAATTATTCATTTATTAAATTTATTTATCGATCACTTTAAGACTTACTTATCGTAGTTTTGTCGATGTTTAATTTGGTCAATCTCTCGTTCGAAAAATCTCGAGGTAGTTATTAGGGTTCCGTAGTCCATGAAGCTACATGGATCAAGGGAAGGAAAGAGCGGAGGTTGTGTAGTAACGAAGTGTCACAAGATAGAGAGGGCTGGAAGATACACCATCGTCACGAGAATAACTCTTAAGATTATGATGATGAGTCCACGAGGAAACCTTATAGTTTCGCCATGTCTGTCTGTCCGTCCGTCCGCGTATAATCTTAGTAACCGTTAGCACTAGAAAGCTGTGGTACTATGTATAGGGATTATTTGATTTTTATTTTAAGCTTAATTATATATTTATTCCATAAACTTGTTACGTGCTCCTTTAGTCACAAACACATATTACAGAGACCGGTACAGACAAAGCGTAAAGAAGCTTCACCAAATACTAGGCATATTTTAAAGGAATAAATAAATTACTTACAAGCGACCCGCCCCGGCTTCGCACGGGTACTATACCTACATAAAAACCTTCCTCTTGATTACTCTACCTATTAAAAAAAATCTCATCAAAATCCGTTGCATAGTTTTAAAGATTTAAGGTCTCTGCCCACTAGACCGTAGCATACCATGACCGTAGCATGAACGTATCAGACACGGAATGTGAGACGACACGGACTACTATGCCCACTATAACGTGTGTACATCGTTTCATGTCCGTGCTAAGCCCGTTTAGTGACCGTTGCATCCGCGTCGCAACCACGTATCATCCGCATCGCAATTACGTATCATCCCCGTAGCATGAGCGATTCATATCCGTCGTTATCGTTCCATTGTCACAGTTTTATCAGTTGCAAATTGTTTTCGCGCCCTTTAGACTACTATGACTGTGCTAGTATAGTAGTTTTTACATCTTCTAATAGTTTTGGAACAATAATTAATTTTAAATAACAATGAAGCAGCTGCGAAAGAGCATAGGTTTTTCGAAAAAAAAAATATCGATTTTGTGTACATATTGTAATAAAAATCTAAAACCAATAAAATTTATTTTAGAAAGCCACATCAAAAGCATGGTTCTTACCATGTAAAAAAAGAAACAAATTGTGCAATCTATCTGGATAAATTCGTTAAGTTATATGACTGTTTCAAAATTGACATTTCTTTTAATTATTTTGTTTGTAAGAAACGAAGTAATATTTTTCAATCTCGATGAAAATCTTCGGTTTGCGGGTTTACAATCAATTAAGTAAGTTTTTTTTTTCAGAAAATAGCGATGCTGATTATATTGTTTCCGTTTTCTCGCCATAAGAAAATTATTACTCACTATCAAAAGTGAAAAATTTGGAGAGTTTTGGATAAAAATTATAAATACAATACGAAAATGTAAATAGAACCCGTATGATCACCGTTTCGCCGCCTGCGCACACCGTACCGGCAACGTTGCGTGCCATGCACGTAGCGTGTCGGGGCCGGCAAAATATTCTCGCCGACAATTCTTGCCGGTCCGTGCATGGCACGCGACGGTGTTGGCCGGCGACGGAACGTTCTAGTGGGCATAGTCTCATACTTTTCCATACAAAGAATATTTTTTGTCTGATACGTTCATGCTACGGTCATGGTATGCTACGGTCTAGTGGGCAGAGACCTTAAGCGTACAAAGGGACATAGGGACAGAAAAAGTGACGTTATTTTATACTATGTAGTGATGTATGCTAATTCTTCTGTTGTCAGCTATACGCAAAAGCCAAATAGAGTTAATTTTTTTTTATCTAAATGTTAAATAAAAGTGTAAACGTATTGCAATTGTTTTATGCCAATGCGAATGTATAAATTGTATAATATATGATCAGAATTTGTTTAAGTTAAAAACTAATTCTAAGAATTATAATATCCAATGTTTAATATCTATTTATGTTGGCTAAAACAGTTATTATTTATACATTTATTTATTTATTTACAATGTTTACCGTATCCATAATACTCAACTTCAGTTAAAAACAGAGATCGGATAAATGTGCGTCATATCTCGCAATGATGTGATGTGGACATGACTCTAAAGTTGATTAAATGAATAATCAAACGAATAATTTCTTATAATTTGATTACCAAGCTTTGAGGTGAATATTTACAAACGTTTTCATAATTACCGGTGTCAAATAGGCAATTTTCTGAAAATTATTAAATGATTAATTATTCAATCAACTTTGGAGTCATGTCCAAATTATTGCGAACAATGACGCACATTTCCCCAATATCTGGTTATAAAGTAGCAATAACTTATCTCATTCACTACTATGTGAGGACAAACGAATTTTAGCTAAGTAGGTATTCAATGTTACGGACGGCATATTTTTTTTAAATTTATGTTATATGTTTATCCGTATCCATATTTCATAATACTCTACTTTAGTTATATAGTAACAATAACTTTTATCTCATCCCTAACTACAATGAGAGAGGATAAATGAATTTCAGCAATCCAATGTTACCAGGAGGGCATAACCTTGAAACAATGTCACTTGAGACCCGTCTTCGATCCGGGTCGCCTTAGTGAGATTTACAACTCTGTCTAATATTATAGCCAGCCTACGGCCACAGTGACTTACTAGCAAAGCACATCGAATTGAAGTATGACAACACTTCCATTATAGCCTGCGACCACATATAACATGGACGTCTAACACTAGCTCAAAAATGCCTCCAAAAACAATTGTGCCAAGATGGGCAGGACATAGCGCTTTTCTTAACACCGCGCGTATTTCGGCACAACATCTTTGATAAATGTTTATAGAATACTAGCGACCCGCCCCGGCTTCGCACGGGTACTATACCTACATGAAAACCTTCCTCTTGAATTACTCTACCTATCAAAAAAATCTCATCAAAATCTGTTGCGTAGTTTTAAAGATTTAAGCGTACAAAGGGACATAGGTACAGAAAAAGTGACAGCCAATCAAAACTTTGATGGACCAATCACAACTACTTTTAAATGGCGGTTTAAGTTTTTATAGGTTGACATTGAAATTCATCACGGGATGCATTGAACCGAGTTTGAAACTTATCAACTAAAATTCAGGATCGTTTTTACCCCACGGCAGACCAAAGAAGCGATGGCTAGATGTCGTGAAAGCTGACATGAGTGTGAATGGGCTTACAGTAGAAGATGCCCAGGATCGCGCAAAGTGGAGGAAATGTAGCAGGAAACTCTGGCAAAGGCCGGGATACGTAACGCTAGGTAGAAGAAGAATCTATCTACCAAGCAATCTATCGAAATTGACGGAACTAAACACGGTGTATAAAGAGAACATCATTAAAATTATTTCCGACGCAGGAGGATCTAAATCGTGAATATATTTTTAAACTGACCGTGAGCGTACATCCCGGATTCTGCTGATGAGTCCGTAGCGAATTGTGAACACTTTAGTTGATGACTGTCCGGTGGAGGACTTCGCAGATCATGTCTAATTTAATATCCTTTACTAGGGGATATTTGGATTAGAGTCTGACCAATATGCTTAGCACATGATTGGTACGTCAGTATGTCGCCGCGAGATAGATTTTCCATCTTTTACTAACTATATGAATAAAAGAGGGATGGATAGTTTATCTCGCGGCGACATATTGTCGCACTACTTAATCCTACATATCCTGTGCTAAGCGGTGGTGGCTCAGTGGTTTAGTTAGACGTTTGACTTTCAATCCGGAGGTCTTGGGTTCAAATCCTGGCTCGTACCAAGTTTTTCCAAAACTTATGTACGAAATATCAGATGATATTTACCATTAGCTTTCGGTGAAGGAAAACATCGAAAGGAAACCTGCATACATCGGCGAAGTAATTCAAAGGTGTATGTGAAGTTCCCAAACCGCTTAGGGCCAGCGTGGGGACTATAGCCCAATTCCTCTCATATATGAGGGGAGGCCTGTGCCCAGCAGTGGGACATTATATGTATAGGCTAAAATATAGCCTACATATTAAGTCTTTCAATCAAACCCTCATATACATATATACATATATATATCGCTGTCCAAATATTACAAGGTATTTTACTATGGGAAGTTTTCAGGAATATTCCCCATAAGTTACCGGGAACAACCCATCCCCCATCATTAGTTACAACGCGCACGCCACTCGCACGCGCAGGTTCACGCGTTACACACGCATCCGATGTGGCATGACCTTTAGTTTTCCACACACGACATCCCCACTTGCGGTAAGAGCCCACCGCAACGAGGATGCTCCCAGTGTCACGTGACCGTATCACGTTGCATTATTAATTCAACGCCGTTGTACTGTGGTAACTGAATTGACATTGACAATTGACCCTGAATACTCATGATAATATACATATGCTTCATGTACTGGCATCGCTTTACCTTTAAAGGGGACTTATTTTGGACATTTTAAATTGGAATAAAATAATAAAGAGGGTAATTTTAAAACTGGAACTCAATTATTTACTTAAAATTATACAGGGTCACTTCTGAGACATGATCAATGATGATCATGACGTAGCATGAACGCATCAGAAAAAAAAACTTCTTTGTATTGAAAAGTATGTGACTATGTCCACTACGACGTTACGGCGCTGGCCAACACCGTCTCATACTTCGTCAATACAAAGAATTTTTTTTTTGTTTGATACGTTCATGCTACGGTCATGGTATGGTACGGTCTAGTGGGCAGAGACCTTTAATCGCTCATGAAAGGGCCAATCAACTTTTCGATCGACATACAGGGTGGGCCAATGATAAATGCATTTTTGAAAATTGAAATAATTGGTGTTTTTTGTATTTTGAAATTAAAAGTATATTTAAAAAGTATGTCAAATAAATAAATGTTACGTTTTAAAAAATTAAATCATCAAGGTGTCGTCCATGGCGGTTGCGGCACTCTTCCAGCCTTGCTTGCAAATTTTGAAAGACTTTCGTTAGAAGTTGCGGAGATATTGCTTGGAATTCTTGGCGAATATTCTCCTTTAATTCTGCTGTGGTTGCCGGATTATTTGAGTACACTTTACTTTTCAAGTAACCCCACAAAAAAAATTCAGCTGGAGTTAAGTCAGGGCTCCTGGGAGGCCAAGCAATATCATTCCGCCTCGATATCAATTTTTGAGGAAACATTTCATGCAAAGCTGCCAGGGTCACGTTACTTGTATGGCAGGTGGCCCCGTCTTGCTGAAACCATGTGTTGTTGTTGTAACCATGCGATTCGTGAAGTTTCGGTGCCAGGAAATCCCTTAACATAGAGATGTAACGGTCTGAATTAACCGTAGCTCGTTTACGCGTTGAGTTTCTTAAATCCGCTCGCACAAACGCTCTCACCCGTTCGATGTTTTCTATAGTACGCACAGATCGTGCACGTCCCTTATGTCGAGATTTTAGTGTTGAGCCAGAACTTTTAAATCTGACTAACCATTGCTTGATCAAATTTGTGCTGGGACACTCGCGAATATTGCGTAATCGGAACTCAAGTCAAAAACGCCGACGAACAGACACATAAGAACGATCGTTTTCATAAAAAGCTTGGATTGAAAACGCTCGCTGTTCTCCCATGTAAGACTCCATTTTGAATAAAAAATTTCGTTTTATTTCTTTTAAATGACACCATTCTTATATGCCAGTGTTTTGTAATTTTGACAAAAAAGGTCGAGACAAAAGTGAATTTATCACTGGCCCACCCTGTATTTTCTGTCTCCTGTGTTACTTTTCATGAACAAATGTACGTCAATTAATACTATACACATATTTACATAAATTTATCGTTGTGAACTTGTGTGAGGACTAACGCATGTACATTTTATATAAGTAATATTTTTTTGTAGCAAACCTGATGAAATTGTCACCTGCGTTACGGGACAAAATAATGTCGATCGAAAAGATGATTAGCCCAAAAATTAAATCTTCTTAGTTTAACATGTATGTAACATATCTCAAGAATGATTTTTAGTAATTTTAGTACCTATCTCAATGTTTCATTAATAAGTAAAATAAATTACAAAAAAACACGTGTCTGATTTTAACTAAAAGTCGAATTAAAAAAATATAAAACCGATCACGACTCCGAAGTGACCCTGTATAATTTTACACCTTATAGTCTGCTATTTTTCTATTCATCATTATAACAGTCAATTACTTTGAACCAAGACATAGAATGGCATTAAAAATATTGCAAGTCCCAAGTAAATAATTGAATCCAAGTACTAAATGAGTATCAGGACTATAATTTTAATGTAGGTATCTCCATAGCTGTCTAACGGCTTACCGTGCGACAACTCCAATGCCCAAGTAACATATTAAGGTTCCTTGAGGTTGCTAGTAATCTGAATTGAGCAAAGACACGATGTATGTTTTGATTGCTGGATGGCTGCAATGCGATTTACTGCTTTATGTACTGCTCTGCCTTATGTATTAGACAAATTAAATTTGAGTAAGATGTCCCAAGATATTTATTATTTATTTATTTTATTTATACATATATTTGCATATTCCACTCTTCCCCACAGATATTATATTGTAGGGCCATTCTCTGAAAACATCGACAGCCGACGCGGCCGAAGATATTTTCAGATTAGATAATTGCCCCGACCATTTCCAATCATTCTGTATGAACACAAATAGGTCGCTCAAATTAGACTCGTCGGTGTAACTGCTATTTCGCCGAAATATTTTTGGCCTGATTTTACTTCCCAACCAACGCCAGATGATACACTTGGCATATCAACTTTTACCAAATTATTATTTGCCTACTTTTATTATAGGTATCGGCACGAGAGTTGAGGCCACGCACACATCAACATGTCATGCAAACACACGGGGAATTTGAAATTAGTGTTCATTTTTCGTACTTGACAGCAAACCCAATGCAACTGTAAGATTGACCAGAAAGTTTGTTCAAGGGATTTGCTTCAAATTTTGACGCAAGTCATTCATTCATTCACTACATTTTTTGCGGAGTCTCGTCTCTTTGCCTAGAATACCTATCTTCGCCTAGTGTAAAAAGTTGAAGTTTTCGTATTAATTTTAGGGTAAGCTGCACAGAAAATGACCAAATAGCATGTATGAAAAACATGTACTTCGCTAGCTGACCGTTTCCCTTGAAAAAGGCGGGAACTTCAACTTCACGCTAGGCGTAGATAGGTATCCTAGGCGAAGATACGTGAATCGACGGCACTTGATAAATTTCATTCATGTAGTGTGCCCGCCGACCACTAAAACGGCCCTTAAGCCTTTGACACACTCGCCATGATTAGTCGGACTATCGGCGAGGTTGCATCGCTAGATGCAATTACTACACTTAATCAATTTGGTCGAGCGCTGGTGTGGACAAGGCTTTAGTCGGTTAGACATCCGACGGTACATTTTGATGCAGAGTAACCAAAATACAAATGTATTAAAGAATCTGGGGATTGCAAAAAAATACACAGATAAAAAAAGCTTTAATGAATACAAACTTCATTAACAGGGTCCGGAAAATTCATAGCAAAACAAAAGACTGTCGCAATCGCACTAGGGTGAGGAACATTTTTTTATCGATATCGAGGAAGTTTAATATATCAACCACGTCCGTTTCAAACCGTTTTAAGATACAAATAATATTCATCTTCCTTCTTTCTCATCCTAATTTCATTGCGACAGTCTGTTTTGCTATGGTTTTTCCGGGCTCTGTTCATTAAGTATCGTAACACAGTGGACGCCATCGTGAATTTTTGTTGTGACTAAAGCTCTGGCCACACCAGTTGGCGTGCTCGTTGTAGCGTCGCAAATGACATAGTAGATGGCAAACACATCACGTGCACGCTACGCAATCGGTGTGATATCCAATATAACATTTAGATACAATACAAGCTGCACGCCACGCATACGCATCCGGTGTGGACTGGCCTTCTATGTAGAATTTTTTTCGGGCAATTTTTCTAGTAGTATGCTCATGGCGTCATGGCCAGTTTTTTTTTAATGTGACGAAGGTAGACAACTGAGTTCTCAGCCCACCTGGTGGAAAGCAGGAACTGAGGCCCATGGACATAGCGATCAGAAATCGCCTATGCGCTGCCTACCCTGAGGACTTAGATGGTTGCCTCTATCTATGCCAGTAATTACACCGGGTATCTTACCCCCAAACCGAAACACAGCAGTGCAAACACTGCTATTTAGCGGCAGGTTAACGGGTAAGACGGTGGTAGCTATCCGGGCGGATTATTGAAAGACAATATAATTTGGCGTGCAACTTCCATGTTTGATTTGTTGGTTAATACATTCTTTACAAAGTTGGTGAAAGTTAAACGGACCCAAAAGGATTTATCCCTAAGTACAGTCGAGAGCAAAAATATGTACCTAAAGAATCGTCTTATAAATATGTTACGACGTTCTTATTACACGGCCTTAAATCGCACTGGGACATATTTTTAAGCATTTTTATATTTTACCTTTGTACCTTCAAGGCAGACAGAAGTCACGGTGACAGCAAAATTTAGCTAGAGACTTCCACTCGATATTATTTTATCGATAAGTTATTTTATCTTTTGACATTACTTTTTACCTAAAACACTTTTTCTTTTATAAAGGTTTATATTTCTGTATCGGGATTTTATATTTATATATTCACTGTGAGATACGTTTAAGGAAGCATATGTACCTACAAAATGTAAACCAAACTTCATTGTATACTTTCCCTGTATGTTTCTGTGTTGTCTCCTCAATAAATAAATAGACATAACTACGTTATGACTTTCTGATAAAATTATCTAAATTAGGCTTAGTACGAGTAAAGCAGTCGACGATTAAGCTTACTTTGGATGACAATCGAATGAATGTGGAAACATAGTTAGTTAGTTAAAGACGTTAAAGTTGATTTTTATTTGTTATTTTATAATTCCTAAAAAATACTAAGGTAACGTTGCAGGGTAGTAATTTTGGTTATTTTTTTATTTATTCGCTGAACTTATCGGCTAGTGTCTATAGGTAGTTTAGTTTATTTATTTATCTCTTAATATACAAAGTCAAGTAACTTAAAACTACACATGGTACATTATTAGGATTTTATATTGTGATTGTCAGTTTCTTTATGATACAAAAAATATTTAACTGGCATTGGAAAATTGGAATATCATATTAAAATGTCAACAAATTAAAAATATTCATAATTTTAAAATAATAATAAAAGATGTCACCAAGAAAGGATTGTCAATAATACTCAATTAAAACATGCCTAATAATAAAATGTCAACAAAGTGCAATTAAATAATATTCAATTAGTTGTCATAGAACTCATTAACAGAATACAATGGATTATCCAATAAAAAGTTTCTCAGTCGACTCTTAAATTTAATATTACATGAAATATCATTTCGAAATGAGTATTCACTTATCGATGAATTAAATATCTATAAGAAAGTCCCTAGTTAATTGACATTATTGGCACCGCGACTTCTATGTCTGCTTCAAGGTATAGGAAGCAAATCCATATCAAATTACCTTTCAAATGCAATAGCTTGGAAATTAATGATATTGCACTGAGGCTCAAAGTGAATCCAGTAAATTTTCCTCTTTGATGAAACGATATTACGTCGAGATTTCCAATATCTTACTCAGGTACTCTATTGCAGCGTATTATTAATTTCATCTATATTAATCCTATTAGATGGGCTTTGTAGCCTGAGTCGCGTTTTATAAAGTTACAATCTACATTTATATACAGGGTGTAATCGATAAGTGTTTACAGGCCATAATTCGGTAAATATGAGAGATATCAGAAAAAAATAACTGATATCGACAGTGCATTACCCAACGAGTAAAATTACACTAATAACTTTTTTGAAATGGAATCAGAAATATCTCAAATATTAACTTCAAACCCTCCAATACATGTAGTACATAACCGTTCATTCAAAGACTAGTTTAATACGAATATTTTTTTATTTAAGAATAAATGTTAGATTAATTATTTCATAAACGGTAGTATTATTATTTTATTACAATGTATTCGTACAAATAACGAATCTCTAACAGTTTTATCTCTTACGACACCCGACATTCTTTAACGCTGTAAGTCGTCATACTAAATGTATGGAAGCGTTTTAAGTTAGTATTTTTAAAATTACTTCATCTATGTAGAAAAAGTTATTAATGTAATTTTACTCATTTGGTCACGTACTTTCGATATCAGTTAAAAGTTTTCTGATATCTCTCATATTTACGGAATTATGGCCTGTAAACACTTATCGATTACACCCTGTATATACTTTTCCGTATAGATGGCCCTCCGAAGTTACGACCTGGCAAATATTGGTACCACTCCTGGCACCAGTGCGTAAATTATAGTACATTGTGCATCAAGGGAGGTAAGTACGGAATCACTAACGAAAGTGTTAGAAGCCCGACGCCGTTAGGCGGAGGGCTTTTATGACTCGAGTTAGTATGCCGCTTACCGACCGTGATGCATACAATGTTTTTCATCACAATTGCCGATAAAAAAATAAATTTTAAGACATCATATTATTAAATGACGTACTGACATTTCTATTACTCCCTAGGGAATTTCACTTTTCTATTACTTCCGCTACGCACGCAAGCAATGGCGTGCTTAGACAGCAAGTGTGATGAAAAATACTATATGCACTGGAAGAGTATGATAAAAATTAACGGAAAAAAGTTTTTTTTTCGATTTCCGTAGACGATTGTGATATTGTATATATACGTATTTATGGAAAGAGGGACATAAATAGTACAATGCATATGGGTCTTGAATAGTCCTGATCTAGGAATCCCTGTGTTATATGACCGAAAGAAATAACCAGTTAAATTTGCAATATTTCGTAGTGTCTTATGAGGTCTTAACTTACGGAAAGAAAGGTACATGAAGTCCTTTCCTAGACTGTAGTATTTAAGGAAACATACGCATATATTTCAGTCATAATTATATATAACGTTAGTCCTTTGACTAGCCGAGCACTACTCCTAACTAACTCTAGACCAAAGCGCCCTCGTAGTTCACACGACTGTAGTATCTAAATTAATAGCAATTAGTGATATAATCGCATCAAAGCTGGTAGGACTTCAGTCGCTCTGGCACTTTAGCTTATAATCCTATTACAAAGGCGGTGAGCATTGAAACGATCCTGTCTGTACATTCTGATAGCTTTCCGAGGCATGGCGGAAGTGAATTGTGCACCATTTTGTGTGTCGTAGTGACAATACAGTGGGTTCCCTCTATCTGGCATAATTTTGTTTGTCCGAAATGCTTAAGACATAACAGACTTGGCATAGTCTATTTTGGCATAATCTTAATGAGGCAGAAACATCACTTGGCATAAATAACAATATTTCGAACATTATTTTGCCCGAAACTATCTTGGCATATTATTATTTAAGCCGAGTGTTACAAGACAGAAATTAGATTTGCATTTTTTTGGCATATAGCCACATGTTCGAAACTTATCTTACATGCATTTTTTTGTCAGGCAGAATTTGTTATGAGGGTGAAATTTTCTGCAGTGAGCGAGCGAAGCGAGTGAACAAAACCTTCCGGGGCGGATCCGACTTGGATAGGTTAGGTTAGAAGACTAGTCCTCGAGGTTTTTTTTTTTAGCAACTTCGAAAGTATCTACTCAGCTTAGTTACACAGTAAGTAACGTGCAGAATATTACTACTACCTCGGTTATATTTAGAGAAGAATAATTTCTTGAAATTTGATTTCGAAGCTTTAAGCTGACTATTGCAAAGGTTTTCATAGTTACCGGTGTCAAATATGTAATTTTCTAAAAATGACTAAATGATTAATTATTCAATCGACTTTGGAGTCATGTCCATATTATTGCGAACAATGACGCACATTTGTCCGATCTCTGGTCATGGTACAACACTGTATAGTTATATTCTCGAGACGTCACTATCGATAGGAATACCGGCATGTCCTGAAACCTTACGCGTTCCTGCACCCGTTCCTGTCTGTTCATATATAATAACTTGAGTTCCAAATCATCGTTTAGTTATCTTCAGTTATGTTTAACCGGCTTCGGCAAAATGAAGAGTATCTCGGTTATTTGAGTTTTTAGATACAGGTGTAGTGAGAAATTACTTGCCTTCGGAAACGTTCGTAAACACATGCTGTTTCAGGCAGTGTCACCGAGTCTGTCTGAAGTAGCATGACAGCTATTACTGTCAGTCTCAGTGAGATGCACTGAAACAGCATGACGTTGACGAACGTTTCCGAAGGCAAGTCATTTCTCACTACATCTGTATCTCTAAGAATCATGGACAGCTTTTAATTTTTTTTGAATATAATGGGTATTTATAACCCGTATAGCGCGCCGAGGAGGCACCGATAACTTAGAAAAGTTATTAATAACTGGCAATGTGGATGGCAAGCGACCAAGAGGACGCAGTCCCAGAAGATGGTCCGACCAGGTGTCCGAGGAACTACAGATGCCGATATCTCTGGCCCTTCATCAAGCTCAAGAACGCAGCAGATGGAGAGGCCTTCTTCAGCGACTACATCATGGCCACGATCCTCAGCAGTGAGGGGCCGACTTAAGGAGGAGGATAACCCTTAAAGCTCCCGTTGACCCTGAGGGTGATAGGATATTGGAGAAATCCTTTGAAGTCGGCTTTCAAATGTTTCAATTAAGTGACTATACCTAACTCGAATAAAAAAAATTAAACAGTTTATTTCAACAAAGATACATTTATAATTTTTTAGGTTCGCTTAACTCTAACATAATAATTATTTTGATTTTAGGCGAGTTAGGTCTTACTAAATGGTTATTTATTTATTTAATTACATTAGTGAAGCACATTCATTTCAACAATAATTTTACCTTACTCGTACAGAATAACATGCATTATCTGACATATTTGTCATAGGCGGATAATAGCGGATATTTAGTCAGCCTCCGTAGCCTAGTTGGTAGTGACCCTGCCTACGAAGCTGGAGGTTCCGGGTTCGAATCCCGGCGAGGGCATTATTTGTGTATTTATTTATCACAAATATTTGTTCCTTGGTCATGGTTGTCTATGTATTTAAGTATCTATATGTATCTATCTATTATATATATCGTCGCCTGGTACCCACATCACAAGCCTTAATTGAGCTTACCGTGGGACTAGGTCGATTTGTGTATAATGTCCCAAGATATTTATTTATTTATTTATTATTATTTAATATTTAAGATCTATGCAGTCTTTCAATAAGCACTTTTTTAAAGAGCCTAATCAAAGTCTGAGGTAATAAACTTGTAAAAGCACTAATATATGACGTGTTCCTTTCCTCTATGCACTTCATTTATATTTAACATAATTGTATGTCTTCTGATAGCACAGCTCAAGGCTATATCGATCTTGGATTGACAGTACATGTTAAGTTCCAATTTTGCAAATGGCGAAGTTCAAATGGAATATTGAAGTAACAAGAAAAATGGCGGCTTATTTTATCAGTCATGTCGTAATCAAGGATCGGACAGAAACCCGTCATTTTGAAATTAGTTGTTTATTCAAAATGACGGGCGTTTGTCCGATCCTTGATCATAACATAATATTATTTGTCAGCCTCCGTAGCCTAGTTGGTAGTGACCCTGCCTACGAAACTGGAGGTTTGAATCCCGGCGAGGGCATTATTTGTGTATTTATTTATCACAAATATTTGTTCCTTGGTCATGGCTGTCTATGTATTTAAGTATCTATATGTATCTATCTATTATATAATTATATCGTCGCCTGGTCACATCACAAGCCTTAATCAAGCTTACTGTGGGACTTGGTCGATTTGTGTAAAGATGTCCAAAAAATATTTATTTACCTATATATTTTATTTATTGGGCGTGGCACATAGCGCGTAGAACCGATGGCCGTTGGGGCGGGAAGGTTCTTGAGTGGCGGCCACGTACCGGAAGGCGTAGCGTGGGTAGGCTCCCCACAAGGTGGACTGATGACCTGGTGAAGGTCGCAGGAGTCCGCTGGATGCGGGTGGCGAAGGACCGGTCATTGTGGCAGTCTTTGGGGGAGGCCTATGTTCAGCAGTGAACGTCTTTCGGCTGATATGATGATGATGATGATGATATTTTATTTTTGTCTTCCTCGCCTTGACAACGATTTTAATTCCCAACCTTTCTTTCAGGTACAAAAACGCGCCTGCGCCCCGCGAGGGCTTCCTGCTGCGCAAGCGGCTGTCTGACGCGTCCAGCGCTCGCTGGAGCGGGCTCAGCTCGAAGACCACGTCTCTGGGCAGCCTCGGCGCCGCCCCGCCGCCCCCGCAGCTCTCCCCGCACACCACCAGCTTCGGCAGGTGGTCTACTAGCCGCCTCAACTCTAACCAAGTGAGTTCGCTTCTGGAACATTCTCAGAAGGTACCTTTCAGCTAAACGACTGTCTGACGCATCCAACGCTCGCTGGCGCGGGCTCAGCTCGAAGACCACGTCTCTGGACAGCTTCGTCAGGTGGTCTACTAGCCACCTCAACTCTAACCAAGTGAGTTCGCTTCTGGAACATTCTCAAAAGATACCTTTCAGCTAAGCGACTGCCTGGCGCATCCAACGCTCGCTGGAGCGGGCTCAGCTCGAAGACCTCGTCTCTGGACAGCTTCGGCCGGTGGTCTACTAGCCGCCTCAACTCTAACCAAGTGAGTTTACTTCTGGAACATTCTCAGACGACAGCTTTCAGCTAAGCGCTGCCTGTCACGTCCAATTCTCGCTGGAGCGAGCTCAGCTCAAAGACCACGTCTCTGGGCAGCCTCGGTGCCGCCCCGCCGCCCCCGCAGCTCTCCCCGCACACCACCAGCTTCGGCAGGTGGTCCACTAGCCACCTCAACTCTAACCAAGTGAGTTCGCTTCTAGAACTTTCTCAGAAGATACCTTTCAGCTAAGCGACTGCCTGACGCATCCAACGCTCCCTAGCGCGGACTCCGCTCGAAAACCTCGTCTCTGGACAGCTTCGGCCGGGGGTCTACTAGCCGCCTCAAATCTAACCAAGTGAGTTCGGTTCTGGAACATTCTCAGAAGACAGCTTTCAGCTAAGCGCTGTCTGACGCGTCTAGCGCTCGCTGGAGCGGGATCAGCTCGAAGACCACGTCTCTGGGCAGCCTCGGTGCCGCCCCGCCGCCCCCGCAGCTCTCCCCGCACACCACCAGCTTCGGCAGGTGGTCCACTAGCCGCCTCAACTCTAACCGAGTGAGTTTACTTCTGGAACATTCTCAGAAGATACCTTTCAGCTAAGCGCTGTCTGACGCATCCAACGCTCGCTGGAGCGGGCTCAGCTCGAAGACCTCATCTCTGGGCAGCTTTGTCATGTGGTCTACTAGCCGCCTCAACTCGAACCAAGTGAGTTTACTTCTGGAATATTCTCAGAAGACACCTTTCAGTTTAACGCTGTCTGCAGCATCTAACTCGAACACAACGTCTCTAACCCTAAGTATCGATTGTCCCTTTCGATCTTATCCATATGTCCACAAGACCGATAGAGACGGTTATAAATGAGGGGATAAGTTTATATGGAGACGACTTTGGTCAGGCCCATTCCCCGTGACTGATACTGACATCTTAAGAATATTTTTCAAGTATAATCAAGCGTAATTACTTACTTAGCGATGTCTTTCTCTGAAACCTAAAACGTTTCCAATTTTACGTCATATCTCATCCCGTTTCAACTGTGTTCGCGATTCATAAAAGTAGACATTAAAGCAGTGCCTTCATTAGTTGAAGGGGCCATTAGAGCGAAAACGGCCGGCAATAGAATGTCGCGTTACACCAAGAGCCAACCAAGAATACTAGACCCTATGGATGTCCCGACTAGCTTGAGGTCGTGAAGCTGATTAAATGTTTTTTTTTCAAATCCTCGTTTTTAGGAAGAATCAGTAATATAGGTTGCGCTACTTGCGCTGGACGAAAAATCGAGAGGAGGTATGGTGAAATGAGTTTTTTTTTCAATGTAGTCATTTAATTTTCTGACGAAATAAGTAAAATAATAAGTCATCAAATGTCTATACACGTTTAAATTAATGAGAAGTGGGAAATAATAGCATTCAATTATTTATTGTCTCTGTACGTAGCCTCGCGTGACTAAAGCAATTCATGGAAACATCACCTTTCTTTCACATTGAATACGGGTGTTTTTTCTATCAAGTAAATGTAGCAGATACGAGGTTGCGTATGTATAGTGGCGATATGTCAGTATATTAAACAATACACATCCGAAACAAACGACGGTCGACTGAATTGGATTTTATTGTACTTCATCTATTGACGGATTTGTGGGTAGCCGAGCGGGGGTAGCCTTTTTTAGGGCTATGTTGTAAATTGGGAACCTTTATATGTAGTTTCGCCATGTCTGTCTGTCCGCAGTATAGCTTAGTGGCCGTTATTAATAGAAATCTGCAATTTGGTACAAGTATATAAATAAATATTAATCAAGCCGACAAAGTGGTTGAATAAAATATAAAAAAATATATATTATGTGTAAAAAAAAATATCCCGACTTTATGAGTAGGTGAAGCCCACAGAGCACGGACCTCTTTAGTGTGTAACCTTGCGCCCTAAGAGTTCCAACCTCCTTGGTGAAGCCCTACTCGTAAAGTCGGAATGATTTTTTTTTCTGTAAACCTATAATGTGGGGAAGGTATCACTGATTAGGTCTCTTAAAACAAAAAAGGTTTTTTTTAAGTCTATATTTTCGGAGATAACCTATTCGGAATATAAAAATTATGAGCGGGATTGATTGAAAGCGAATTTGTAAAAAAATGGTGAAAGCGTCTATCAAATATAGATGCCATACTCGGCAAAAGTATCAACTATATGTAGGTATCGTAGATGGCAGTATCTTTGAAAGTAGTTAATTTCGTTTGATGTGTTAAAAAAACATTTTGCATGCCTGAAAAATCTAAATTTAGCGAATAAATCCTGAGCTTTTATTGAAACTCAAATTTACAAAAGTAATAATTACGATGTCACAATCACACAATACCTATAAAATCTGCATCATTTGCACAGTGAAATCAAATACGTCCTGATAGTTAAAACAAATTGACAAAATCGAGGGCTGACCGAACGAAAATCCATACCACAAACACAGATCACTTGTAGTAGATGGCTTAACCCTTTAACAGGCAGACGCACGCACGTTGACATAATGTAGAAACATGGTGAGAATCCTATTCCCTCTGCCTTATGAAGGGTTAGGACATGCAATAGAGTCAATAAAATCCGATTCTGCAATTCGCACTATTTCAGTGTGAACGGAAAGGGAGAAATTTCCACCATGGCTGAGAAATGAAAGGTTTCCCCCCTTTCATTTCTCAGCCATGGTGGAAATTTTCCCTGAGACATGTATCCTTTTCTTTTATGAAATACATAACCTAACCCAGAACCCAAAACTGTTTTCCAAGGAATTAAACTGAAGGCATCACACATTTAAAATTACATTAAGTGAATTAAAAGTAAAAAAATACACTATTATTTTTAATTTGTGGTTTCCAAACGGCCACGTTTCTGTAAGTAAGTGTGTTTCGTAAGTCTGTAAGTGGTGTGGACCTATATTGGTGTGAACAATATAAACATTACCATAAATACGAAAAAAAATGTGTGAAAAACCTGCCCATTCGTAATAGCGACTGTTTACTTTTTTTATCGAAAAATCGTCGGTTGACAACCAAATATCCCTACGTAACAAATACCTACCTGAAATAAAGCTTGTATCTCAGTTCTCATTCAATACTGACATACGAGATTGCTAAGAGTAGTGACCTTTTTTATAGTGACTTTTGCTTGTCAGTCGACGAAATGCGGAGTCTGAGGTGGACTAGTCAATGGCCACAAATAAATCGACATCGGCCATCGGACATCGAAATAGCATTAATGAAATTCCGGTTTCCGATAGATATTCCGATAATAGGGATTTACTAAATTTGCGATAGCTTGAATTGAAACTATTTTATTGGTAATTAGCGACATTTCAAAATGATGATAATGACAGAAACATCTGAATATATTTTTTTCTTAGCGTATAAGGGTAACTCAGTCCCAAAGGCTGGGCAAAAGGCCTTTCTTCAAAATGCTGGAACTCAGTATTTTCTCTGGCCAATTGAATACGGAATATCAGATGAATAAAATATTACAGAATAAATTAATATTTACGTAATATAATAAATAACTGACAATATGACAAAAAAAAATGAAATAATAAAATTGTGTCTCAATAACAAGACACAATTTAAATGAAATGGAAATTAAAAAAGAGGATTTTTCTGGGTTAATTCTGCAAAAGTTGTATTAAATTCCATTAAATACGTTTTCTCCTAGCCTCATCTGAATCGTCAAACTTTGTAGTTCATTAACTAACATCAATATTTCAGAATCTTTACATGAAATTTGCGCATCAATTTACATGTTCTTTAAAAAATATATATGTGTGTCAGATCGGCTAATAACTCGCAATATTGTAAACATAACCAAATATATGAAAACGAAATGGAATAACAGTTTTAACAATTAATACCCATGCCAGCGTTGGGAGCACGTACAACTGTACGCAAATGCATACACAAACACATCGCTACTCCAATATGACACAGTTATATGTTACATTTTCGTGGTAATTAAATTCGGACTAAGTGTCAGAGTAACAAGGTTCATATTACAAGTAATAGGGATGATTTAACATTATGCTCGACATAATACACGAAGAAATGATTACTAAGGTGTAGATTACAGTATTTTTTGTACAGAACTTCTATTTAATAAATTGAAAAGAACTTAAAGGAGTAGGTCATTTGGCAGTATAGTATATGAGTATTTCATATAAAATTCCGTAGTGGTGATCGTTTTGACAGTTCGAAAAAAGATGCTGATTTGACTGGCCAGTCATCATGCCTATTCAAGTAATAACGTAGTATCTTGTAATACCGGGGCAGCGACAATTCAATCCCGTTATTTTGTTTTCATGCTCAAATGATGTATGAATCAAAAATATTGAAATAGTGGAACAGAAATTCCACGCCGGGCCTCGAAATGAAATCTCGCGTGTCGCTTCATCAGTCGTTAGTGTTTATTGAGGCTGTGGCGAATCAGGCGCATGCAATTTATCACATTCAGGATGGCATATTGAGTTACGGGTTCCTAGCGGGGAATTCATAATAGGGTTGTTTCTATTTTAATTTATTTATGCACTGTTCGAATCGATGCGGTTTACTGTAGATAGGTGATTTTTTATTCACTATCCGAACTTTATGGAGTTAATCTGCGGTCATATTGATGACTCCTGCGACCTTCACATGGTGGTGGCTGGATGGTGGCCTACCCACGCTACGCCTTCCGGTACGTGGCCGCCACTCAAGAACCTTCCCGCCCCAACGGCCATCGGTTCTACGCGCAATGTACCCCACCCACTGCCACTTCAGTTTAGCGATTCGGAGAGCTATTTCGGTTACTTTGGTTCTGCTGCGGATGGTCTCATTTTTAATCCGATCACGCAGGGAGACTCCTAGCATAGCCCTCTCCATTGCCCTGGATGCGGGTGGCGTAGGACCGGTCATTGTGGCAATCTTTGGAGGAGGCCTATGTTCAGCAGTGGACGTATTTCGGCTGATATGATGATGATGATGATGAACTTTTACTAAGAGACCGACATCCGATTCGAGAAACAAATACGCGGATCCACACTAAACTTGCCCCCCCCCCCTCACACAGGACTTTTGTATGGCTAGGTGCAGTTTTATGTATAAAATACTAACATGTCATGGGCAGTACCCCCCCCCCCTTCAACGAAGTTATAGATAGTGATGTTCCATAACATTTTTTTCTCGAATTGGATATCGGTCAAACTTTAGATGGTTCGTGGTCTACAAGTGACCCGTACAAGTGAACGAAACATCGAGATTTAGTTAAATTTAAATAATATACGCCATATGATCCGTTAAAATAGTTTTATTTCATGAGTATTTATCGCGGTAACCGAAGAAAATATAATACAAATACATGCCTAAATATTTGCGTAACATAACAAAAATAAATAATCGTGAAATAGCATTACACATTACTGAAAAATAATCCATTGGGGTTCCTTAATATACTAAGAATCATATACATTTACATAAAGTCATACAAGTAAATCTTAATACCAAAATATTTGTGCTATCTCGAGATGTCGACTAAATCTACATAATAATGCATCAGGTATGCCTAATCATTAATCATAACAAAAATATTAAACTAAGGAATAATTGTGAAATGGAAGGAATGATGTTTTGTTTCTAATTTTTGATGTATGAATTAATATCTAGCATGAAAATGAAATAAAAGTCGGATTATTTAATATACTGAGTAGAAACAGCAACTAAAAGCGTGACAGAATGGTATGAAACAACACAAAAATTAATTTAAAGAATTTTGACCCATAACATTATCCATTAACAAAAAAACTAATAGGTATAGCAAAAATTCAAAAACATAAGCCAAATGCTGCATAAAATAACTTTGCTCTGATGGTCTCAAAGAAATGTAAATGTTTTGACATCATTATGTTAGCAAATATTGAAGTTGTAATACCAGCACTGTACAAGGTTTGCATAGCAATTAAATAACTAAAACCTTTTATACCCTATTTCCTTACAATTAAGTCACAAAATAACATGATTGCTTGCCGCTCTACCGACAGGCTTTTAAAATAAATGTTGCAACTCTACCCGCCGTGTGTAAACAAAATGGTAAATAAAGTATAAAATTCTGCAATAAATTCTGAAGTAGACCCTTGGCACCAGTACTACAGTCTCTTACATGTAGATTTTAGAGGTAGAAACTGTTATATTAAACAAGTAGTAAAATGGTATTTATTTTTTCCCATATTCTTTGAGATATTCAGAGTTTATACGTCTCAATAGTTTCCGGAAATATATAATAATCCATTAGAGTCAAGACAATGAGGTACTATTAGCCATCTAGAAATTGATGTTCAAATTTCTCCATACCCCCTAATATTTGAACTTGTACTTTTTTACCCAACATATAAATGTAAAAATAAAAATAGTGTGTTAATAAATGCGTTAATTAACGTCAAATAAAAAGTTGTCACTAACCCTACACCTCCGACTTGAGAAGATTTATATCCGTCCTAAATTGTAAGAGGGTATCCCAATATGTGTGAAGAAATATTTGTTCACACAAGATTGGAAGTATTGGCCTGTCTTTTTTTATTTTTATAATTCATTGATTACGTGGTATAAGGGTAAATTAGATACCTTTTTCTTATCACTGGTTGTTATGGATACTTTTCTCTCGGTCACCCTTAAAGGATAGGCAAATAGCATTAAAAATCGCACAACATTGATTTTTTTTACTGTTTTCTACGAAAAAAAACTCTTGTCCACAGACGTGACAGTAAAACAAAAAAAATATTGATCAATTAAACAGCATCTTTTCTTCTACAGACGTCTCCGTGCTCGTCAACTCGCAGCAGCATCCGCGGCACCAGTCCGCTGTGCTCGCCGTCTACTCGCTCGTCCTTCAGCGCCCGGCAGCCATACCTCGGCTGGCGGAGCCAGGAGCGGCTGAACACTCCTCGAACCCCACACGAGAGGTAAGAGTTTAAGATTAAGACGTCTTTTATGACGACGACGTTTGGACTTTATGAGTTGAGCGTGATGCCATTTGGTCTAGCGACTGCACCGGCGGGGTCGTAAAGAGAGGACGTTACAGGTGTACAGTACTGCGTAATGTTTTTCTTCGTACTTTCACGGAAATGTCTGAATTTATCTTTTTACCTCAATCATCTTTAGTGTAAGGGATATTAAAGCTCTTTGTTACAGCAATATAAGTAAGAAAGCGAAAGGTTAGACACTACATTTATATGATCTTTCGTATGCCGCTATCAAAAAGAAATGTTTTTGTGACCTTGAAGTTTATAATTTTTAAAGCCCAACAGTGTGAGGTGGATACGAAACAAGACATACGAGTATGTAGGGTTGAACCACGTATCCCCTTTTTCTGAATAATAATTGGGTAGTATTGTCCTCTTAAATAAATGGAGTAATTTTGGATCCCACTCCGTATTGTTTACGAATAAACCGACCTGTAATAGTAAATTCAATTTCCATACAATCTCAGCTGTTTAGTACAGAGTGGAAAAGTACATCAAATTAAACTACAGTCATTTGTTATTGACACGAAGCTACACTGCTATTTGCTTAGTGCAACTTTCCTACAGCACAAATAAAAGCCAACTTACAGCAATGTAATCGCAGAACAAACAATTAATCTGGCCAGTTTAATCCGAAACTAGCAGAATTTCCGCAAGAAAATAGAATAAATCCTGAATTACTCACAGCTTTCCATTGGATACCCCTCGGGACATGCTCGGTTTAAAATCCCAGCTTTATTTCCCAGTTTCCAGTGAATTTCTGAACTATTCGATAAAATGTTGCACTCGACTTGCGCTCGGATCGACGGGACGATAAAAACGTCGTGCATTTTTGCAACTCAAACAACATCGATATTTTCTGGCTAATTTTTAGACTATATTTTTTACTCTATGAATTTCAGATGCTTTATTCGCGAATAGCAAGTGTGAAACGTGACTCAGTTTTATTTATTTTTTTATTTTTTTGTTACTGATATTAAAATACTTTTACACTATGGCATCTTGTATTCATTTCAACTCAATCGGTCCAATAGTTTCGGAACAAATCGGCTGTAACAGAGGTACAGACAGAGACGCGAGTGATCCTCTAAAGGTTCCGTTTTTTTGAGCTACGGGCCCTAGAAAGATGGAATTGTTTGAAATATATTTAAAAAACATGAATTATGTACATTTCAGTGGTCCGTATTTTAATCTTATATTCATTAAAATGTCGGAATGGAAATTAATTCTGTATACAGCCCCACTCATAGACTCCGAGGATCGTTCTAGAAGGCCTTCTAAAATTCGAAGCATCTGTCTTTGTCGCCCCTATTAGGCTTCAATCGGAGTGACGGAGATTGTTGTTTCGAATTTATATCATTCGCCGTAAAGCCATTTCGCTCATTTTATTTGCTTTAGCATAAGCTCCAGGCGTTCACTTATTCCAAATGCGTCTAACAATATAATACGAGTAAATTATATTTATTACCCGTTGTTTGACTTTTAATTGTCTTCCTTCTTTGTATTTCTGTGAAATGTGTAGTTTTAATATAAATGCTAGTTATTCTATAACAGCTTTTGTTTGCTGGTAATAAATTATTCACTTTTGCGCTGATGATGTGTTATAGTGAGTTTACTATTTTCGGTGTATTTTATTCGCAATGATATTGTTTAATGAAGATATTAAGTTACCTTTTTTCACGCGAAAGTGTGATTTTGATAACCTTCGAGTGTAAGAAAAATGATGATGACGTTTAAAGAGTTTTTTAGATACTCGTATCTAAAAAACTCTTTAAACTATGACCCCCTTATTCATAAACGTCTCATAACAGTCATAACTTAGCAAGCCGCTAAGTATTATTTGTTCCTTTAGGTCTAATCAATATGTCTTTATGACGTTTATTAATAAGGGGATGAGTCTCCTATACTTCAAGTAGTTCACAGATTTTTAAATTTCTCTACGCTTATGATACTGCAACTTAAGGATCCCATAGTTGGAAAATAATCCGTCGGTCTCCAAGGGAACCGCCAGCTTAGACTTCTATTGATATACCTAGCAGTGCTGCGTTCATGGTTCTAAGGAGATTACTTACATTAAGTACCTGAGCTAGCGTTTGAGATAGGTGCTTTTGCCATAATCGAACATAGTGCACTGATATACGTCGCAATACTGAAGCGGGATTTGGTATACCTAGTATACTCGTAGTACCTATATGGATCATAATAAGCTGAAATCAGAGAAATTCGTAATTATATGTACATGGCCGTAAAATTGGTTCGTCGATTGAGTAATTTAGTATTTTTTTAGTTATTGGTGTTTCTGATTCATAAGATAATAAAATCTTTGTCTCCATTTCCATAGGCTAGCGTCGTCACTGCTTCAGCAAGCTGCGGCCACCAAAGCCTCTGAAGAGATCCAATCCTCCATCAAAGAAGTAACCTCAGCCATCGTCCATTACGTGTCCGGATTGGAGCCGGCTAACGGTGACTCGGAGAAGGTGTCTCCGCGGTCCAGTCAGAAGCTGTTCTGGCTTGAGAGCTCATTTGTTGGTGAGTGGTACTTCTATGCATCTGTCAAACCACTTTTTTTTTAATTCATAATAGGTAGACGTTTGACCACGATCATACCTGCTGGTAAGTGATGATGCAGTCTACGGTGGATATACCTTGACAATTTCAGTCCACTGCTCGATCTCTTATTGCTGCATTCAACGAGAATGTCGTGTACCCGTTCTTTGCGTACTAAGAAAGTTATCATCAAATACAATTTATACCTAACTGGGTGTTTGTATTTATACAGGGTGTAAGTAGGTGCATTCAGACCAAACGAGCATTCGCTATTCTAAACCCCTACTCTACGAAATTCGGTCGTTACACAAAACGTGATTCGTTGATTTCGTGGGGATAGAATAGCGAATGCTCGTTTGGTCTGAATGCACCTTTATACGGTTGAAGCTCTTAACGGGTGTTAGTTTAGGACATAATATACTAAGTTAATTTAGATAACTTTTACTTAATATTAGAGCAACAAATGTATCCATACAAAATAATTCGGCGCGCAAGGTAAAGCAACACACTAAAGTTTAACGCTCGTTGAGTTGTTGACAGCTAATTAAAAGCAGATGACATAACTGCCATATCAATAATAACAAATGTTGGTACCTACATTGCTGCTCCGAAAATCTTAAAAAATATCTGCGGGGTCGTAATTAATTGTGACTTAAAATAAACCTCGTAATCTATGATTACACTGATGAATTCCATGCCGGGTATAATTGATCGCCCGTATTAGATTTACACACGGTAGAGAATTCTCGGACTTTCCATATTCTAAAGTAGTCTGTCATACCCGCCACGTTGCCGACAATTTTTTTTTAAATACTCGCCAAAAATGTCAGTGGTCACTAGTAGGTTTGGTGTCTAGTAAATAGCAGACCTGGTAGTGAATGCCGCGCGCCGCTCCGGAACGGACGCGTATCTACTTCACGCTTCCCAGGAATATAGTACACTTTGTTATAAGGTGAGCGCACTGTTTGTAATACGTACTATCATTTATGTTATGATATTTCCCAGATAGATTTGTGAGTTGTCATAGCCATGTATAAAAAGTAAACGTTACCTAAACTAAGTTTTCTATTTTATTATATTTGAACAGAAAGCTCGACGCAGGGGCTATTTCACATATAAGTATCAAAATTGTGGACTTTCCACGCTTAATCGTGATAGATCTCGATTCAACGTGGACTTTTCCTCGGTCCAGTATAAAAATATTTACCCATCCATCGTTTCTAAAAACTTGCACAATCTTTCCGCATCCAAAATAATAACGCGAATATTCGAATACCTGAAACTTTTGAATATTTGCAAACCCTAGCAATAGTCTGCGATAGGCTGATGATGAGATTTCATTGTCTAGGTATATACTTTGAAAACCGTTCTATCAGCCCTGCCAAATTGCTGGATGTCCAAACAAGTAGCGTGCTGTAGTTTAAATGTAAACAGTTCTATACAAATCTACGTTGGCTAGGTCGGCTTATCCATTGTGCAACAGTATTAACAATCCCCTTAGCAGATTGTCCTTACCATGATTCGATGGTGCAAGTTTTTTGCTATTTGCTGTTGGGCTTTATTGTGATCTATCCAAGTCCTGCCTATTGTGATTTCTAAAGGACATATGTATAAATTATTAATTACATTTTTAGGTAGAGGTTACACGCGACATTCTTTTATTTTGTGTATAATGTAAAACAAAGGAGAGCGACTATATTTTCAAATTCATTTGGTTTAAATTTCAATACCTCAAACTGAGTATGACGGGCAGAACGAGGCTATTCTGATGGAAGCCTTTTATAAATGATTATATCATGAATTCCCCGTTAATTTGAGTCCGTAAAAAATACGTTACGAGTTAAAAATATACGTTACGTGACGTGCACTCAGTTAAAATACATAAATACGTTTATACTTACCACTTATGAAGGTGAGAAATAAAATGCAGTACAAATAATATAATTTATATTATAAATAGTTTATCCGTCACTTTGTCCAATTGCCTCGTTTATAAGATTCAAGTGTTATAAAATTCACCACTTAATCATTTCGGGTACATGAGAGAGCTAACACTTGAAGTATCAGAATAATAGCACCAACCTACTATGCTTATTTTATAGATTCATATATGATTCATAGAAAATTAGTGACACTGCAGGGAAATAACTGTCATCAAAATTTGGTTGATCGGAATCTATTATCAAGTTCAGTCATCGAACCAGCGAACATTATGGCACTTCCTGGTCCAATTTGGCGTACGTAATGTCAACGTTTTATTGCAAGTTTGTGAAAAAGTAATTTTCTGCCATCCGGCCGGCAAACAGCACTTTCCCGGCCGCTGCGCTAAACTAAGCTGCCGCTTGCCGGTTCCGTTGAGCCGAAAAATAATAAACACACCTCGGCTGTTAAATGGGAAAGCCTCGGATCACATGTTTGTCGACGATGTGATGTGATGTCGATGTGAGTCTACAGTTACACGTCATCCGAGACATTTTCTACTAAAACAGCCTTGGCATGTAATCTATTAGACAGGGTTCGGCCGCTAAGAAGACAATCATGACAACTGTCAGTTCAATACATTATCTGTCAATAACATCACTTTTTGACAGATAATATACTGAATTGACAGCTGTCAGAATGGACTTCATAGCGTCCGAGGGCTATAATATATGTCAGGCAGTCGATACAGTTGTTACTCACTGTCACCTCATGGTAAGCCCAGTCTGTAGAGGCTTTGTGCATTGCACACGGTGTTACGTAGCCGAACGGTCGCCGCATTTTCAATTACCCGTACGTGGACTTGATTAACATACAAAAGGGTGAAAGTAATTAAACCTTTATTGTATCGTTTGAGTGCCACCTCGTGCCCAATTTGGAATGATAGGTGAATTTAAACGGGATAAACTGGATAGTACTTTGTTTTTGCAAACATTGTAAACTTTTAATAATAATACATTTCGATGCAAGTCCGGAAAGTATGTCATTAATTACTTGCCTCATGAGTTCAGAGATATTATCCTTTCGGGGTTTGTTCCGTACTATAAGTTGCTTAGTATGACTTATATTATATGTATGGCGTGTGCAGGGTGTCTCTAGAAACACCGTGTATATTTTGTCATACCTATAAGGGAAGTATAAATACTTATCTATGGTAATGTGAAACCACTTTTTTATGTTGGCACAACAAAAGTCCCTATTTTATGTGATGGATGACTTGTCAAGATCGGCAGGACATTTCATACTTCCTCCTGCGAGTGCTTTTAATTGGAACACTGTATGAATACTCGTATATAATACCATCCAAAACTTAAATCGTCGGCTAACAATCAAAACTCACTATGAAACCTCGTATGTCAGTATTGAGTCAACTGAGATACGAGCTTTATTCTTACTTAGCAAGTTTTGCTTGTCAACTGACGAAATGTGAAGTGAGATCTAAGTTCAATATTATAATGTATAATACCTTGACTGTTGACTGACAACAGAAGTAAGTACATAAATGGGCGTTTCAAGTCAGTCGTGAAATTTATTTACTTATATCAACATAAAAGATCATTTCTTAGGAAGTGTTTTTTTTTTTTGGAGAAACACAAATCAATTATTTATTAAATATTTTGATTTGTGTCGCACTACTTTATACTAAAAAATGTTTTTTTTTTATAAAAATTTATAAAATTACATTTTAAATTTACTTACAATATTGAAGTAAATCTAGATCCTAAAATAAGCCGAGAGGTACAGGCATCAGCCGCGAAAGCTGAGTACGGTGTTCCCCACCTCGGACGTAGGTGATCTTAGTCTTTTTTCTTCAGTAGATGAGGATGACATCAGATATTTCTAATTTATATCATTTCTTCTTATGGCACTGGTCTCACCGCGAGCTACTAAGCTACGAACTATCGGCTATAAACACGAACAAAAGATACGCACTCCCGTGTAAATAAAAGAGACACGGCGACACTCGCCCAGCTATCAGCTATCACCGCCGGGCGAGTATCGCCGTGTCTTTTTTTTATATAAACTTTATATAGCCGATAGTTCATAGCTTAGTAGCTCGCGGTGAGATCAGTGCCTATAACTTTCTTATTGTAAATAACTTTCTTGTTGTACATTGTTGAATGTAGACTAAGGTCTGACTCGGCTTGTTCTCATATACGCGTGTCTAGATCGAATGCTGTCCGCCCTCAAAGGAAAGGCCACGTTCCATTTCCCCGACGCCTCGCAGTTTTATCTCTGCTGAAATGCTGACAGTAACATTATTCAATATTCTTATTTTCGTGACATAATAGTACTGAAAAAGATTTTGTACAGCATCTGTACCTAAATTATGACTATACCCTAGAAATTTCGAACAGGAAGGAGATATTGATAAAATGAAACATCGACATAACTGTTATCGATTAGTACCTACACCCTATTCTCATAAAAATATTATTTTTAAATATCTAAAACCTTATCTTCATTATTATTATTACCTATTGCATTGGACTATTCGTTCTTTTGATGGATACAAAATTTGTCGATAGCAATTATGTCGATGTTTAATTTCGTCGATCTCTCGTTCCTGCTAGATAAATATCTAGGAATAATTATAACAAAGGCTAATTCTGACAGGAAATAAGCCAAAATTGCCAAAAAATACGAAACATTGAAAAGTACGGTCAAAGAACAACTGGTCAGGTGGAATTTTTCATATGTATTTCACTTATTCTGTTAACATTTTGAAAATCTATTTTAAATCAGCGTGGTTACAGTATTTTCTATGAAAAAGTCTACCCGATCCGTATTACTTAACCTAGCGTGTATAAGAATAAAACAAAATGCCCATCGCAATGTACCCACCGCGAGCTACGATCGACGTTACCTCCCTGTCCCACTTATACACTAATTTCCAAGTGCGAGAAAGAAGCAACACGTCGATCTCGTTTCGCGGCAGGGCCTCAAAGCATCCTGTTCATACTGAGACTTGGAATACTGAATAAAGAATCGAAAGCTGCCGCTCAAAGGCAAGGCCGAGTTCCATTTCCCATTTAATAACTCAACCTCGTATCTTCAACACTCACTTGATGACAAAAACACCCGTATTGTGATTGAAAGAAAGGTGACAATTCCATGACTATTGCTGGAGATCTGAGGTTGCGAAAGAATAAGCTATTTCCTCGACGCTTCGCAGTTTTATCTCCGCTGGAAAAGCGGACAATAAAATGTGATATAACGGATACAATGGCCGTGAATGTGATGTAACCAATTATTTCGTAGGATAATATTAGTTTTAAACACTACATCAATCTGTGGCTCGTATCATGTAGGTAATAGTATCGTATGTTACGTTCGGTAAGAGGGAAGACACATATCGCATGTTTAGAAATTATAGTGACGTATAACCCAAAACCTATGTCACTATAGTGACCTAACCCGAAACCACACGTCACACGTAATTTCAAGAGTTTAATAAATAATAAAGGCAGTAAAGGTAACTAATATTTTGATTCATATTTCTCCGAATAAACACTATAATTGTACGTACCGAGTCATGAGTAAACTGGCTGTTAACATATTGCACGGCGCCTGTTAACTGAAGTAAACATTTTCCGATTCTCATATACCTAGTTTTCAACATGAACGGGTCGTTGCTTATTAATGGCGCAATTACCGCCCTTAGGCGTAAATTACGTAGCTCGATGACAGCGTTAAATGACACCCTATGGAGATCACGTCTTTTAGGTAGTATCTACGACTAAATATAACATAGTCTACGCCAGCTCAAAAATGCCCCCAAAAACAATTGTTCAATTGTGCCTAGATGGGCAGAAAAATTAGCGCTTTTCTTAACACCGCGCATATTTCGGCGCAACATCTTCAACAAATGTTTATAGAATATAGCCAATCAAAGTTTAATGGACTAAACACAAATATTTTTAAATGGCTCTTTAATTTCTTATAGGTTGATATTGAAATTCATTACCGTGATGCATTGAAGAAGGGGTGACACTTGTCAACTAAAACTCAGTACCGGTATTGAAAGGCAATTTAGTATGGCGTGCGGCTTCCATGTTTTATTTGTTCGTAGGGTAGTACTGTCGCCATCAAGTATATTGAAGCGGCCAGAGTGCTCATAAACATCTGAGCAAGCAAATTATCATGGCATTAGAGTAAATGTTTCAGATACATTTGATCGGCTACTTATACTTTCCCCCTTATTTATAAACGTCTTCTAACTTAACAAGCCGCTTAGTCCCTTTCGTTCTTATCAATATGTCTAAAACCCGAAAGGGGCAAACAATACTTAGCAGCTTGCTAAGTTAGGAGTAAGTTTACAGTACTTACTTACTTACGTAGCGTAGTATTAAATCACGAAGGCATCCGGCTTTCCGACCGAAACTGGCGTACGTAACGTACTTGTGTCATAGAGAAATTAACTATAATAGATGTGCTTTAACGAAAAGTGTGTCAGGGAAGCATAACTAGGTGGCGCTGTCTTGAAAAAAATGATTGAAGGCTTTTGTAGGGCCCATCGGAACCGGTTTTTTAGAAAAACCTCGAAATGGCTAAATATTTTAAAATGTTTTACACTTTTTATGTAAAAAATATACCGAAGAACGAAAAAGATCGGAATTGGATGGAACCGTTCTTTTAAATGAGAAAATACCGTTATCCGATCCCTGTTAGGGCCCATCTAGTTTCATTCAACTTGCTCTGCATTTGGCATAGAGTCGAGTCGCCTTTGGGTTGTTACTCAGTATCTAATGTGCTTTAGGCAAACCTTAATGCAATCTCTCTCCCACAGGCACCAAGCCCCTGGACTCGCCGCAAACGCCGCTGGTGGTGTCCGAAGCACTCCCCCCGCCTCACCCGCGCCCGCCCTCGTCCCTCCGCCTCGACCACCGTGCCGCGCCGGGTGAGCGAGCGTGAACAATACCCACTGCAGGCTTAGATACGATTGCCTCCGATTTGTGATTCGTGCGTTTTCGGTAACGTTCGGGTTTTCAAGTGCCAACATTTCGCTATTAGCAAAAATATAAAGTGACATCACCCTTAGCCGCACCACAGAAAATCCTATCGTAAATCGCCTGATCACGTATTTATGGTCTTCGCCTTCGGCTTGGGCAACAGGCACCGTCGATTTGGGACGTTTACGAATTCACTACCAATGTAAAGTACCCGGCGGTAAGATTCTACATCGGTCTTTGGAAAGAGACAAATAATATTGCATAAATTTCACATAAGTTAGAGAGGGAGAACGCTTTATGACGCCGAATCTCTTTCCAAAGGCCGATGTTTAAATTATTATTAAATTAAGACATCATGGACCAAACTGTTGTAGAATGATTTTCTGTGTTTGGCGACACTTCTTAAATATAATATTTACTGTTGCAATTTGTAGAAAAATATAACCTGAATTTAGTCAAAAGCTTTACGCAATTTGAAAAGCTTGATGTTTATATCACGATTCACAACTGTATGAATTACTGATCCGTTTTTTGTCAGGCGGACTTGATTTGTCGGTCATATTTAAAAATGTCTGTATAATTTCTAAGACAACTTGTATGGAAATAAATGGGTCGCGGCTATTATTCCAGACATATATTTACAGAATGACCCTGAATTGACACCGGATGATATTTTCGATTCTGATTTGTTCCGATAAATAGCTACAACTGCCGAATCACAAACTGGACGTAATTGTGAAACTACACATTCCGAATGGGAACCCGCCATGTAAAACGCACATTTAAAACAATCAATGCATTTATGTTACGCGCAAATCTAAACCTGCAGTCTTAGTTTTAATACTTTTATTTTAATTCATCTGTGCGTTCATTTCTGTTAGACACGCCGCTTTGGCGAAATTTCGAGAAAATGTATTTTCGGTTTTAGACTGTGACTCAGGACCATTTTTATTATGTATGTTATTTTCGTTGTGACAGTGCACTTTGGCATCATATTTCTGTATGTGTTGTACGAGTGTCTTTGTATTGTGAATTTATAAGAACACGAGCTTGTAGTATGTAGTTTTATAATTTTTGACCGTAAGGGTAACAAGCCAAGTAGATTTGTTACTTCGGTTGAAAAGTTAAAAGCCCGTAGGTATACTACGATAAAAAAGTAAGTATCTAATCGAATAAAAAGGATTTTTCCCTGAAGATAATTCAACGAGAATGTTACAATCTTACACAAAACTATGTTTGTTATTCTTACGGCTCACATTTGTCTTATGCACCTTTTTGTTGCTGTTAGTAATTTAACGAACGGTTCGTTCGATCACCATTTTGCGATATTGCCAGTACAAAATACACGAATGGCATCCGGCTTTCCGAGCGAAACCGGGATACGTAACTTGTGTCATAGACAAATGAACTATAATAGACGTGCTGTGACGAAAAATGTGTTGGGGAGAAATAACTAGGTGGCGCTGTCTTGAAAAATTTGATTAAAGTCCTTTGCAGCGCCCTACCGATCTAGTTTCAACTTACTCTCTGCGATCTATTAATACTATTCAATCGCGTATGACCGTAGTAGCTCATTTGTCTATGCTCCCATTTAATAATATTTTAACTACATTTTATTGTTATCTACATTTATGCAAACTGGATGCATTTTTTATTAAATCTTATCTTATAGCCGCCCTTAGGTTAATCTGTTAAATCGTTTCAGAAACATATTAGTGGTTAAACATTGATACACACTTATGTTTTAGTCAATAGTTATTATACATTTTGTTATAGAGTAATGCCATAATGTAATTTCAGTATCACGGTAACCAGTTTTCTTAGAAGTACTTCATCCAATTGTACAGAATATTTATTTTTTCATTTGTTTAACCCGTAATATTTCTTTTAGTTTTTAGTTTATGGCTAGCGAGTAGTTTTGTAAATAATATTATGTTGCTATAATTTTGTTTAAGGTGCTATTATTTACTTTGATTTGTCTTAAATATTATTTCAGAAAAGGTCACAAAATATTGTATGTTTCGTGCGATTACAAAAACCGGTTTTTCAGAGCCATTTCAACGGTGGTTAGTCAAGACTCATTCAAGTTTCTTCTACTTAAATCACCTCGTAATTTATATTGAGACTGCGAGTTAGTCTCTGAGTAAATTATACAGGTTCTGATTGTGTAAGAAAAACCTTTTTGCACCCGATATGAACCGAGAACGCGTCTGAGGCGCGCTCTATCGATTGAACGAACTATAACAATCATGTGAATGATATTTGAAAATAATGATTATATTGAAACAGTTTCGTATTCGTGTCAGTGTTTAGCTCTCTAAATTTCAGTATAAAATAGTTACATTATATTATCCCTATATCAATGCGTAACGCCGGCTACTTTTATCATTGAATTATCTATCTTAGAGGTACGATGTTGATCAATATTTCTCTTAGAACGTTTGATAGCACCACTAGATGGCTCTTATATATTGTCTTACCTTATGCTGTTCTTCGAAATTCGTAAATCTCGAGAATTTGTTTCTGTCACTCCAACTAATGTGTCTTTAGAGTGACAGAGACAAATCCCCGAAATTTTCGGATTTCGAAGTTCGCTGTAGGACTGCTGTATTCGCAAAATCAAAGGAACCGCCATCTAGTTTAAGAAATCAAAATAAATCAGTGAAATATTTTTTTTATATTCGTAGCTCTTTTATAGTCGCCTCTATTATAGAATCTCGGTACCTTATAAATGTTAGAATTGTTTTAACCACGAATAATATTAGTGTATTCGCAATATGAATACGTAGTACCTAAATGTTAGTAAGATATATTATAATTATAATTATCAATAAATATATTCGTTTTTATTTTATTGTTTTCGTTTTATTTATTTATTTGTTATGTTGAGTTGTTTCCGTGATTGAGCACAGCACATTGTTCTCATTTGTCTTCAAGTGACGTCACGTAGCAGTTATGGGTAAGTCCATTACATATCGCTATCTTTCTTACTCTTTTTAACTAACATGATTCACATTGGTCGCTGAATACGTGGTGGTCACTGGATTAGGCAGATATACGTTCATTTTGGTTATAACTATTTATAGACTATACCTACAGAATACAGAGCGCCCCAAAATATGGGGCATGCAAGGATAGTAAATATCTTAAATAGGGTTTGCTCCAAGAAGACTTAATGTTATTTTTCAAAGTTAGACACTCTACTTTCAAAAATTTTCTAAAAAATACTTGCTCGTCTGGGAATCTAACCGAGTTAAATGTGAAAAAAAACCCTATTTCCACAATTGGTTTATTTATATCGAAAGAATAACTAAAAAAATATAACTCTTAAGTAACATAGCATTTTTAGAGAAAGTGACAACGTCCAATGTGTGATTAAAATTGCAATAATATCATTTAAAAAACCAGACTATTTTTTTATTAATCTGTGAATACAGAATTACTAACTTTATCTTATCTACGATAATTAACGTATATTCCCTTCGTGTCCTATTGTTTTGGGACGCCCTAAATATGTGAGTCCCCACTGCAGAAACTATTGGTGTTCCTGGGTGAATATCTGAGCGTTTCAACCGCCTAATTTTGGTGGCATATTTTTTGCCGAAGTTTCTAAACGTCTCAATGTTATACTTCGTCATTTGTATAAGGTACCATGCCTCTTTCAAATGACAAAGCACATTGTAACGAATAGAAACTTCGGCAAAAATGATGCCACCAAAATTAGGCGGTTGAAACTCTCATATATTCACCCTCCTAGTTTACTACGGATCCAAAAAACGATAGTCTAAAGAAAAATATATAACTACAGAATTACATGAGAATTTCTTGCGCTCCTTTTGTATGCCGCTTTGAGAAATCGCATCTATTGTCGCAGCCCTTTATTCACGATACACCTTTCGCTTTCAGGAAATACTCTTTGAGAGCTTTAGAACGTTGATGTGCATAATCCGGTTATAGTACAATCGCCATCAGATATATCGAAGAGGCCAGGGTGCTCAAAAATATCTGAACAGGATGCTTAGCCAAGTTGCCAATCGCTACCGCTTAGAAGCGTATCGTAGTTTTCCCTCTCTGTCACTCTTTCATGCGATAAAGACAGTTAGCTGCCTTTCGTTTACGATTGACGATTAAACGTTAGCGATTGGCAACTTGGCTAAGCATCCTGGTGCCTTTATTTTTCCGCGCAGACATCGAGACAGGGTGCCAATTTGTGCGCTTTTGGGCAGTGACATTTTGTGCCATACAGTCGCCAGTGACTCTACACTTACTGTACTGACAAACTGACATCCTTTGACACGGTAGTCCTTTGTTTTCAATTTCGAATTTCGAACTGCACGAGTGGATCGGAGGCATAAAAGGATCGAATGAATGATTGACATGGGACAACTGACTGGGTTGAATTTGTGACGTCAAAATTTTCAAATTTAGACTTCAACTCCTCAACTTAAGCCGGGATTAGGCCAGCCGTACATCTGTTAGTTCTTACATAAGTTATAGGGACGGAGCTATACTAAGGAGTGAGAGGTGAACATTACTATCTCCTTAATACAACTTACGTAAGAACTTACAGGTGTACGGCCGCTCTAAAGCCAGCCGTACACCTGTAAGTTCTTAAGTAAGTTATAGGGACGGAGCTATACTAAGGAATAAGAGGTGCATATCACTATTCACTATCTCATTCCTTAGTATAGCTCTGTCCCTACAACTTACGTAAAAACTTACAGGTGTACGGCCGCTCTTACACCTAGGTATGAGTTCTTACGTAAGCTCTAGGGACGGACATATACTAGGGAATGAGATAGTGATATTCACCTCGCGGTCCTTAGTGTAACTCGGTCCCTAGACAACTCACGAGTGTAATCTCCTAATGGAATCATTTTGCTTTCTACTACGAAAGCTCTTCTATCATCTTTTGGTAATAAAGTTTCTCCATCCGGAAAACCGACCTGTTTTCAGCGACCATATGTAATCGTTTCTTGCTATCTCTGTCTTTCCTATACACCTTACTAACTTCCTTTCATTTCGCTTAATACCAGATCTTATCAAAATTTTAGAAAATTTTGGCTTTTAGGTAACATTAGCTACTAATATAATTTGTGTAGATCCAAGAGCAATGAAAACAGGTAGTGTAGTTTTTATGCTCTTTACTGTAGTTCAGTCGTTGGTCAAAAATATATTTACACTTTTCAATCTTATCCACTTAAGGTTAAAACGAAAATTGTATAAATATTTTTGACCCTAAAAACTTAATTGGTAAATTAAAATAATAGTTAAAATAATCATGTTGATTTTTTATCGCTTTTTCATGTAACATTCTAACATTAAAACAATTGACCATTAAAAGTAAATATTTAACACTAGTTCAAATAAATGATTGTCTCTAGGTTTCTTCGCTGACTTGACTACTGTCACCGGATACTGACAAATCAGTATATTCCTATCAATGAATTGTAGCGACCAATCATTACTAGCTCTCTGCCTTTTTAAGTATGATTATCCCACAATGTCGTAACAGATGTGCTTACCATAGAAAAAAACAACTGCTAATGACTCTGGTTGTCACGGGAAGTATGCTTATCATAAAGCTGGGATTACATCTGTAAGTACTTAAGTAAGTTGTAGAGGTGTATTTTTTTTTCAAATTTGTCCCTCTCACTTTTTTATAACAAAGATATTTTTTATATGATTTCAACTCAGAATCGTGAGGTCTTTCTATTCTAATAGGAGAAAAAATTTGTCCCAAAATTTACATAAATTCGAACTTTTTGGTATGGAAAAAACTTAGGGATAAAAATTCTCTCCTATCAGTATAGAAAGAATTCGCGATTCTGAGTGGAAATCATACAAAACGGCTCAGAGATGGAACTATACTAAGTAATATCAGTAATATCACTATCTCATTCATTAGTATAGCTCCGACCCTACAATTTACCTACGTAATTCACAGGTGTAATCCCAGCCTTAGTCAAATTATGACGGGATGAGTCTAGAAAATTCAACATCGGGACTTCGTAAACGTACAATACTCTTTATATTTTATGCTCTAGGTTATTGACAATAGGCCAGCCGTATACCTGTAAGTTCTGACGTAAGTTATAGAGACGGGGCTAAACTAAGGAACGAGAGAGTGATATTCACCTCTCATTCCTTATTATAGCTCCGTCCCTATAACTTACTTAAGAACTTACAGGTGTACGGGCGCTCATAGTGACGTTTTCTATGAGGTCTCTTGTTATAGAAAACTGTATTGAGTTTCCTTATAACTAACCTACGAATCAGTATCTGGTGACAAAGTCATGTTGATCCAATTTATAATAAAAAAACGATTAAGTAGAAATTAAATCTATAAAAGTGGGTCGCAGCCAATATCAAAAATTTTCGTTGCCATTATTTATCGAGCAAACTTTATTAAATCGCCCTTCGTATAGTACTGTCCCTAAACTGATAGAATATTTCCAGACACTCTGGCGTTAAGTCAAAAGAGAGAGCTTACCGCGAACCTCAGTGACCTAACCCAAAATATTTTTTATGATTTCTTTTAATTCTTAAACTCTTTGTTAATTCCTTTCCAATAGGAACATCCAAATAAAATGGGTCTCCCTCGAAGACACCTTGAAAACCAAAGACGCCTTGCAATATGATTTATGTCATGTTTAATTCTGACGTCGATCTAGTGGCAGCGTCACGTAATGTCAACGCCTCTCTGACGTTTTTGCGAGGTTAGGTCAGTGGAAGAAATCACAAAAAACCTTTTGGGTTGAATTACCTTTTCGTACTTGTAAATTTAAACATAAGTTGTGTGACAGAGAGCAACACATCGATCGTGGTTCGCGGTAGATGTGATTGCACGTTACACACCCATCTAAAATAATCGTAGATTCTAGCGTACCTCTCAGTGTCATACAGTCAAAACAAAAAGTACACATTCAAATCGGCATCCATTTCATGATAACATTCAAAAATGTTTATTTTGGTAACAGTATGATAAAACTAATATTGTATAGCGATAGCTAATCCGTATTAGTCTATACATCTATGGTAGAATCACTAATTTCAGGTCCAAATAGCAATACAAACCACGATTTAATAAAGTTTCACTCGATAAAAAACGGAAACGATAATTTCGAAATACTGGCTGTGATTCTCGTCTGAGTAATTAAAAAAAAAGCCAAACCAATTCGGCCGAAGATCCTGGTATCTCAATCTATCCCGCTCCTTCTTTAACACCTCGCCTGACTTGCAGACTGGCAGGACTCGCAAAGGTCGCTGGTGGCCATCGGGAGGCCGTCTCCGGGGTCCACCACGCTGGAAGACGTGCTGGACAGCCTGCTGGGTCTCCCGCCCCAGCCGACGAGGATACCGACTCCACAGCCGAGCCCACGGAAGGCGAATAGCCCCTATTACTTGATGGGCGGAAAGGTAAGAATTTAAAATCATATTTTGACAGAATACCGCGATAGCTGGGCGTTTTTCAAAAAAAAATCCGAAATCGAGAATTTTCGAGATCTGCACGTGCCTTGGCACATTCGAATCAAAATCATGAGGTGACCCTACCTTAATAATAAAAAAGAATGTCCTATAAAAAACCGTTATGTCACGTGTTGTATGAACTTACTACGAGAGCGTCATGTTTCCGTTATAACGGAAATCCAAATATTGTACGAACATTTTGGGACATTATTTTTTAGTATCTAGATAAAATCAGCTCGTAATTCTGATTGTCGAAATCTGGAAGAATCAGGTTATTGTTTTTTTTTTTAACGCCCAGTTACTAATGAAAGTAATGAAATAAAACTATTAACGGATTATATCGTGTATATTAATTAAATTTAAATACATCCCGACGTTTCGAACACTTTACAGGGTTCGTGGTCAACGGGTGTCAATCGGAACGGGTACGGCATGTAGTGAAATTTAATTAATACCTATATGCGATATAATCCGTTGAAATAGTTAAATCACAGTTTAAAGTTTCTGGTGTATTATAATAAAGTGACATAAGTTGTTAAGTATTTATATTAAATTGTAACATGTCTCTTACTTTGCTATGCGAAAACTACCCATTATATAACGTGACATAACCTTGATGTCCCACTTTAATTATTACTCAGATATGTTGTACGTTGTAGCGTTAATATTTTTTAATTAACGCAATAGATAAAAAAAAATCAAATACAATTCATTTTCAATTAAAACAAAAACAAATGTACCTTCATACTTACTGTACATGGGTCTACGTCATCATGTCACTGCACTATCAGTTCAACTGGACATACTTATGTAAAAAAGGACCAATCGACATAAATTTATATTCTTATTTAAAATCTTATACCAAAGTAAAGTCTATCTTTGAAATGAAAATGTTCATGTGGATTGGTTTTTTTTTTGCGTAACTACTAACTACCTAACTACGTCCTGTTTCGAAAGGGTTTGGGTTTGGATTACATGCATTAAGATACTTACAGTACCCCGCGATAAAGTTTGCACATCGGTCTCTGGAAAGAGACTCGCCTTTTTAGAGCGTTGTCCCTCTCTAACACATGTGACATTTGTGCATATTATTAGTCTCTTTCCAAGAAAAAGGACCATTCCATATTCCATAGAAGAATACAAGTAACATTTAGGTATCTGACGCAAAGATTTTATTGAAACATGGCTAATTATAAGTATTATTTATAGTATAACTGACGAAACACAGGACCTTTATTTCTCACTGTTTCTGTGAGCAACTTATTTAATATTCACTTTATGGGACACTGTTTACTTGAAAATAAATGAGCGTCAATTTTCCCTAAGCACGTTAAATACTGAAAATAATTCATAAAATGAAACTCCATTTCACAGCATCTAATTCACAATGTAAAGCTTTGCGAACATTCTTGTTTCTATTACAGAGAGCTTCATACATTTCTGCGAATTAATAAAGTGACATTTTGTATTTAAAGTATTTAGCCTTTGATATCGTGCGATTGCGTTTCTACACAGGCCGTTTGAGTTGCTTTATTTAGTTTGCTACAATGCGAAAGCTATGAAATAAGTTGAAATGAATTTTTGAGCGTATTCACCTTTGAAATCATGTCCGTTTTTAATTAAACGCTTTTGCTTGCGAATTGCGTCTGCCGTGCGAGAGTGATGTTTATTCTTTATTTAGTTACACATCACTATTGACAAAGAAATAATATCGTGGGTTTTAAATCTAGATGACGTTGCATGTTGACGTAAGTGTACGAGTAGATGCAGTACATTTTGCATAAATCCGACCGAGTTTTTACCGGAAAATTATTTAAACTTTTTCGTGGGTTATAGTCATAGTGCTTGGGTTAATTAAAACCGAAGATAGGTTCCATTAAGTAGTATTTAATAAATTGTGGAGAGATTGTTGACCTACTAGTACCCTTAAAGGGTATTTTTACTAGTGGGACATCCAATTAGCGTGAGGCTAAAAACTTTTTCATTGCAGCCGGGTTTGTAACTATCTTTAGGAATTTAAACTTGATCGGTTTTATATTAAAATAACGCTTAAAGTTTATAAAACTAACACCAAAGCCGAGTATTTATTGAAATTTAGCTCTTATTAATTACTTATAGCTACGTTTACACTAGGAAATTCTTAATGTGCTTAAAAATGGTTGCCAATTGGTCTACCGCTTTCTCACTTTAACGAACAAGAGTGGAAAGTAAACTCCTAGTGCTTAAAAAGGCTATAGGTACATAACAAGTCTGGTTTAACTTTAATCCAGGATTAGCAGAGACGAGTTAGACGAGACTTTGTTTCCTGGCTTAGGGGAATGTAACTGAATTTCGTGTTGTGAATAGTACGACAAACCGGGATTTACTATATTGTTTTAACCGACTACAAAATAGTACATTACGACACAAGTGAAAAACAGGAAATCCGAAACGTGTGGCGATGTTTTAAAACACGACCAATAGGGAGTGTTTTAAATCGACACGAGCTACGAATTTCGTTTTTGCACGTGTCTCGTACGACGTTTTTTAGTACAGATGGCCCTCCGAAGTTTTGGACCTGACGTAAAATGACCCACTTCTCGCACTAGAGCCTAAAAATGCACCATCTATACTAAAATAGTACATTACTATAGAGGAAGCAGCGTCATCATAGTGGACACATTACTGCGATCGCCAATCCGGTTGCCCAGCGTGGCGATTATGGGCATTTACCTCCTAATGCGTCTATACGCATAGTTAATAGGAGAGGCCTACGTCCAGCAGTGGACTAACATAGGCTGATGATGATGATGATGATGATAATGATGATGACTATAGAGGGTGGGACAAAAGGGGTTGCCGGCCGAAGACATATACCGGATAGGTCTGAGGCAGGCAGCCCCATATTTCCGGCCGAGGTATTTATAGTGCTTTTCTCAAAAATGTGTGCGTGCGTGAAAGATTGCTTTACGTACTGTAGAAGTTGTATATCAATCCTCTACATTACAGGTTGATTTCTAATAAATTCTGTATTTAAATGAATGAGTTGCTTAAATGGTTTGCCAGAGGGCGATGGAGCGCAGCATACTTGGTGTTCGTAGAACTGATCGAATCAGAAACACGGAACTGCGCTCCAGAACCGGAATTGTAGATGTAGGTGTCAAGACCGCTAAGCTTAAGTGTGACTGGGACGGGCATGTTTGCCGTATGCACCCAGCAAGGTGGGCCAAAATGGTTTCAGACTGGGACCCACGGGAAACCTTCGATGGTGCTGGCCGGGGCATTGGCAGACCGAGAAGGAGATGGCGGGATGACCTGGACGCGTTTTATCCGAATTGGCGGGAGAAATGTGACGACCGGGCCGAATGGAGGAAAAGAGGGGAGGCCTTTGCCCAGCAGTGGGACACTAAACCAGGCTGACAAAAAAAAATGAATGACTGGAAATCAACATAATAAATAAAACAGAAAATTGTGTCAGTCACCCTCGAGGCTCCGGGCTCCGGGTCAAGCTCGTGCGCCGCGAATTATAAAATAAATATCATCTTTAAAGTCTATCCCTGAGTATTATTATACCTGGGTGCTTAGACAAGTTGCCAATCGCTAACGCCTAATCGTCAATAGTAAAAGAAAGGCAGCTAAATGTCTTTTCCTCTCACTAGCTCGTAAAGCGCTCTTTTATCCTTTAATACGAGCGGGTAAAAACGCATCTTATTCACTTGTGAGCCAAAGTAATCTCTAATTCCTATGGCACTGTCTAGTATAAGTGGATCTGTATGACCGTAGTAAACATGCGCAATCGGAGCTCACATGTTAAATTGGTCAATGCTCATCGGTGATTTTGTAAGCCATTGGCTAAATTTAAGTACCAGGGTGCTTAGACAAGTTGCCAATCGCTAGCGCTTCATCGTTAATCGCAGCTAACTCTCTTTGTCGCACTAATATGATAGAGTGACAGAGAGGGAAAACTACGATACGCTACTAAGCGCTAGCGATTGGCAACTTGGCTAAGCATCCAGGAGTAACTACAGGTAATAGTTCCTATCGCGTAAACGTTACCGCAAACCTTAGCTACTTGCCAACTCCCGGTACATCTACTGATCAAATGTAAATTACTCTTAAACGCTGTACCGTAAATTCCTAATTGTTCAGAAATAGGTTGCTGTGTTCAAAGGACTCAATTCGCCGAACCCAGCTAAATTAAGTTAGTTAACTTTCAAAGAGATATCAACTCTGACCTCTGGAAGTTTCTCACTTCGTAAACTTTATGAACGTTTAAATCTGAACACTCATTTTCATTACATTGAGTAGGTAGCGGCCTTTCAAAGCTACTTTTAGATAATCCTTTTTTTGTTTTTTTTTTATATTGTGCGTTGCTCATTTCAGACATTTAGAACATTGTAGTGCCATTTTTTTTTCAAAGTTGGACCCCCTAGTTTTTTGTAACTGTATACTTTTTATTTGATGTAATCCTATAGTGTGGGGTATCATTGAATAGGTCTCTTAAAAAAAATAAGGGTCTAGAAAGAAAGTTTTTTTCTAAAGTCAATATTTTCGGAGATAATCGCTCCAGAAAAAAAAAATGTCCAGTTAAGTTAAAAAAGTTAGCTTGTTTACCCTAAACTTAGTAGAATTTAAAAAAATCGTGTGTTCTAGCCTCCTCGCCGCAGTGCAAAAATTCTGTCTTTAAAAAAAATACAAAAAGTGGGTCAAAAAGTATGTATATTTTAAGATACACTGCCAAGTTAAGGGTTAATTATTAAGCCACGACTGTACTGTAGGTACTTGCATTTCTTCATACTATTCAAGGATTTACACCAACAGTGCGTTTCTGAATCCTAAACTTACAATAATTTTAGACAGTAGCTCTTTTATGTCCGCTTCACAAGTTTGTTGAAGTTTCGAACACATTGCCCGTAAAAAATATTACATTACGAAACAAGTGCGAAATAAAATCGAAACGAGTGGCGCGGTCGTGTTATTATCGACACGGGTTACGAATTTCCTTTTCGCACGTGTATCGTACGATATTTTCAGTAACATATGGCCTTCCGAAGTTTCGAATGAACCACTTTTCATACTCCAGTGCGTAAAAAACCATCTGCAGGCCTAACCAAGGTGCCATTCTGAAATTGTATATGATAAGCGACATAATATGTCAAATGAAAAGTCACGTGACCATTTCCACACATTATTATGGTCACGTGACTTATCGCTTATCGTATACCATTGCAGAATGGCATCTTGGCTAGGCCTGGGTGCTTAGACAAGTTGCCAATCGCCAACGCTTAATCGTCAATCGTAAACGAAAGGCAGCTAACTGTCTTTGTCGCACTGATATGTAAGAGTGACAGAGAGGGAAAACTACGATACGCTACTAAGCGTTAGCGATTGGCAACTTGTCTAAGCATCCTGAAATCTAATATAGTCTAGCAAGTCATTAACGTCAGTAGAACAAGGCGGCGGAGAAAAGCACGCGAATTCTTAAATTCTGCCATTTTTAAAAATCGCACCGCATATCCGTGTGTGCCTCGTTAAAAATAATCATAGCCGGGTTTTTTGCGGCAAAACAAAAGAGTTCCTCCAGCTTATGTTTGATTTTTAGGGTTCCGTAGTAAACTAGGAACCCTTATAGTTTCGCCATGTCCGTATGTCTGTTTGTCCGATGCATAGCTCAGTGGCCGTTAGTACAGTCACGTCTAATAATGTTTATATTTCGGAACGTATGTCAAAGGCATAAGGATGAAAATCGTATACATATTATTAGAGCCGACCGTACTAGAAATGTGCAATTTGGTACAAATATAAATAAATATTAATAACACATAGAATAAAATATAGTCAAAAATTATTATTATTGCATAATCGAAATCTTCGAAGGGCCAAGTGTAATGAAAACCGTCTTACGATACGCGTGCAAAAACAAAATTCATCACTCGTTTCGAACTTAATTTTTTTTCGCACTTGCATCGTAATGTACTATTCTTTCCCCTTTCAATTTCCTTGATTGTAGGTACGGTCGAGGAAATTGAATGTTTAGCAGTTTACGGCTCACTTTATATTGGACGTGCTTACAACACAACTAGGTAAATTAACTTGATCCACAAAGAGCTAAACATTTAATTTCCTGGACTGTACATTACCAATTTGAGTACAGCGCAATTTTTCAAGAGTCGTTTCAATGTACAAAATAGAATTCCTTTCTGCATAGAATATTCATCAAAACTTCTGGATTAAGTTCTACTGGTGCATAATGTGTATAACAGGACAACTAAGAGGTGGCAGAGGCAAAAAGTAATCATAGTAAGAAATTAACACAGTATGCAGATAATCGAAACAGTAAGAGAGTGAATATCTGAGCGGTGGTTGTAAACCACCTAATTTTGGTGGCATCATTTTTGTCGAAGTTTCTAAACGTCTTAATGTTATACTTCGTCACTTGTATAAGGACTAAGGTACCGTGCCTCCTTTAAATTACAAGTAGCACATTGTAACGAATAGAAACTTCGGCAAAAATGATGCCACCAAAATTAGGAGTTTGAAACGCTCCGATATTCACCCAAGAAGTCTACGATCCGTAAAAAAACATGGGAAAATCAATGAGAGTCTCATGTTAACCTCCAAATTCAATTAAAGCTCGTGTGACAGGAAGGAAAAGTCCCTTAAATAGGTATCGTAAAAATTAAATGTCTAAACCTCCTTAAGGCAATAGACAAAGTGGGATATTTTTGCTAAACCGCTCACAATTTTATTGTACAAATTAGAGCGCGCAAACCGGTTTTTGTTTATATGAAATTACGATGAATAACCGGTTATTAACCGATTTTCATATACATTCCTAAACCGGTTTGCATAGCCTAGTACAACCAGCGTCGCATACTTTGTGGCAGTCAAAATGGCGAAACGGTGCAATACACCGTTCAGTATGGTGTATGGTCTACTCGTAAACCTTGTCAAACGTCCGCCACTGTAGCCTAGTTGGCAGTGACCCTACGAAGCTGGAGGTTCCGGATTCAAATCACGGCCTTAGCTTCTGGTATATTATGTGAAAATACGCAAGTTGTAACCTTTTACATTAAGGTTCACATATAAGTGACAGTTTGTTGAACGTATTGTGAAAACACAAATCAAATTATTTATTAACTAAATATTGAGAGTGGCCGAGGGGTGCAGGCATCAGCCGAAAAAGCTGAGCACTTGGGTTCGATCCCCACCTCAGACGTTGGTGATCTTCGTCGTTTTTTCTTTGGTATGGGACATCCAATATTTATAATTGACGGTTTGTTGTTAATAAGAATCTTTAAACCGAAACATGTCATGTATGCATCTTGGATTATTGTCTTACTGTTTTAAACTACCCGCTGTGTTACCCAGCGTTCTTTAGAAAGCACTTAATTAAAGTTTCTTCGAGCAGCAACTAAAACAAAAGTGAAGTGATGTTTCAAACAGCTGCGGTAGTGTTCCCACCTCACTCAGAGCAAGAGCGATTCATAGACTCGGAGATTTTGTGTATACAGTGTGTGGCCTACAACCGGGGTGAACATTTAAACGGCTCAGGACCGCTTCGGCCTCAGTTTCATTTCGTCATCTCCATAAATCGTCCACAGTGCCATGTCGTCAGCCTACAATTCCTAAATCGTCACCTTCCTAACTTGCCTACTTTCTGATATCGTCAATACCCCATTTTGTCTAAATTCCTATTTTGACCATAGTGCCAACTCGTCCAATATCGTCAATATACCATTTTTGTCTACGTTCCTATTTCGACCAAAGTGCCAACTCGTCCGCGTTCTTTAAGTTAGTTTACACTTGTCCTTAACCAAAAAGATAACTTTGATGATAATAATGATTGATGATGTACTATTAGGGCTGCTATGTAGTCGACGAGTTGGTGTGTCTGTGTGCACTGTGGTCTAAATAGGAATGTTGACGAGTAAGCACTATGGACGAATTAGGAGTGTTGACGAATCGGCACTGTAGTCTAATTAGGAATATAACCAAGTTACTACAGTGGCCCACGTAAGAAAGCGGGCGAGATAAGAAAGTGACAATATAGGAATGCTGGCGAATCGAAACAGTAGACCAAATGCGAATGAGAACTACTTAAGAAGTTGCCAAAATGAAACTGAGGCCGAAGCGGTCCTGAGCCATTTAAACGGTGCATTAACACGTTCGACGCCCAATCAAATCAAAGTAATCTTATTGTTATGCCACTACCATAAATCAAGTTCTTACTCTTATGCCAGTTCCATAGAATTACGAACATTTTTGACACAAATGCTGTGTCGCCGCTATAGGAGTACAATCTTTTCGGTCACACATGCGTGTCACTGGCATAGGATTACTATCATATAATTTCAATCGGCATAGTATTAGCACTTGGTGAAACAGTACCGGAGGCGAACGTGTTAATAAGCTAATCAACAATAATTTCCACATATTTTACCGTCGAGTCTCGTGTCTTCGCCTAGGATACCTATCTTCGCCTATTGTAAAAAATTGAAGATTCCGCATTAATTTTAGAGTAGAGTGGACAGTGGACAGAAAATTACTGAATAGCAATTTTGAAAAACATGTGTAACAGTATGCTCTAAAAATAAGCCGGGAATTTTATCTTTTGACACTAGACAAAGATACTGCCCTGCTAAGCGAAATAGCGATATCTTAAAAATAGAGGCATTTGGGAATGGAATTTAAAATGCATGTTTGCATTAAATTTTATTTTTAGATATCGCTATTATGCTTAGCAGGGCAGGATACGTATCCTAGGCGAAGATACTAGACTCGAGTTTAATAAAAAAAATGCAGATAGTGGATGCCCTGAAAATTTCGGGAATTTAATACTTAGGAACGTATATTTGACATGTGTTATACCTCTTTCTTACAAGCATAGTCTCATTATTCGAAAACACTGGCCACTTGGAAAAAAAAAACAATGTCCGATTTTCAATTGTTTTTTAAAGTCGTTGAGTCGCTGGTGAAAATGGAGCTGTCCCGCGAAAGTTTTAGAGCAATGATTTATTATGACTTTAAAAGTGGATTAACACAACAACAATGTGGAGACCGATTAACTATTGCTTTTAGTAGTGAAGCACCTTCAAAGACGACCATATACAGGTGGTATTCGGAATTCCAACGTGGCCGTGTGTCTCTTGCGGATGACGTACGTGAGGGTCGACCGAAAACGGCCGTTACCGATCAAAACATCGTTGTTGTTCGCCAACTGATAAAGGAAGATAGGCATGTTACATATCGGGAGATTCAGGAGACTTTAGGCATTGGAATGAGTCAGGTACAAGTTATTTTACAACAAGAGTTGGGCGTGCGGAAGTTATTTTCCCGGTGGATTCCTCACTTGTTATCTGACGACCAGAAAACGGTACGTGTCAATTGGTGCCGCAAAACTTTAAAAAGATTTAATGGAGGAAGCTCAAATGCCTTTTTTAGTATTGTGTCAGGTGACGAATCATGGATTTACGCATATGAGCCTGAATCGAAAAACCAATCTCGAGTTTGGGTTTACGAAGACGAACCGAAGCCGACAAAAGTTGTTCGATCTCGCAGCACGATCAAAAAAATGGTAGCCACGTTTGTCTCCAAATCGGGTCACGTGGCGACTATCGCTCTTGAAGATCGAAGAACTGTCAATGCCGATTGGTATATAGGCGTTTGTTTACCGATTGTTTTTGCTGAACTGCGAAAAACTAACCCTAACCGCCGTATTATACTACACCATGATAATGCCAGCCCTCACACCGCTCAGAAAACAGACGACTATCTGAAGGGCGAAAACGTCGAATTACTGGACCATCCTCCGTACAGCCCCGACCTAAGTCCCAAAGATTTTTTTACTTTCCCGAAAATAAAGAATCGGTTGCGTGGTCAGCGTTTTCAGACCGCGGAAGAAGCAGTCGACGCTTATAAAATGGCCATTTTGTCAACCCCCACTTCAGACTTCAATAACTGTTTTAAAAACTGGTTTCAGAGAATGAAAAAGTGTATTAAACACAAAGGAGAATACTTTGAAAAACAATAAAAGTACTTTTATTTCATTAAAATGCGTATTTTTTCCGATTCCCGAAACTTTCAGGGCAACCTATAAGGAGTCACTCGTTTCATTTTTCTCCCGTGTTAAAGGCCACACGCTGTATATATAATGTGCATAGTTTTAGCGACAACGAGCGAGACTTAGGTGACCGTAACCATGGCAATAACAAACAGAAAAAAGTTGATACACCTATTTTGATATGGTATGAAACATTTTTCCGTACAGTTTTCTGATTATGGGCCATCACAGACACATTTGAAATTCAGATCTGGATGGCTATAAAATGTGGTTATGAATAAATTCATATCAATTTGATTCAATTCATTCTATTGACTATGAATATTCTCTATCATCATCATCAGCTTATCTCAGTCCACTGCTGGACGTAGGCCTCTCCTACTAACTATGCGTATAGACGCATTAGGAGGTAAATGCCCATAATCACGACGCTGGGCAAGCGGATTGGCGATCGCAGTAATGTATCCACTATATTCTCTATAGTCCACGAAAATCTGGATTATAATATCCCTTTAACGGGCAAGACTCGAAAAAATCGTGGGTTCAACGCCATTATATAGTACGAACAATTCTGTACAAGAAAAAAATACAAAAAGATAGTGCTACAGGTGGTCGTTTTTGAGACCGGTGCCCTATAAAGGGATATACATTATCGATATTTCGATAATCCTAGTTTCTGATAACTTAAGCGCGTAGCGAAGATGTCAATCGCTATTCATTGTCGTAGTTTTCTCTCTTTATCTTTTTTATTAGAGTGAAAAAGATAGTTGCGTTTCATTCGTTCGTGAGTGTTAGCAATAGGCATCTTAGCGACACACCCTGCATGCGTATAAGCACGTGACCATAATATTGTATGGAAATGGTCACGTTTCGTTGGGATCTGACATTCTCATACATTTATTACTTATCGCTTATAGTTCGTATACGATTCAGAATGGAATTTTGGCTAGGGCCCCTGAATTCGTAATCAAGATTCCAATCGCTAACGCTCTGTAGCGTAGCGTAGTTTTCTCTCCTTGTCACTATTTTTATTTTATTTATTAGTGTGAAAAAGACAGTTGCATTTCGTTCGCGAGCGACTGTTAGCAATTGGCATCTTGGTTGGGTTGTCAGATTATTGATCTTTACCTAGATATTTTTCTAGCAGGAATGAGAGATTAACATAATTAAACACCGACATAATGGTTATCGATGAGTACATCCTATTCTAATAAAGATATTAACATCATAAAATCAGGTAACCAAGAAATACAGGATTCGGCTAGGCTTTTATTAAATATCTAATACTTCATATTAAATGTTTCCTATGGCGTTTTATTAGTCTTTGTTCTTTTGATGGGTACTATTTTAATACAAGATGAAAGACAAAATAATGTATCGTTTGAATATGATTTCCATTCTTGCTATCTATCTCTAAGTTCTAGTCAGCCTCTGTAGCCTAGTTGGTAGTGACCCTGCCTACGAAGCTGGAGGTTCCGGGTTCGAATCCCGGCGAGGGCATTCAAGTATTTATTTATCACAAATACACAAGTATTTATTTATCACAAATGTTTGTTCCTTGGTCATGGCTGTGTATGTATCTAAGTATCTATACGTATCTATCTATTATATATATCGTCGCCTGGTACCCACAACACAAGCCTTAATTGAGCTTACCGTGGGACTAGGTTGATTTGTGTAAGATGTCCCAAGATATTTATTATTTATTATAGTTACGGCACATTACGTTATTTATTACATTTATTTATCGACAACTATGAGACTTATCGATAACAGTTATGTCGATGTTTAATTTGGTCAAACTCTCGTTCCTGCTAGCAAAATGTCGAGGTATACAGATTAATCTTCTGCTCGCGTACTGATTGGAATACTTCAGACTGACGTCACAGCGTTATTAGCATTTCTACTTTGAATTGCCCTCTTGAGATGTACCTACATATCTAGATATCACGAGTTGCAAGTTCTTGATAACCTAGAGTTAACTATATATGGATTGTTGATAGTGGTGCTGGTAACTTTTGTCAAATATTTATAAGTACTTCCTCACTTATTTGACTATGCTTTTTAAGTATATTGTTATTATAAATTAATTCGTTTAATTACAAGCTACTTAACAAACACTTAACAAACACTTACGCATACACTGAGGTGTATCACATATATATTCGTAAGTTCTTTACATTGATGTGTATGACTAATCCCTGTTAAGTGTATATTTGACATGAACAACTGTTTTGACTTATTTTTTAACAAGCACCTAATTTACACTGCAAAAGCGAATGTGCGGCTGCTACACTTATTAATTCTCATATTTGGCGCTTGTGTTTTATCTTAACATACGACTGCTCAATCCATATTCCAACGTTCCAGAGCCCCCGTTACGAGCAGCTGGCCAGCAGTGGGCACAGCAGTGCCTCCCCGGCCTCTCGGTTCCTCAGTACGCCCAGCGAGGACCCTAGCTCCTTCACTGACCCCAGCCCAGACCCCGACCGACCAGGTAGGAACGATATGTAAGTCCCACCGTTCCAATTTTTACTTATTTCATCCACGATACATATATAGACACTCCTGGACCGTGCCGCATGTAACTGTACTGTACCCTGGCTTTGATGCCCTGTAGTTAGTGTCCGTTGTATGTTTATCGGCATACTAATGCTGAGGCATAAAGTGAGTACGGATCTTTCGGTGATAATTCGGCATGAACTCACCTTATACCTGACGTAACCGCTTAAGACTCAAGATGAAGTTTCACACGCTAAAACGCTTTGGGATTGTTCCAAGCTTAGTATGCCGATGCCTGGTACATGTTACTATTTAAATGGTTCTGAGTCCAATGTTCACGACCATCTCATCAGAATCTTTATTTTACCCACAAAATGTTGATGTCGACTTATGTGCAACGTATAATTTCAGGCAAGAATTCAGTTGATACCCCCGCAGCGATGCATTCGCGTTCGCGTTCGGCGATGGGCGAGCCCAGGCGCAGGAGTGAGCCCTTCGCCACTCCCAGCGCGTCGCTCGACCGCCGCACCAGCCTCGACGCCTTCCGCCCCGAACTGCAGTCCGTGCACCACGAGTCCCGCGCCTCGCTCGCCTCCATACTCACGGAGAACAGCGCTGACGAACCCGTCGTCAAGTGCAAATACCCCAAATGCAGCTCCCGGGCACCTTTAGCAGACGCAAAACGACACTACAAAATGTGCCACAATTGCTCCACCATGTACTGCTCAAAGGAATGCCGGAGAGCGCATTGGGAGAAGCACAGAAAAGTCTGTCTGCACTCGCGAGCGAGCGCACTTTGTAGGCAGATCATATCTGCGGCGAAAGAGGACGCGGACTCCCTCAACCAAATAAGCAACGCCGGCTACAAAGGATACCTAGCGCAGGGGCGGGGCGTCGTCAAAGTGTTCTTCACGAGCACCGATGCCGCCGAAAAGTTCGTCACCCACGGTTACCAGTACTTAACGGAGCCGGAATTTGTGAAATGGACATCTCTGCAGCCAAATGAGATGGGCGTCGAACTATACACGGAGGTAGGAAGGTTATGCAAAGCATACAACCCGGAAACCAGAGTGATACTATACGTGGCTGTCTGCATTATAAGTGAAGTTCCGACGAAGGGTGCCGTGAAGTGGGAACGGCAGATGGTCTCTCGCTGCGCGAAACTACGTCTCAGTAAATCTGTCACCACATCAATCCAAGAACAGAATCGACGGCGATACAGGAGGGACAGTAAAACTGCACCAGAGGACAGAGAGACGTTGATCCTGACATCGAAACCGGGAATTGCCGGGGACAAGAACGCAGCCACTGCTCACAAATTTAGAGAGATTTCCTTCCAAAATATTCTTTTAGAACTGGATAAACGTGGCGTGACTCTAAAGAAGCATTTCCCTGAAGTGTATTCGAGGCTAGCGGCGTACGTCGATGGCACGAGCGATAGATTCATACCGATGACGTTCTATCCGAGAGATGCTACCAGCGGGAAGACGTTTATGTGCATAGTGATGCCGGACACTGATGTGGAAGCTACGACGCCGATCGACGGAAAGGTGACAACAATCGACGTTGGCATCGACCGTTCGAAGCATCAGCTTTCAACACCCATGTAATCTGATGCTTTCAAGATTGAGTGGTGACAACAAAACGGAAACAGTTGATTAATTTTCTATGCAAAGTTTTCTCATGATGATGATGACATCCTTATTATTAAGGATCATCTGCCAAAATATTGACGTTAAGTCAGACATCCCATATTACCTATTCTCGTATGTGGTACGTATTCATTTGACCTTTCTGTGTCAGCTTGAAAGCGAGATTTTGCATTGATCATAGCAGAAATCTGTGTCATTAAGTTATCATGGAATTTACTTTAGACTTTCGCTCGCAACACTCTCTTTTGCCAAAGTTTTAATGATTGAAGCGAACGGCTCAAGGGAATTACCTTTTGTTATCGGCGGAAAACTGTGCCATATTACCTGTGTAGTATTCGAACAGCTAAGCAGTTGCTAAAGACACTATCATAACATCGTTTGCATATGTAACAACAGCCACTTCTACGACCAAAATTGTTTACCTGGATCTCGCAAGATAAGATGAAGAAATCCGGATGCGGTGCGATTTGTACCTAAGTACCGTAGAAAGTTACAACTTTTCCAGCATTTTGCTTATTCCACTTTTTTTCGATTTTTTTTCCATGTTACAAAACATAACTTAACTGTGGCAGTAACACGTTGACATATGCAGCCTTCTTAAGCCTTCTTTGTATCAGAAAGCAATATATAGCAAAAATACGTTTCTATAGTCTCTATATACTTATAGGTCTTAAACAGGCAGGCCAAAACAATTTAAAATATTCAACATTGCCCATTTTAGAATATACTGGTTTGACTTCGGGATTCTCGCCTTTATAGGCATGTTTTGTTGCACTTAAAGACGAAAAATATGGCGTCGTTTTAACGTGTTTTTAGTTCTTGAGGTACAATATTTCAACTTCGAACTTTGTATGGGCATATATTTCAATGTGTAAGCATTTTTTTAATTACTAAAAAATATATAAATATACTGGCTGACAGAAGTTAAATACCATAATCAGCTATAAACCACAAATAAATAAGGAAGTGTTTCTGTAACCACTTTCATCATATTTCACTCCTACTGAAATGTGACGCGCTTGGCAAAGCTATGTTTAAAAGGCAAAGTTGTAACTTTCTACGGTACAGTACCATATCAAAATTTGGGTGGATGTGCCTTTTAAAATCATGTGTCATCAAAATATGTGATAAATAGGCACAATAAACAGTATATGTTCACTGCCCAATTAAACAAGTATTCGTCATATATGGCTATCCGTACTCGTAAGTAGATATACTGGCTTATTTAGTTAGTATCTGTTGCTGATTTCTAGATCTTGAAACAAATGAAGAAAGAATTTGTAAGCACGGGCCTCTTTAAAATCTGTCGAATATTTTTTTAAAGTAACAGTTTCACAGACAGACATAACGGAATTGGCAATCTCAATGACGACTTCACATAGGTACTTCTATCGTTTTCGTTAAGTATACAAAAAATATAGACTTATTTAATTGGACTCTTGTAACTTTATATTTTCTTTTTTGCAAAAGCAAACGGCCAGAATGTACTATATGTATACACCTACATATATGGGCATTTTGATTTCTAGGGCCACCCAATTAGCGTGATTAAATAAACTTGATTGGTGTTATTATATTCTTTTATTCTTCATGTTTATAAAATTACTAACACAATTTTTCTTTATTGACATAAAATGCTTGATTGTCGTAAAAAACCCGACTGCGGCTAAGTTTTTGTACTCGTATACTCACGCTCGAGTCACGCTGATTCGGTTAGCGATTGGCATCTTCGCTACACACTTTGCTAGTTTGCCAGACTATAATTATATTTGCCAGACAACAACAGGCCTTGCCAATATGCCATTTTGCAATCATATACGATAAGCGATAAGTAATAAAATATACAAAAAAAGAAATAGAATAAAATAAACTAACACTAAGGAAATAAAACTATATCTACATACGAGTATACTACACGTTAACAAATATTTACAAATAAAAAATAGGCTCAAGCTCTGTGCTTGATGGTAGGGTGCCCAGAAGGCTGTCGGAATTACCTCGCTGAATAGCAATTGCTATTCGCTGGGCGAGGTAGTAGCCAGCTCTTTGGTCACCTGAGGCGTCTACGAGCCGCTTCTTGAGCCCTTTAAAAATCTCGTGGGCTCCAGGTCCCCAGGGGCCAAGTGTTTCTACCCCAAACGGCACAAATATGCAGCTGGAATCTATAGCTGCATATTTGCGCCGCTTGAGGAGTTCAGCTGCTTCCGCAGCCGCTCCGGTAATAAATGTATGAGAATATCAGAAACGAACGAAAAGTCGCGTGACTATTTCCGTACATTATTATAGTCACGTGACTTATCGCTTATCGCATACGATTGCTGAATGGCATCATGGCTAGGCCTATACAGTAGTTCAATACGACTGGAAAACTCAACAATTCATCTTGTGTTGCGGCGTTTTATAAATGTATGACGCACTAAAATTACTTGATAGATAGTTTAATTTTAGAGAGTTATTATACAATGTTGTATTGTGTGTTAAGTACATTTTTTATGATTACTAAACCTGTGACGTTATAGGTACTGATTATTAGAAAATTATGTTAATAATAAGAAAAGCGACAATAGTTTTAAAATTACTATTTCATTATCTGTGGTGGTATACATATGTAGGTGCGCATAACATATTTACTTTTTATGTACAAAACTAAGATTTCAAATATTATTACATGAAAAATTTAATTAGTTTGACTATTATCTTGGCCCACCTTTAGATAGATGATTTAATAATCTAAATTATTTTAATCGGTAATTTAGATCTTGATAAAATTGTGTTATTGAAATTAATGATGTTAAACATTATAACAAAAACTGTTTTACTAGATAAGTATCAAAATCCGAAAAACTAACTTAAGTGTTTAACTTAACTCAACTTTGTAATTAAATTCCACGAAATTCCTGGGTCAAAATTATTTTCGTTGTCTTATTTTGTGTCCCTTCAAAACGTGACACATTTGTGATTTTTGTATGAGATGATGTTTTGTTTTTAATTTTTGGTGTATGGATTAAAATCTAGCGTGAAAAAGAAATACAAGTGCACCGGATTTTTTTATATACTGAGTCGAAACAGCAACTAAAAGCGTGACAGAGTGGTATGAAACAAGACAACGAAAATAATTTTGTCCCACCTACTACTATGACAATGTGAATTCTGTACTTAGAACCAGACCCAACAAAACAAATAACACGCCATTTTAGGATCTATGCCTTCGGAAATTAGCGACATAATAGCGTGAACTTTTTTGTAGTCTTAGGAATCTGGCTCTCAGATACAGAATTATTTCTATCGAAATTCACTAAAAGGTGTAATGTAATCAAATCAACTATAATGAACTATAGTCTGGTCAACCATTTAATGTATCATCCCCCACTAGTCCCGCTACTGGCCTGCCAACCATTTATCTTCAGTAGGTATGGCAGATGTCACATTATTGCTTACATAGGGTAAAACACCCAGTGCTCGGTTAGTTACCAGTAGTCGGCCTTAGCGTTGAAAGTGTTTTTCGGGAATTATGAAACCTTGGTTTTTTTGGATTTTTACAGAAACAATCAATGTCACTCCTTGACATCTGTTTTTGTCTGTTAAGACCGAAAGGGATAAACAATTATTAGCGGCTTGTTAAGTTAACAAACGTTTATGAATAAGGGGGTATGTCCTTACGCTGACATGTGTAACTATAGGTGACCGCTGATCAACCTAGATATGGCTAACCTCTGATATCTGGCCAAAAAAATATTTATATCCAATATCGACATTCCGATTTTTATTTATTGCCTTTTTATATTGATTCAATGGCTGACCAGACTAAATATATATTTATAAGGCTGTTAATACATTTTTCATGTTGCATTAGTAGGTAATGCCATATATGTAGAATGTTACGAATACGCATATAGTTATAATATGTATTATCTAGACAATCAACTTGTCACTTATAAAGCGAAAAAAAAACAAAAGATTAAATGAGGGTAACGAGATGGTTGGATAGACTACATTATTTTATAAAATATAAAAAATAGTCGCGAATCCAACTAAATGTTACTTTATTAACTAAGCAATTAAAAACAAGAGCATGAATTATATGATAATGTAATTGCAGCCTTCTTCTTAACTAATAGTATATAGCGACTCTTTTATAAATATTTAAAGTTCTTCGTTATCATTTTCGAAACATTCTATAGTGATAAGAAAGTTCATGTCAAATACCGTTAAAGTAATGTTAAGAAATACGATCAAATTTATCAACCAGCACAAGATCTTAACGCCGTATGTGTTGAGATCACCGGTGTAGTGCCAAGCGTTAAAATTTATACTAAAATAACACATCCATTACTTTTTGTCACATCAAGGCAAAGAGTATTTATCGACTTCATCAATTTTGGTATTATATTTCAACGTATTTCTGTTTAAAATACTTTCTGAAAGCTTATTAAAACGTGCCATACCTACAATCAATGTAGTGTAACACAAAAACTAAGAAGAACTAAGGGCCTAGGCTAGCTGGCGTGGATTATCCAGAACGGACGCAAGTCTAACAAGAAATTGCATGAACGGCGCTAGCTGGTGCGGGCACTGTGCGGTGGATTTTAATACTGAGCGGGACCCGCGAGCGTCCGCAAGCGGCGGGCGTCCGCGCCAGCTAGCGTAAGCCCTAAGAAGAACAGGATGCTTAGCCAAGTTGCCAATCGCTAGCGCTTAGTAGCGTATCGTAGTTTTCCCTCTCCGTCACTCTTTCATATTAGCGCGACAAAGACAGTTAGCTGCCTTTCGTTTACGATTGACGATTAAGCGTTACTTTTGGCAACTTGGCTAATCACCCCGAAAAAATAAGAAAGGCGCAACAAATAGGTATTAATCTCGCTGTTCTATAGTTTAATAGCATTATGATTAGTCTTACACACTGAAGTGCCCTGCTTTTTTATCCAAGATATTTGAATAGTTTAAGAAATTAAATATTTATCTTATAAATCTGTCAAATAGTGGACTTGAATGTCCAGTAGATACCCACATAGAACCGCGTCAAATATGGGGCTTGTTGTAGATATGTTTATGTTTATGGAGTTCATTAGTTTACATATATTTTTTACATTCGTTACCATTGTTAATTTAACTTTGATTAGCAAAGCGCAATGTTATTACGCTCAATATAAATTTATTGTCATTTGAGTGGAACGAATGCTTTCTTGTGTAAATTAGCTTATCAGTCACCATATTTGTATTCGTAATTGGTATATGCCATGATTTTAGAAAAATGACGTTTCTGTGCATAATTTCTAATTCACGTTTAGAGAACCCTGACTGAACAAAGTTATTACCTATCCCGAAGTGCAGACCTAATTAATTAAATCCTTTATTAACTTATAGGTGACATTTTAAGACATTTTTAACCAAAGATCTTACCAAGACTCGTCAATGATGCATATTTTTTTGAGCCTATAATCATATCAACTATATATTATATCCGACGCTTAACGTACTCTATTCATTACCTGGTTCTAAATTGTGGTGTATGTGGGGCATGCTGAAAGTTTCTAGATTTTCACTAGCAAAATCGCAGAAGTACATCTACAGGAACATTAAGAACTTAGGAAATTCTTATGCCTCTTTTTTTTGCATAAATATTTTTTTTTGCTATTCTCTTTCAGAATGGCCGACGTATGGAATTTTGTCTGATATTTTTCCTAAGCATCACTGCTACATATAGCCATAAGCATCATAAGCTAATTTATGTTGGGCATTTAAGTAAGGAAAACATCCAGTGATCATCCAGGAACCATTAGTTGGCCCCTGCCTTTGAGTGGAATGTGAATGATATATATATTATACACTCTTTAACTCATGTAAGGCCAACTACTGATGCCCGGCAAGAGTGGCAGGCCACTGGTTCCTTTACCCTACTTTAGGTAAAGGACGATCGACAGCCAAAGTCAGCAACTGGTACTAGTGGTATCGCTAGCAACCTTATATGGAGACTTGCCTGCTTGAATAAGCATGTAATAGGCTCGAAGTCCTAGTGTACTAACACAAGTACAAATTATAGACAATTGAATTTCAATGTTGTGAACTGAGAGTTCCTTTGTTGCGTACCGTTTGAATTCGAAACAAATGAAGTTAGTCACTTTTAATAATTCCTTGTGCGTACTTGTTTGCGTTTGAAGGAACCAAATTAACGAGTTTAATTAATGAATGGCCATTCGTTAATTGACATTTCTAGCATTCTATTGTAATCTAATATAATTTGTCGTTTTTAGAGTAATCCTTCTCTTAATGATATATACTCATGGACGCCTCATAATAATAATATATGGAAAGGTTACTGTATTGTATTGTACCTACTTATTCGTAATGTTGCCATATCAAATTGATTTTTGTAATCTGGAACTAAAGATTTTTTATCTAGTTGTCCCTATATGTACTTAAATTATACGGCCCCAGCTAGATCATGTGTTTTATTTATTCCCTAACAAATGAAAAACAAATGTGTATAATGCTGTTAGACATAGCTATTAAACAAGTTACGAGAAGTGAAAGTCTATAAAGTAGGAACTTACGAGTACCTACCTAAGAGCACTCGTACACCTGGGTCGCGTTTTATAAAGTTACAATTTACAATGTCGCTGTTTTCCTCTCTTTCTAGCCAATACGAACGTGCGTTAGAGAGGCAAACAGCGAAATTGTAAATTGTAACTGTATAAATCGCGACCCTGTAAGTTCTTACGTAAGTTATAGGGACGGAACTATACTAAGGAATGAGGGGTGAATATCACTATCTCATTCCTAAGTATTGCCCCGTCCCTATAACTTACGTAAGAACTTATAGTTCGAGAAATATAAATTGAATGTTTATTTTTACTATAATGTAGGTAGAAAGTTACCAATTTATATTTCACGAACTACACATGTGTACGGCTGGCCTAAGAGTTATGAAGCGACATGTTTTTTAGGGTTCCGTAGCCAAAATGGCAAAAACGGAACCCTTATAGATTCGTCATGTCCGTCTGTCCGTCTGTCCGTCTGTCACAGCCAATTTACTCGGAAACTATAAATGCTACAGTAACGAAATTTGGTAAGGATAAGTGTTGTATGAACCGCTTCAGGAATGTGATACTAAATTGTAAAAAAAACCATTGGGGTGGGGGCCCTCCATACATGTAACTGAGGGATAGATTTTTTTTTTTAGTTGTACATAAGCGTGTGGGGTATTAATAGAAAGGTCTTTGAAAATGATATGAAGGTTTATACATCACATTTTTATTTAAGCAAATCGTTTTCGAGATATCAGGTCTCAAAGTCTGAAAAATGTGTCCCCCCCCTCTATTTTTTAAACTACGCGATTTAAAATTCTGAAAAAAATATATGTTATGCACATTAATAAACTCTATCAACGATTTTTGGTTTGATAAAATTATCTCCTATAGTTTTTGAGGTAGGTTGATTTCACTGTATTTTTTTAATAATAAATTGATAATGGTACGGAACCCTTTGCGCGCGAGTCCGACTCGCACTTGGCCGGTTTTTTAGTCAATAGGTTTTTTCAAATGTATTACGACAATAGTTGCCGATTTCTAAGAATGAACATTTGACAGTTTAGAAAGGAGCCTTAATATCACGTTAAAACTATCGGAAAAATGGTGAATCTTACCCTCATAATAATAAGGATAAATCTATAATTGTCAATAATTCACTCTTAGAAATCGGCAACTATATTATCAAACCGCGATTAGAATGGGATTCGGAAGTACTGTTGACACAACTGTGTACTAGTCAGTCTAGGATATATTCACAGTTATATTTAGATATTCATAGTTTTCGTGCAGACTTACAGACATTAGATTAATTAATCACTCACTACATCTATAAACAACTCTTTTCTAGATAACATTTTGTGTCATTTGTTGTGTCAACAGTACTTTCGAATCCCTTTCTCATTCCGGTTTGATAATACAAAGAGATGTCTAGTCGCTTTCAAACACTAGATGTGCTAGCGCCTTGTCCTGGAAGTGCTTAATATTTGATTTTTTTAGAACATTCGGTTATTTTGGTATTATTTTCAAGGCAAAATAATAATATCGTTATAACAACATTATTTTGGAGGCAACATAGGTACAAAAGCGCTATACATACCTAATCCACAGCTTTACGAAAGTTTCGTAGGTTCTAAAAGTGCTATGAATTACAGCTCACTTTACGTAAAGTTGTAAATTATAGGTACCCTGTTAGATATTTTTAGAACCTTTAAAAACCTGGTATTTATTTATTTATCGTATGGCATTTACACACTGGTTTTTACCATAATGATTACATCAAATTAAAATTAACAGTTTTGCAGATCATCACTAAGTTCGCTTCTTTTGTATAGTTCCAGTGTGTGCTGCGAGGTTCGGAAGGAACAGTGCAGCTGCCAGTTTTGTTGCTCTTTTAGCACCACCTGGAGGTCACGTGTAGGGTTTCTAAGGGTGCTTCCTACGGACGTAAAGCAACATCGGGGTCCCCTTTAATATGCCTAATATTAATAGTCCTAATATGAATTCGCATAACGGATTTGGCATAAATAATTAAGCATAATATTGAATAGGCAAAATAATAAAATTCCATAATGCTTAATACGCATATTACTGATTACGCATAATTGAAATATGCATAACATTATTAAATATAACTTTATTCGTCCTAATATGGATTAGCATAAACTTAGAAATCAAGCGAATGAGGCAGATCAGGGTAAAATCAAGACAGTAAGGTTAAGTTCAAAAAACTAATAAGCAGGAGCGACGAAGCGAAGTTGAAGCCTAGCTTTCGTCAATATCTCCTACACATCCTAATGAACACGTCAGATATAATCAATTAAATAAAACATTAGGTATTTAATAATCAATTTTATTTGTAAAAATCACATCTTGGCAGTCGCATGAGGCGCACAGTACAGAGTGTGTACCTGTTTTAATGATGCTTGAAATAGGATCTAGGGAACCTATTCACCTATACCATGATTTCTACGATCACAAAACGATAACTGTATCCCGTATAAAATACACACGCCGTATATAAATACGAAATACGAACATTTTAAATTACTAGGTTAAAAATGTGTGTAATAATTAAAATAATCAATATTTACTACAAAAATATAAGTAGGTATACATGTATGTCAGTCAATAAAATATGTCAAGACCTAAACATTAACTGTTATACCTACGCACAACGCACAAGTATAAAAAAAGGCTAAACTAGTTTTAAATTGGAAGCAATATATAACGGGTGATAACAAAAAAATGAGAATTGATTCAGAGGCGTAATAAATATATCTTGTTTATTATTTTTAATGATTGGATGTCCTTAGGCTATTTACACGTAACGGCTTTTTACAACACCCCTAATAGAATTTAAGATACGGTTCATGGTAAGATTTTCGTCAAATGTTAAACCCAATGTCTGGACAAGAGTGTTGGACGGCTTCTTTTTTTCTTTTGGGCACATATGTTTTGACCCATTTACACAACTGCACAAAAATTTCAAATTTCCAATTGTTTAAGGGTCGATCACTTTTTTTATGTTGTTATTCTGTCACATCACCCAGGGGACAACAGTGTGATAGTTTGCTAGGAGAAAGTATCCTGCAAGCTCTACTATCATGATTAGTGTGTGACCCACCTTGGAAGGGCCCCATAACTATAAAAAAATTCAAAGTTTTGTCAATTTTAATGCCATTAAACTGTGAATTTAAGGGTGACCCAGGAGAACGTAACGAGTGACATAAAAAAAGTGATTGACCCTTAAACACTAAATTAATACATTAATGAAAAAAAATCTCCCATACAACAAGATGGTTAAAAATATTTGAGGTTTTGGATTTCCACTCCTTGATGAAATTAACCATTTTTTTCTATTATTTCAAGTCATCCAGTAAGACTGTGAAGAAAAAAATATTTTTACAGATCAAAGTATTCTGGTTTTCTTTTCGTCTTGCTACATTCTAAGCCAATGTTTCTAAAACATCGACAAGCATGGGAGCCATGTAAAAACTTAATTTTTTTATGGCAACTCGTGGGCTGGTGGAATCATAATGATTAAAATTACAATTCTGTTTGTTTAGTCTTTCCTTGGTCATTATGTTTGCTGATTTGCTGTTACCATTTCTGTAAGCTGTTGCCAGGGATGTAAGGATTCTATAAGGAGAGGATAAGCAAACACTTTTATTAATGAAATTTTCCTATTTACTTAGGTTTCTTCTATGTTTAAGTTTGAAATTTAAATATGTACAAGACATTTTTTACAGTTTATTCTTTCAACTCCATTTCGTCAAAAACGGAAATACTTTAAAAAATTAAAAAAGCTAATTTTAAGAACCTCTGAGATATCGCTACAAGTTCATGAACAAACTATGTCATTTATGTGACTAGTTTAATTTTGAGGTCTAGGGAATATGATTCTCATTTTTTTGTAATCACGCGTTAGTATTACAATAATATTATTAATATGTACTAATCGACAGTAACTTGGCAAAAATATTAGGTATATAGTATCGGTTTCGCTACGCAATCTATGATCGGTCATTACTCATTATTATTTTGTATATTATATTTTATACCTTTCATTAAGTATACCAATTAGTATTATGCTCATCCTAATTATTCCAAATCATCGTTATGATAGTTTATGTTATACGTAAATACATTATGCGTAATCGTTTATGCGAAATTATGCTTATGCCACTTAAATAGTATGTTTAACAACGCTATGCCGATTTGAAGTATGCGTAATAAATTATGCGAATTAATATAGACTCGCAACATCGACCTCCAACCTGGTTAAGGTCAGGTTACAAAGCTTTATTTATTTTGTCTAAGGGCTGATTTTTCAATCCTCAAATAAACCTATCCGTTAGTTAAAATTATCACCATCCTTTTCTAAAACCATCAGTCAAAAAAGGACAGGGCTAACATTTATTTGACAGGTACTGTTAACTGGGGATTGAAAAATTTGTCCTTAGGTAAATACATACTTATATAAAATGTAAAACAAATAAAAATCAAGTCATCGTCATCCCTCGTTACTTGAATCCTGGCATCGCCCATATATATCACTTACCAAAATCGCTGCCCGCAATAAAGGGTGTAAGTCTAAAGCCGCATTTTCACTAAGGGTGCGGCTCCACTGACGCGGAGCGGAGCGGAGCTGTGGGAGCTCCGCCAATGAGACCGCATCACAGTGTTTCGAATTTTGAATTTGAAGAATGTAATTGGTCAATTTTGCACAGCTCCGCTCCGCTCCGCGACATTGGAGCCGCACTTGAGCCGTACCCTTAGTGTTCTAAATGAGCATTCGTTCGTTCTTGGGCAGGTGAAAATAGGATTTCACATAGCAAAATGTGTGTTCGTCAGCCTACGAACAAATGAATACTCGTGTAGGATTTTGTTAATTTAGGGCATACTATCTAAGTTGATACATTTAGATAACTTATACCTATTTATAATTTAGAGCAACAAAATTATTTAAGTATGCGAAATAATTCGGCACGCAATGTAGAGCAACACACTTAAGATAAACGCTCGTTGACAGCTAATTGCATAAGCGAATGAAATACCTAAATGCCATATCAAACCTTACATGAATTAGGAGATAAATACCGTCGAGTCTCTTGTCTTCGCCTAAGATACCTATCTTCGCCTAGTGTGAAACGATGAAATACCCGGCTTATTTTTAGAGCAGTCACGTAGCAAAGTACATCTTTTTCATCAAAATTGCTATTTAGTAATTTTCTGTCCACTCTACTCTAAAATTAATACGGAATCTTCAACTTTTTACTCTAGGCGATGATAAGTATCTTAGGTGAAGACACGAGACTCGACGGTACTAAAATACCCATAATCGCCACGCTGGGCAAGCGGATTTAGAAGAAAATCAAAACGAAACATTGAAAGTATTTGCCAAAATCAGACTGAGTCGTGTCTTGCTTGTCCGAAAGAAAGTACCCACCACGTTTGTAGCTTTACAGCGCTGTACGGCGATGGAGACTTGTTTGACAAGCCCAGACCCATATTTTAACGACAGACGGGACTTTTTCGCGTAAACTTACCTTAGATATTATCCTGACATGTCCGGCAGTCTGCCTACGACCATGGGTGTACCTACCTAACATCGTGCCCGAAACGTCAGATAATAAGCCCGGAAGTTTACGCGACTAAGTCCCGTTTGTGATAGAAATATGAGTGAAAATCGTGAAAGTCAAAGCCAAGACCTCGGCAAAGACAAAGAGTGCGATTTTGTACCGTTTGGTGTAGAAACTTTAGGTTCATGCACGCGAATTGCTTGCTGAGATCGCGAAACGTCTGTTTGACGTAACTAAAGACCGAAGAGCTTCCTCGCACAACGCATCAGTATTGCGACACAGCGAGGAAATGCCGCCAGCATCCTCGGTACAATGCCACAAGGGCCAATCTTAAATATCATCATCATCATCATCATCATCAGCCTATGATAGTCCACTGCTGGACGTAGGCCTCTCCTATTAACTATGCGTATAGACGCATTAGGAGGTAAATGCCCATAATCGCCACGCTGGGCAAGCGGATGGTGGCCGTGTGGTGACGGCAGAAAGAATACATTTGTCACCACCCCAACTCCTCCTGCGGGTGTCGTAAGAGTCGACTAAGGGATTGAAGTGTCACTGACCATGTTTGATTAAAGATTGATGATGGGCAGCAGCGTCATCATAGTGGACACATTACTGCGATCTTAAATATAGGTTAAGTAGATTAAGTATTAGTTAAATTTAATCTATGTACAGTCGAGTGCATTAATGTACAGACACATTTGTAAGGGATCAGTATGGAGAAGTGTATATATATTAATGCCCTTGACTGTACATAAATTGTTGTTTAGAAAATAAATATATAAAAAAAGACCCAATTTGAAAGGCTCAAAATGAGTGCTGGCTGGGCGAAGTTACTCTAGTAAGGTTATTTTAGCAACGATAACTGGAATGTTTCAGTCAGCACCATAGCCGAAAAGTAAAATTCCCTATGCGTAAACAAATGGGATTCAGTATCTTAGTACCTACCGCGAACTACGATCGCCATGTTACCTCTCTTGCACTTGTTGATTCGTACAGAAGTGTGACAGGGAGGCAGCACACCTGTTCTGGTTCTCGGTTGATTCACTCAATATCTCAATCCGATGGTTGTCTGCAGCTGATAAATAAACCCAATTGATGGATTAGTCTGATTTAGTTTTAGGGTTCTGTTATTCAAAGAGTTTTTCAGCCTCTGTAGCCTAGTTGGTAGTGACCCTGCCTACGAAGCTGGAGGTTCCGGGTTCGAATCCCGGCGAGGGCATTATTTGTGTATTTATTTATCACAAATATTTGTTCCTTGGTCATGGCTGTCTATGTATTTAAGTATCTATATGTATCTATCTATTATATATATCGTCGCCTGGTACCCACATCACAAGCCTTAATTGAGCTTACCGTGGGACTAAGTCGATTTGTGTCAGATGTCCCTAGATATTTATTTATTTAAAGATATTTAAAGAGTAAACACAAGACTCTGTCAGTGACGACAAAAGTTTTCTATCTATCCAATTTCACTACCTACACACCTCAATGAGTATGCAAGAGACAGGTATACATTAGTCAGCTTTATTACTCAAACCACATGTGACCAGCGCAGCGATGTCCAAATCGGGCTTCGCCACAGATACGGGCGGTTGAAAAAATGTTAAAATCGGGCCTGGCCACTGACGAGGGGATAAGACTTCACTGATCAATCTGATCATCGACTGATGAACATGATGTCCGTCCACCTGTTTGTCACTAGGCTGTATCCAGCACTCTAACTTACCACGATGCATATGAATCGTGGTAAGTTAGAGTGCTGGAGCTTTGAACTGTCCTAGAAACAATTCATGTTTTAAGTTAGCTCCCATACATAAAATGTAAACGCTAGGAATACTTGCAAAATGGTTTGGAATGGAACCTTTCGCCGCGAGTCCACCTCGCAGATGGCCGAATTTATTTTATTATTGTTGATAAAATCGCTTGAAGTACTCGGTTAAGCCAATTATGTACTAGATAAGATATAAATTAAACCGATAATAACGAAAATGTGTTCCAAGATTTTGGAGTAACAGTGATTGCGTAATTGATGTGATAAAGCTTTACCCGTAAACGTAAACAATTTACTTTCTATCGATTGGAGTCAGCGATCGCTAGATCGCAGCATCGCGTAGACGCTAAACAGATTTCCGAACGTAAAGTCTTTGACCTTTGGCCGAATGTCACTTTTGACATTTACATTTTTCTCTTGAGCCGTATCTCCACTGCGCGGCATTAAAAATTAAAAAGTGAATTAATAAGCTGCCTAAACGAAAGTAAAATTAGTATTCGTACTCGCGATGGTATCACAACAATTGATTTACGCGGCTGCGGTGCCTGTGGGAGTGGTATTAGCCGTCGGACTGATACGCAAATGGAGGTCTAGGAAATGGGGGAAGTGCTTGAGTAACACTTGTTTGCGAGGGAAAACGTTCCTTATTACCGGGGCTAACAGTGGGATAGGTTTGGAGACGGCCAAGGCGCTGGTGCGACGGAAGGCTAGGGTCATTTTCGCATGCAGGGATATCACGAAGGCCAAGGAGTCTATCACGCAAATACGGAAGGAGCAGCCGACCGGTGGAGAACTGGTGAGATACATTGGCTATTATGTTTACAATAAATAAAGTAAACGTTTATTTGACTTTAGTTAAGTATGAGTAGTAATCTTGAGTATCAATTTGCCCTTTGGCAAAGGCCTCCCAGAGGGATTTTCATTCCTCTCTGTCCATTGTTGATTTTCATTCTCTCTGTTCCTACTCCATATTTTTTCCAGTATCTATCTGTTTACAAAGCTAGAAACAAAACTATTTAAATGGATTATATCACATACATTAATTAAATTTATTTACATCCTGATGTTTCAAACGCTACAGGGTTCATGGTCCTTGGGTGATTGACAGTGGAGGAAATTTTATAGATCCACCCTCATCAAAATAAGAAAATAAGTACAAACCTACCCACAAATAAAATATACTAAACCACAGACAATAAATATTAAGGGTGTACATACCAAATTTGCAAATGAAGCTAGCAACAGTTACAAGAAGTATTTTCAAAATGAAGACAAGAACAAAAATAAATCTATGCCGGTTCTATCCTTACACCTCTGACCTGAGAAGAAATCCCTTCCGATTGTATTGTTAGGAAGGTATCCAAGGGCTAGAAACTCAGCAGGACACATCATTTCAAAAACATTTGCATTATATCTTAAGATCAACATGCATTAAACCAAAACATACCATTTTGATTCATATGGCAATTTAAAATAATTTTGATGGAGGAAGATCTATCAAATTTCCTCCATTGTCAGTCACCCGTGGTCCATAAACCCTGTAAATTGTTTAAAGTTGAACAACTTGATGTCATGGTCAGTCAAACTGTTCACAATTCTTCCGCAGATCCCAATGCAGCTTGATCTTGCATCATTTGAATCAATCGAAAAGTTTGTAGAAATTGTGAAAGCAGGTTTCTACAAGATTGATGTGCTTATCAACAACGCTGGTGTTGCAACTCCGTTGAAACTGGGCTTGAAGACGAAGGAAGGTTTCGAGATTAATATTGGAGTCAATCATATAGGCCATTTCTACCTGACCAGTCTACTCTTGGATCACTTGAAACGGGCAGCCCCAAGCAGGTGAGATGATTAACATCATGGTTAGGTTAGGGCTTGCAAATATTCGAAGGTTTTAGAAAAGTTAACATGAAAAGTTTTACAACTTTTCATGTTATTCTTAAAACTATAAGAACATATGTGTATAAAATTTGATTTGCATATTTACGTCAAATATTTCAATAAGTGCATAAGTGCAGTAAACATCAAAGCAATTCATTCACACACTGACTGCTCGGTTCATTTTGGGAAACCATGTTTGAATTGTATGAAAATTCCTGAAAAGTGAATAAAAATACAATAATGAAATCATGCATTGATGCAGAATTCTAATTGAAACTTCGTAAATGTTGCTGTAAAGTCATTTCATTAATAAACCGAAAATACTGAACATTTGATGATCTTGTGATTTTAAGATAATATAAATAAGATAGATAATATAAAAGAAAGAGAAGAGCATAGAATGACTTCAGCAATGGCCAAAAAATCCCACCGCCAATCGAAATATTGCATTTAACGCCATGCGAATCGAATCTGAAGCGTAGTTTGGGCCTCTCTGTGAAAATTCAATGTTCAAGAATTATCCACTACATTTTTATCTCTATTTGCGAATAATAAATAACTAACAACAATATATTTACGGTGTCGTTATCGTTTATCATTATGACGTCAGAGTCTAATTTCGCTCGGCCGCTAGCCATGTTATGATGATAACAATATATTTTAATTTCAGAATCGTGATCGTGTCGTCGACATTACACGAAAAAGGGAATATCAACTTTGATGACTTGAACTTAAAACAGGAAACGGAACTTGCTATCCAGGTTGGTGGTTTTTTTTATCATTGCTTGTCGGATATTCGTCTACCACGTCTAAAGGCCCGGCCACGACATTGGTCTAAGGCGACCAGCGGCGAGCGAATCCATGAGTTGGAGCGGCATGCCGTTATGAGTACGAGAGGGAGCACGTATGGTTTTTTTGCTAAGCCTTAGACCAATGACGTGGCCGCGGCGTTATAAAGGTCTTCGCACATTATTTATAACAGTTCGATGGCGACTCGACTCCACGACAAATATTGAAATTTAAGCCCTATGTCATATCATTATCATCATACCTGGGATAACTCGGGGCATTTATACGAAAGTGATGTAGCAAAATACTTTATCGACTAAAAATATATCGATGTTACTGTGAATGACAACATCAAAATGTTTTTCGGCATAAATAAATAATAGTAATATTCGCGAGGGCGGGCATGTTTCTTAGGCGGCATGATTATTTTCGATTTCGGAACAAACGTAATGAAATATTACCACGTATATTCTTCTAAAATATGAATGGTAGTGACAGTAATAGTACATTGTGCATCAAGGGAGGTAAGTACGGAATTACTAACGAGAGTGTTAGAAGCCCGACGCCATTAGGCGGAGGGCTTTTATGACTCGAGTTAGTATTCCGCTTACCGACCGATATTGATCAAAATGACATGTGCATACTTTTACTACCTGAAGAGGCCCAATATCAGATATGACATCGAACCTCTGTACTGTAATCGAGAATGTTCAATGAGCACATCTTTTTTTATAATTATATATCGACATCTTTTTAATCGATATCAAATCCCTATAACTTGCCCCCAGTTATCCCAGGTCTGATTATCATCATGAGCCTGTCTCAGTCCACTGCCAGACATAGGCCTCTCCGAATCTCACAGAGCGTGGTCAGTTGCTTTAAGGTCTTCGCACACTATATCAACTCCACACCCACTCGACTCAAGTCCAATCATTGAAATTTAAGCCGTGTCAAATGTTCAAGGTTTAATTTCAAAAAATGATATTAAAGTAGTGTACGACGAGTGGCCTACGCATCGTACACTAAAGGTCAACCCCGACTCGTTTGTCACGCAACGACCTCACGTTGTCCACGCAACGTGTATCGTGCAACCATTTTCATTGCCCACTCGTTGACACCGCGTTGTTCACATCGTGAGTGTGAGTAGAGTTGCTGCCGCGTTGGCGTGGAGTTGCTATAGTGTGCGAAGACCTTTATGCATCCAATCGCTGCCGGCCCTCCTAAGCAAGTCGTCCTGCCATCTGGCGAGGTTGTCCGACGCTACGTTTGCTTAGACGCGGTCTCCACTCCAAAACACGTACTCCAGCGATTATCGGTTCTATGTCGTATGTGGCCAGCCCATTGCCACTTCAACGTGCTAACTTGGAACGCTATGTTGGTCACTTTGGTTCTGTGGCGGATCACTTCATTCAGAATTCTTTCAGAGAAACTCTGGGTATGGCCCTCTCAATGTCATATGTTCTAAGTTTAATTACAAAAAGTTTAATTACAGGCTACCCTATTCAAATCGGTCAGTATGGGAAAGTCTGAAACTATCAGACATACGAAGATTTCTTCTTAGGAACCATGTCACCGATTTTAATAAAAAGAAAAACTGCAATCATACATTTGAAAAAAACCTGTACCCAGCTAGGGAATCGAACCCGGTTGTTTTGAAAAAATAAATTTACACTATTTCTACTCAGATATCGTTTGTGTAGATCGTAAGCAGTAAATGTCTCTAAGAAACATGGTGTCTAAAATTAATGGAATTCATTATTTTCACGTACTTAAATTTATTTTACTAGGTGTTTATTGTGTAAATCTTAAGAAAAAAGTCGATGATCGATGACATGGTTCCTAAGAACAGATCTTCGCATGTCTTATAGTTTCAGACTTTCCCATACTGACCGATATGAATGGGCCACCCTGTATAATGTATTGTACGACGAGTAGTCTACGCGTCGTACACTAAAGGTCACTTTAAAATTAAATTCTACTATAGAATCCTGTCAATTTCACGCTCGCGGGTAAAATACAACTATAACAAGTAACTGTTTCAGGGTAAGCTGAAAGGCCGCGACAACCCCGGCTACTGTAACTCGAAGCTCATGAACGCGTATTTCGGAAGAGCTCTGGCCGACAAACTTAAGGACTCCGGAGTGGATGTGCATACCGTTTGCCCCGGGTTCTGCTACACTAATCTGTTTAGGTGAGTTCTGTAATTAGGTCCGACCGAGACCTATATTTTAGTCCCGGCCGAGACCGAGACCGAGACCGAGAATAAATTTGATACTCGGTCGAGACCGAGACCGAGAATAAATTTGATATTCGGTCGAGACCGAGACCGAGACTTTGTAGAAAGGATAAAAAAAACGTATAAATTACATTAAAAAATCCCAGCAAATACCTATAGTAAGTCCAACGATAAACTAAATACAGCAAATTTTATTGGATATTTACTTTTTTGGATTTTTTTTAAATGTAGGTACCCCAAAAACCGGTATTCGAATTTTGGGTATTTTTATCGATAGTATGATAAGGGTCGCTTACTCTAAATTCCGTTAATTTTAAAGTGAAATTGAAGTCAGTTCATGTCAATATAACACCAATAAAATCGCAGTAAGTTCGCGAGATGCCGTCAAACTCGCCAGCTCATTACGAATCTCGGCCACGGCCGAGAGTCCCGGCCATTTTTGGCAGAGAATGCCGAGACCGAGACCGAGACAGAGATCTCGGTTGGACCTTACTACGTAATCATTATCAAAGTCAAGTATTACAAATGATGCTGGTGGTGGGACCTCGTGCAGGGTCCGCTCGGATAGCTACCACCGTCTTACCCGTTAACCTGCCGCTAAATAGCAGTGTTTGCACTGCTGTGTTTCGGATTGGAGGTAAGATAGCCGGTGTAATTACTGGTATAGATAGAGGCAATCCATGTAAGTCCTCAGGGTAGGCAGGGCATAGGCGATTTTATGATCACTATGTCCATGGGCCTCAGTTGCTGCTTTCCATCAGCTTAGTTGTCTACCTTCGTCACATAAAAATAAAATAAGTAAAAAAAGTTTTAAGTTAAACGGTTTTTGTTGCACCAAAAACTAGAAAATAAAAATTTGTTTTAACGAACCGTAGATGCAACTTTCTGTAGATTACTCACGTGAAACTATTATCACTGTAGTTTTCCCAAGTCGGATGCTGAAAGCCACGTTTAGCCTCTATGTCAGTGGATTAAGCGTTACCTAATTTACCAAACTAATACCAAACTAAAATAAAAACGTGGGGCGTACGCAATTGTGATTAAGTCACTATAGTTATTTAAGAACACACATATAAATCAAGACAGCAATAGTGTAATAAGTTTTGTTCTGGCCTTGATAAAAGCTATTTACCTCTGTGGAAGTGATGGAACAGATGGATGATTAATTGCAAAATTAAAGCTACTATTACATATTTTGGACGTGTATGTTTCTTTATTCATAATAACGCCCCACGTTTTTATTTTAGTTTAGTAAAAGTTTCCGATTAGGTAACGCTTAATCCACTGACATAGAGGCTAAACGTGGCTTTCAGCATCCGACTTGGGAAAACTACAGTGATAATAGTTTCACGTGAGTAATCTACAGAAAGTTGCATCTACGGTTCGTTAAAACAAATTTTTATTTTCTAGTTTTTGGTGCAACAAAAACCGTTTAACTTAAAACTTTTTTTACTTATTTTATTTTCAAGTTTTTAGTGCGATTGTTAAGTTAATTTCCGATACTATACCGATGTTGTTTGTAATATGTAATACAATTATGCATGCTAAGTAGCGTTTATACTCTCGCGCTTTCATCACGAATAACGACACATATGTAAACGTAATGGACATTATTTTATGTGTAACGGGAGGCGAATCCCTGCTGTACAGATATTTTTAGAAATGCGACACCATTTTTTAAAAATTTAATATCTCGATTGGCAAATAAAAACCAAAGGCTCGGCGTGGTTAATGTAAGGTTGAATGCCCGAAGTATCTCAAATGGACGTGTTATTCATACAATAAGTACCTTAGATAACAGAGATCTGACAATAAAGAATACTCGTATATCAATCAATTCGGTTTATTGAGAATTTCAAGTTAAAATTTTTATACAAGTCGAATTTCGAGATTAAAATATTAACTCATTATCTGAGTCGACCAACCGGAGGACCGCAGGTCTGACGGAAAGTCCGACGCGAACCGAGGGCCTAAAGGGTCAATCCATGCAATCTATCAACCGGAGGGCCATAGGCCCGACGGCACTATGGCACGCACTACGTGAATCCGAGAGACTCACACTCTCTGTATATCAACTCGAGGACCGCAGGTCTGAGTGCACGTCCTACGCAAACCACCTGCGCTGTCAGCCTATCAACCGGAGGGCCGCAGGCCCGACAGCTCGCCCTACGTGAACCACTCACGCTGTCACCCTATCAGCTGGAGGGCCGCAGGCCCTACGACCCGCCCTTCGCGAACCACTCACGCTATCACTCTATTAGCTGGAGGGTCGCAGGCCCGACGGCTCGCCCTACGCGAACCACTCACGCTGTCACTCTATCAGCTGGAGGGCCGCAGGCCCGACGGCTCTCCCTATACGATCCACTCACGCTGTCACTTTATCAGCTGGAGGGCCGCAGGCCCGACGGCTCACCCTACGCGATTCACTCACGCTGTCAGTCTATCAGTTGGAGGGCCGCAGGCCCGACGGCTCGCCCTACGTAAACCACTCGCGCTGTCACTATATCAGCTGGAGGGCCGCAGGCCCGACGGCCCGCCCTTCGCGAACCACTCACGCTGTCACTCTATCAGCTCGAGGGCCGCAGGCCCGATGGCCCACCCTACGCGAACCACTCACGCTGTCACTCTATCAGCTGGAGGGCCGTAGGCCCGACGGCTCGCCCTACGCGAACCACTCACGCTGTCACTTTATCAGCTGGAGGGCCGCTGGCCCGACGGCTCCCCCTACGCGAACCACTCACGCTGTCACTCTATCAACTGGAGGGCCGCAGGCCCGACGGCCCGCCCTTCGCGAACCACTCACGCTGTCACTATATCAGCTGGAGGGCCGCAGGCCCGACGGCCCGCCCTTCGCGAACCACTCACGCTGTCACTCTATCAGCTCGAGGGCCGCAGGCCCGATGGCCCACCCTACGCGAACCACTCACGCTGTCACTCTATCAGCTGGAGGGCCGTAGGCCCGACGGCTCGCCCTACGCGAACCACTCACGCTGTCACTTTATCAGCTGGAGGGCCGCTGGCCCGACGGCTCCCCCTACGCGAACCACTCACGCTGTCACTCTATCAACTGGAGGGCCGCAGGCCCGACGGCCCGCCCTTCGCGAACCACTCACGCTGTCACTATATCAGCTGGAGGGCCGCAGGCCCGACGGCTCGCCCTTCGCGAACCACTCACGCTGTCACTCTATCAGCTCGAGGGCCGCAGGCCCGATGGCCCGCCCTACGCGAACCACTCACGCTGTCACTCTATCAGCTGGAGGGCCGTAGGCCCGACGGCTCGCCCTACGCGAACCACTCACGCTGTCACTTTATCAGCTGGAGGGCCGCTGGCCCGACGGCTCCCCCTACGCGAACCACTCACGCTGTCACTCTATCAACTGGAGGACCGCAGGCCCGACGGCTCGTTCTACGCAATCCACTCACGCTGTCACTCTATCAGCTGGAGGGCCGCAGGCCCGACGGCCCGCCCTTCGCAAACCACTCACGCTGTCACTCTATCAGCAGGAGGGCCGCAGGCCCGACGGCTCGCCCTACGCGAACCACTCACGCTGTCACTCTATCAGCAGGAGGGCCGCAGGCCCGACGGCTCGCCCTACGCGAACCACTCACGCTGTCACTCTATCAGCTGGAGGGCCGCAGGCCCAACGGCCCGCCCTACGCGAACCACTCACGCTGTCACTCTATCAGCTGTTGGGCCGTAGGCCCGACGGCTCGCCCTACGCGAACCACTCACGCTGTCACTCTATCAGCTGGAGGGCCGCTGGCCCAACGGCTCCCCCTACGCGAACCACTCACGCTGTCACTCTATCAACTGGAGGGCCGCAGGCCCGACGGCCCGCCCTTCGCGAACCACTCACGCTGTCACTCTATCAGCTGGAGGGCCGCAGGCCCGACGGCCCGCCCTTCGCGAACCACTCACGCTGTCACTCTATCAGCTGGAGGGCCGCAGGCCCGACGGCTCGCCCTACGCGAACCACTCACACTGTCACTCTATCAGCTCGAGGGCCGCAGGCCCGACGGCACGCCCTGCGCGAACCACTCACACTGTCACTCTATCAGCTGGAGGGCCGCAGGCCCGACGGCCCGCCCTACGCGTACCACTCACGCTAACGCTCACTCTATCAGCTGGAGGGCCGTAGGCCCGACGGCTCGCCCTACGCCAACCACTCACGCTGTCACTCTATCAGCTGGAGGGCCGCAGGCCCGACGGCCCGCCCTTCGCGAACCACTCACGCTGTCACTCTATCAGCTGGAGGGCCGCAGGCCCGACGGCTCGCCCTACGCGAACCACTCACACTGTCACTCTATCAGCTCGAGGGCCGCAGGCCCGACGGCACGCCCTGCGCGAACCACTCACACTGTCACTCTATCAGCTGGAGGGCCGCAGGCCCGACGGCCCGCCCTACGCGTACCACTCACGCTAACGCTCACTCTATCAGCTGGAGGGCCGTAGGCCCGACGGCTCGCCCTACGCCAACCACTCACGCTGTCACTCTATCAGCTGGAGGGCCGCAGGCCCGACGGGTCGCCCTACGCAAACCACTCACGCTGTGAGTCTATCAGCCGGAGGGGCGCAGGCCCGACACGCAGGATCACCTCACGGTGTCACTCTATCAGCTGGAGGTCTGCAGGCCCGACGGCCCGCCCTACGCAAACCACTCACGCTATGAGTCTATCAGCTAGAGGGCCGCAGCAATGACATACGGGTTTAAACCGTGGTCGCTTACAATGGGCCTCATAAGAAGGCTCAACGTCACCCAAAGGGCAATGGAAAGGCCTATGCTAAGAGTCTCTCTGCGAGATCGGATTACAAATGAGACCATCCGCAGCAGAACCAAAGTAACCGATATAGCTCTTCGAAACGCTAAACTGAAGTGGACAGGGCTCGACGCACGTGGATTGCGTGGAAGCGATGGCCGTTGGGGCAGTAAGGTTCTCGAGTGGCGGTCACGTACCGGAAGGCGCAGCGTGGGTAGACGCCCCACAAGGTGGACTCATGACCTGGTGAAGGTCGCTGGATGCGGGTGGCACAGGGCCGGTCCTTGTGGCAATCTTTGGGGGGGGCTATATTCACCAGAGAACGTCTTTCAGCTGATATGATGATGATGATAATTAAATCCGTATGCTTCTACCAAATATCTAAAGCAGTACTGCAAAATCTGCATATCGCTAAGCCTAGCGGTTGTGGCAGGCAGTAACACTGGAGTATCAGATTTGAGGAGTTGGATGCTAGTATTAAATTCGCATTTTTCTACTTAATATCTAAAGAATTCTTTAAAATTAAGATATCGATAAAAGATAAACCTTGCGGTTATTGTTGGCAGTACTGCAGCATCAGGAGTGAGGAGTTGGAAGTCAAGATCAGGCTGTTAGTATTTGATTATGCCAAACATGCTATACTTTCATTTTCACGTGTCTAACACTCTCGGTTAAGGTAAGCAGTACGTCTGCAGCATCAGGCTTTGAGGATACAAGGATACAAATATTATAATATTGCATTGTCATGGGGACTTGATAAGAGTTCCAAATTTTATTGATTTCGGTGCAGTAGAAGTGGTCGAAAAATCGATCACAAGATTTGAAGCATCGACGACAGTTGATACGCGGTGAAGTTAATAAAAACCGTTTAAAAAGCATCCTGGCTAGTCGCGCTCTTAGGCGGACTAGCTTTAAAAGATTCCGGAAAAAATACCCAATTCGAATGACGATCGAAAAAGCTCGTGATTCTGAATAGAAATATCCCAAAATTTACGCATAAATTCAAAATTATGAAAATTGACAAAATAAAAAGAAATTCCCTTCTTAGATAAAAATCGGTTGGAGCATTACTATTTCTAGGAGTACAAAGAAACAATACACTCCTTTTTTAGGCAGTCGTCTAAAAAACTCCTTCAATCATGCCAAAAAACGATTTAGACAAGTTTTTTCGTCTATTTTTCACTGTCACCTTGCTATTGACATCGGCTTCTGTTCAATTCAGTTATCACAGTTGTGTCATTATTATTGTTATGCCATTGTAAAGGCTTATTGGGCATATCAGGGACACTTACACACACAGTCAATGACACCTGTCTGCAATTAAGGTTTTTTAATGTCACATTGTGACATTAAAAATGTGAAAATACTTCCAAAGATGCATTCCACGTAACAGTCCACCGAAAACCCGTCAAAGACGGGTTTTCTCTACATTGTGGATTTATCGAAGTTCTCTTTCGTGACCAGAGGAGTCAAAAATTGCTATAATAATTACGATATAAGTGCGAAAATAAAATGAAGTTCGGAACGACCAAAGGGAGTTCTTTAAATCGACACGAATTACGAATTTCGGTTGCGTGCTTGTATCGTACGACGTTTTCCAGTACATGTGGCCCTCCGAAGATTTCAACCTGACGTAAAATGAACGTATGAATGAACACTTCAGGCACTAGCCCGTAAAATGCGCCATCTGTACAAAAAAAAAAATAACTCGGAAGAAAACTCAAATTATCGGAATACATATATACGCGTTTATACGGGACAGTCCATGGAATGCTCCCAAATGTGTTTTCACAATTTCTATTTTCGCCCTTAACTAATACCCAACCTTTGAATATCCTCAGATAATACAAGTTGTAATAAGAACATTGAATGTTAGTTCAACTGATAAGTCGACCTTTTTATCGTACGTTTTGCACACGTAGACCTCAGTCAATCTAACGTCATTTTACTGAAGGTCATATCAATATACAATGTATTTGACAACAATTATTACGTATGACGATAATATTGACGACTTTAAATGTTTTCACCTGATCAAAATAGTTGTTTACAACGCATATGCTCCTATAAAGATACGTATAGAAAATTACACCACTTACAATCTAAAACAATCTATAATTGGCTCTTTCTCTACTAATTGGAAAATCGCTGTCCTAGGCATGTTATAGCAAAATTATGTAATATTATTTATTAAAAAAAACTATTCTTCGTAATATACAACAGTAACGTTTATGTTATGGGTAAGTACTGTAAGTAGGTTTTTTTCCAAATGTTAACTCATGAATTATTATAATTTTTCTAACACGCTCAAAAACAGTCCTCTGGCGTGTCCCAGAGTCAAAATTCGAGCTATACGATAAATTATTGGCTATTTCTTGCAATTTGGTAAGACCTTGTTATAACATTTTAAAAGTTTATTATATTATGCATATTATTTGTTTAGATTTTATTCTAAAATAATTTAAAAACTGTCCGTTAGCTTCGAAAACAGTCATCTGTAGCGAATTAAAAAATAATATATAAATATTTGTAAAAATTTACTGCGTTATAGATGTTGCAGAGAGCGAAAACAATATCAATATCATAAAACAAAACCACTAATCTCTTTTGATTTGAATTAATTGGAAGATAAACTTGGCAGAGGACTGTTTGAATTTGCCAGTTAGTAGAGAAATGCCCAATTATATCATAAATATTAATAGTTTGAGTAGGTTTGGGCATTTCTCCGAGCGTTTCAACCGCCGTGACTTCGGTGGCAACACTGTTACCCGATTTCCGTGGGTATCTCATTTTTTTTTATATTGTGGTAGTTGTCAACTACCTCTACCAATATATATATCCAAAAGTATTTGCATCTCTCACGGGATTCGTGTGATAAGGCTACCATCGAAGTCACGGCGTTTGAAGTGGCTACAGTAATCTTAGGTTTATTTAAGTGTTAAAAAACTTCACAATATGTTTGCATGTGGAGTGTAACTTTAGTAAGTTTTACACTACAGTCTCTATAGGTATTATCGCATACATAATTTAAGTACCGGTGTAAATATTTGTTGAAATACCAATAGGCATGATGACTGGCTAGTCAAATCAGCATCTCTTTTCGTACGGTCAAAACATCACCACCAGGGATCGGAACCGGTTTTTTAGAAAAACCTCGATATAGCTCAATATTTTAAAATGTTTTACGCTCTTTATGTAGTATTCAACATTTTATGTAATTATAAACATCATATTTTTCAATTACTCCATTAACAAAAAAAATATAAATCGAAGAACGAAAAAGAACGGAATTCGAACCGTTCTTTTGTATGGAGAAAAAACCGGTATCCGATCCCTGATCACCACTATGAAATTTTATATGAAATACTAAGAAGTAACGTCACGTTTGAGTACTTCCAAATGACCAACTCTTTTAAGTTCTTTTCAATTTATTAAATAGAAATTCTGTACAAAAATTACTGCAGTTTACATCTTAGTAATGATTTCTTCGTGTATTATATCGTGCTTAATGTTAAATAATTTATTTTAACTCATCATCCCTATTAAATAAATAAGCACAGAAATTACCATTATGTATGGAGGCACTTCCAATGTTTTTTTGTACCCTTTACGGCGTGTGTCATCCACGAATAAATATATCCGCCACATATTTTTATATGTTTTTTTTACTTTGTTTCAGAGATTCCTTGAGATGGTACCACTTTATTTTAATGGCGCCCATTGCCCTGTTCTTCATGAGATCCTCTCAGCAGGCAAGTATCACATTTGAATTAAAATCTGATTAACAAGATAAAATTAGGGTGAAATGGATGCACCCACATAAACTATGACACATGATTCATCGTCGGAATTCGAACCCGGAACTTTCAGCTTAGTAAGCAGGGTCACTACCAACTAGGCGACGGAGGCTATCGGCCCGGCCACGACATTGGTCTAAGGCGACCAGCGACGAGCGAATCCATGAGTTGGAGCGGGATGCCGATATGGGTACGAGAGGGAGCACTATACGTTTTCCGCTAAGCCGGTCGCCTTAGACCGATGTCGTGCCCGCGGCGTGACATAGTATTATAGGTAGAAATGTAAAAACTATTTTAAAACTTGAAAATAATTAGACTCCCAGTGGTTACAAAACACACAATTGACACTTCTTCGTCCAAAGTTCAATATAATAACTCGAAGTGGTAATTAGTATGAGTGTTTAGCATGTCGCAAGGTCGGCGGAGATAATGTGCTTAGAAAAAAAAACATATTTTAATTCGATATTCGTCCACTAGGCGATGTATAACAGCAAAACACTGCGACCATATATAACATGGACGTCTAACGCCAGCTCAAAAATGCCCCCAAAAACAATTGTTCAATTGTGCTTAGATGGGCAGTACATAGCGCTTTTTTTAACACCGCGCAAATTTCTGCGCAACATGTTTGACAAATCTTTATAGAATATAGCCAATCAAAATTTTGATGGACCAATCACAACTATTTTTAGATGGCGGCTTAAATTTTTATAGGTTGATATCGAAATTAATTATCGTGATGCATTAAAGAGGGGGTGACACTTGTCAACTAAAATTCAGGACCGTTTTTGAAAGGTAATTTTAGTATGGCGTGCTGCTTCCATGTTTTATTTGTTCGTAGGCAAAACACTATTGTTGGTTTTATGGGAGCTATAGTCATTAACCTCATCAGTGTGGACTAATGACCTTCACCAGGTCATCAGTCCACATTGGGGGCCCCCAAGGTGGACTGATGACCTGGTGAAGGTCGCAGGAGTCCACTAGATGCGGGTGGCATAGGACCGGTCATTGTGGCAATCTTTGGGGGCCTATGTTCAGCAGTGGACGTCTTTCGGCTGATATGATGATGATAGTCATTAATAACCAGAGATCGGGCAAATGTGCTATTATCTTAATGCTTCGAAAAAAAATCCAAAAATATTGGTTAATTATTCATTTATTCAACTTAGGCGTCATATTGATATTATTACTAACAATGACGCACATTTGTCGGATCTCTGCTAATAACCTCACACACACATATAAGCCATACTGAGCAACGTTTAATATGGGATTAACCCTGAAATCGCAAAAGACAATTTTTTTTTCATATAGACATATTGGTTGGTTACATATTTGTATGGGAAAGTTATTTTCTTTCGCGATTTCAGAGTTGGTCTGGTCGGTTTATGGACTCAGGAAACACCGTATTTTACTTTTCGCACAAGCTTGAAATTGTCGTGTGGTGACGGCAGTAAAAATACATTTGTCATCACTCCAACTCTTCCCGCGGGTGTCGTAAGAGTTGACTAAGGGATTGAAGTGTCATTGACTGTTCTTCGACAGAAGATTGATAATGACACATTACTGCGATCGCCAATCAGCTTGCCTGGGCAAGCTGACGATTATGGGCATTTATCTTCTAATGCGTCTACTCGTATACGCATAATCAATAGTTAGGAGAGGCCTACGTCCAGCAGTGGATTGAGATAGATGATGGACGTTGAACGTTCAGAGATGGGTTGAACTTAACAAAATACCCCCTTTTCTTAACCTGTAATTTTTACTAGTCAAGTCAAGTCAAACTATTCTTTATTCAAGTAAGCTTATTAATAAGCATTTTCGAATCGTCTAACATTATCAAGAGAGAAAAAAAAATCTACTACTGGTTCTAACCCTACACCGTTCCTGAGAAGAACCAGTAAGAAACTTAGGTGGACTTATTTTTTCAAACAGTATAATAATACATCTTATTAAAATAACATGCATTAAAAAAATTATTACATAAAAAGAAAGGTTTTTTGTAGACATTTTTATAAAAAAAGAGAAATAAATAAAGGATCGTCATAATAATAAACAAAAATAATTTCTACTCGTTTCTCCCTTGTAACATTCATATAAAATTAACATTTCCAGGGATCGGAAACCGTTGTCTTCTGCGCGACCGATTACAGCATAGAAGGTAAAACCGGCAAGTTCTACCGAGACTGCGACGAGTATCAATCCAAGTATCCCTTCGACAAGGAAGTCGAGACCAAACTGTGGCAGGCCAGCGAGGAAATGGTCAAGGCCAGGAAGCCATTGTGAGGCCAAACGGCCTCGCGTATCCATAATACCATCACTGAGTTGCTGCAAAACATACCCGCCCAAAGACCTCAGGATTTGAACATACGACCAGCACCCCCTATCAAAATTAAAGAGAAACCTAGAGAGGTAATTGAGAAGCCTAAACCGTGGCAAGAGAAGGCTGATGTTCGGCAGGGCGGAGGGAGGAATCAGGGAGGGCCGAGTCGGCCGAAACGTCAGGTACCTCATACAACTGCTAAGAAAAACTAAGCTAAACTCCTACAGGTTGATTCTTCTACGTAGGTCACACTGAAAGTTTCGGGAATCTAGGAAATTATTAATTATGCATTTTTTGTTTTAATTGTAACCTTTTTCAACCCTTTTTGATCATGTGACAAATGTAAAATTGAACCCTCAAAGCTCACAACCCATTTTTCCTGTTCTTAGATAAATAGTACTATCTTCTCTGTATATGTCTCGGGCCTCACTGAAAATCAGCGTTGCGTAGTGTGCCCTGCGGTACACTACGTGACAACAAGCTGAGTGAGGACCCTTTGGCACAACTTTGATATCTTTGTTTTTAATGTAATGCAATTTTAAGTTATGTTTTGTGCTAGTAAATTCATTTCATATCATGTTCATGTCACAATCGATCGACACACAATTTTCAAATGACATTAAATCCTAAAATACAGGTGGTAATTGAATAACGTCGTTCATATTGCCTATGTGTAAATTAAAAATTTGACAAAAGAAGACTGTACGACATGTCATTTGGATTGATTTATCAATTTCTGAAATTGTACACATAACGAAATTGGCAATCTTCACGACGATAATTATAAATCAAAAAACTACTAAAGAGTCATATTATTCAGAAAATAATTATTTTAGTACAGATGGTACCTTTTTTCGAGTCTAGTACGAGAAGTGGCTCATTTTACGTCAGTTCCAAAACTTCGGAGGGCCATCTGTACTAAAAAACGTCGTACGAGACGCGTGCAAAAAGGAAATTCGTAACTCGTGTCGATTTAAAACACTCTATTCGGTCGTGTTTTAAAACATCGCCTCTCGTTTCGGATTTCCTGTTTTTCGCACTTGTGTCGTAATGTACTATTTTAGTACAGATGGTGCCTTTTTTAGGGTCTAGTGCGAGAAGTGGCTCATTTTACGTCAGGTCCAAAACTTCGGAGGGCCATCTGTACTAAAAAACGTACGAGACACGTGCAAAAAGGAAATTCGTAACTCGTGTCGATTGAAAACACTCCCTTCGGTTGTATTTTAAAACATAGCCTCTCGTTTCGGATTTCCTGTTTTTCGCACTTGTGTCGTAATCTACTATTGCTATACACTGAGTGATCTCTAAATGGGTCATTCCCGAAACTTTCAGTGTGACCAACGTAGGAGCGTTTTAACCGCTCAGATTTGTCATTGTCGTCCTGCGTGATAACGGCGACGGAATATCTTGTCGCAACAACATTGATTATGCTAAATCTGTAGGCTTAGCACAGGATTAGTGCGACAATATGTCGCCGCGAGATAGACTTTCCCTCTTTTATTCATATAGTTCGTAAAAGATGGCGAATCTATCTCGCGGCGACATACTGACATACCAATCATGTGCTAAGCATATTGGTAATGATTTACGTTTACATTAAACTCTTAAGTCAAGGCCATCTCTTGTAACAATACACTGAGACGTCGGGACGACTATGACGAAATAAATAGGCCTAAAAACGCTGTTATACTAATCCATCCGGAATATGACTGTTGTTCTTAACCGAAAAAAGCATAATATTTTATCTTTTGCAGTAAACTTTTTTATTTGAATATGCTCTGCAACTTTGGCAAACTATTATTTATGGCAAACAATATAGCCAAAGATATTTATCATAAATTTTAGTAAATATGTGAAGTTTTTCGCCTTATGAGGTTTTTATTGTGGGTGGATAGACTATCTGAAGGGTCCACGGAAAAAACATGTCCAAAGCCTAAAAAAATCAGGGCAAATTCACATCTTATTCTTATAAAAGTAAGGTGGTTTTTCCTTCTGTTATTTGAATTGACTAGACAGTAGACATTCTTTCCGTGGACCCTTCATCTCTTATATTATGTCGCCGCTATGCGACAAAAGAATATCACGGTTTTGTCGCAAAGCAGCGATATTTAGTCAGATGAAATGTTTAAACGTGCTTAATTAGCATGACTGTGCAATTGTCAAAAAGTATGTACATTTGAATCACGTCTTGTATGAACTTTTCCTTTTTTGTTAGCAGATTCTTATACATTTTTGGTAACAAAAAAGAAAAGTTTCATACAAACATTTTGGGAAATCTGGTGCATCTTCCTCAGCATCATTGACTCTCCCAGCCTGCCAATTTTTATCAATATCGCAGACGTGATCGAAATGTGGGTCAAAATTCTTTTCGTTGTCTATCTTGTGTCCCTAAAAAACGTGACACATTTGTGATTTTTGTATGAGATGATGTTTTGTTTCTAATTTTTGATATATGGATTAAAATCTAGCGTGAAAAAGAAATACAAGTGTACCGGATTATTTTTATATACTGAGTCGAAACAGCAACTAAAAGCGTGACAGAGTGGTATGAAATAAGTTATTAAAAATAAGACAACGAAAAGAATTTTGACCCTGTACATTTTTTTTGAGAAATGCTTAGAATCGTTAATATGTTTTTAACATATGAGCATTCCACTCAACCCGACAGTTACAACTATAAAATCATTTTAATGTACGAGGGACAAGCAAAAGTTGATCGACTCACAATAAGACAAGTACTGTAAAACCATCCCACTATGGTCCACAATTTCAACCCCTAAATAAGCATCAGTCCCGATAGTACATTGTGTATTAAAGGCGGTAAATAAGAATTTGTCTGCCCACCTGCGTGCGGGCGCCGCGCTAATGCGACGTAATGTTGTATGAAAATCCTTGATTGCCCTAGGGTGTAATGACGTACCTACGGCGCGCATCGCCGCAGCGCATTGGCGCACTTACCGAACAGTGTGATGAAAAGTTATTTTTGGCTTTGTCTAAGTTATAAGGAGTCTTTGCCGCTGAATAGCACGATTAATATAACAATTACAGAAGTTATTGTGAAAACACAAATCTAATTATTAATTAACTAAATTCAATAAAATATTAAGACCGAGTGGCCGAGCGGCGCAGGCATCAGCCACGGAGGCTGAGCACATAGGTTCGATTCCCACCTCGGACGTTGGTGATCTTGGTCGTTTTTCTTTGGTATATGACATCCAATATTTATTATTTATAATATAACAATTATATTTAATAGAAAATATTCGATTAAATTTTGGGCCATTGTTGGGAGCCTTTGATCAATAGTTGTGGTTTTACGGTAATTCATTCTGAATGAGGCAAAATAAAGTCTAGTAGGTTATGACAGTTTAAATTGCATGATTGTTATTTATGGTTCTAACGGTTAAAAGATAAATAATAGTGTAGATAACCGTGTTGGTGTCATGTCAGTAATCCCGAATGTGAATCTGTAATGGGTAAATCAACTTTTATCTGTCTGTCATTACCATGGTTATGGTATTAACTTTTACGCTGGTTTTATGCATAATTATGATACTTAAACTATGCAAACATGCATTTTTCTGGTGTTAAGTTAATAAACCCTTTTCTTGATGGGCCATCTACAAACATGGACTATATGCATGTTTGCATAAATTAAGTAGCATAATTTTTAAAACCAGCGTGACTCAGGCGACCGTAACCAAGGCAATAACAAACAGAAAAAAATTGATTCACCCATATACATACACTAGACTGTAATATGAGTCACAGATTATTTTTTGTGTTTTTATTAATTAATGAAAGTTAAGTGTTCATATTATGTCTGGCTCAGGCCTTTAGGTAGATATATGGACACTTAAATCGCCTTAATTAATATAGGAACGCACACAATAATTGGTAACTGATGTTAGTCTTGTGGATAGTGGAAGTCTGATAGTTTTTTAATTTCCTGTTAATGTTACATAACTAGTAGTAAATTGTACGTATTTGGTAGCAGATAAAATAATTAAAACGGCTCGGTGACCCCAACTAGGAATATAAATAGAATTTGTACTTCAGAAGTAATTTAGATATACAGGTGGCCAAAAAATAAGTGTCAGTTGTTGTGAATCAACTTTTTCCTGTCAGGATGTTTAGCTAAGTTGCCAATCGCTAACGCTTAGTAGCGTATCGTAGTTTTCCCTCTCTGTCACTCTTCCATATTAGTGCGGCAAAGAAAGTTACTCGTAGCTGTCTTTCGTTTACGGTTGACGATTAAGCGTTAGCGATTGGCAACTTGTCTAAGCAGCCTGTACGCTTAGCACATGATTGGTACGACAGTATGTCGCTCCGTGATAGAGTTCCCGTCCTTTACTAACAACTTTAATAAAAGAGGGACGGATAGTCTATCTCGCGGCGCATCAATCTTGTGCTAAGGCTACTGGTATTGCCATGGTTACGATCTCCTTAGTAACGCAGAATTTATGCAAAATTATGTTTTTTAAATTATACAAACATTCATTTTTTGACCGCCTTGTATAGGTATCACATTAGAGATATACCTACGCGGAGTTATTTGTAAACACTTTTGTACTATAACTAGAATAGCGATATGTACGGACCGTGAGCTCCAAGAATTATATTAGGATTTTATTGCTGTACCGCTCTAACTTATGTATCGCGCGCAAGAGGAAAAACTGCAGTATGAGTCTGAGTAATATTCACGGACTGTACATAAAATATGTAATAAATTGTAGCCACTATATATATTTATAAATGTGTATATAGGTATTATTGGCATGTTGGTGCTGATTTTTTAAAGGATAGCGATGTTAAGTAAAATAAATAACGGTGCCTAGTAAATGCATTAAAACATTGTTTTGTTTGATTTGTCGATTGGAAAAAAATCTAGTTAAAGGCTACAATGAAAACAAGACTTAACGTCATTGTAATGTGTTACGAAGCTACCCATATAGGCACTACCGCGAACCACGAACGAAGTGTTGCATCTCTGTCGTACTTACGTACAAATTCATAAGTGCGAGAGAGAGAGACTGCGTTCGTGGTTCGCGGTATGGCTCTCTGGTCTCACCGCGAGCTACTACCATCGGCCACTATCGGCTATAAACACGAACAAAAGATACGCACTCCCGTGTCTCTTTTATTTACACGGGAGTGCGTATCTGTTCATAGCTTAGTAGCTAGCGGTGAGACCAGTGCCATAGTTTGTATTGTACGAATAACCTTCGTAACACATTGGAAACAATCGTGTATCTTAATTACTTGGGTGAATTAACTTTTTTCTGTCTGTTATTGCCATGGTTACAGTCACCTGAGTCACGCTGGTTTTATGCAAACGTGCAAACGTCTTTTTTTGTAGGTGGCTCATTAAAGATAGGGCTTATTAACACCAGAAAAATGTATATTTATTGATATTTGCAAACTCCAGACGTCACGTCTTAATTACCTTAAGCGGCATTTGCAAACAATACCGGTTGCCTAGCAACCTCTTACTTTGATTCGGCCACCGCAGTAAACAAACGATGAAGTGTGATTGCCGCTTAATTCCATTAGTCTAGTGGTTATATAGTTGGCACTCTGAACATAATAAAGTGCCATAACTAAGGCAGCTAAGTCCATAATATTTAGACCTAAAGTGTCCAACCAATACGGAAGTAGGGTGCAAGGACTTCAAAGCTATTCATAACATACTGGGTGATCCAAATAGGCCAGTGAGGAGAACTCTAACTATAATGGATAGATAAATTTGTTCTTAGGAACCATGGTGTCGATTTTAGTGCCCAATAAAAACCTTTCAAATCGTTAGAGAGTCGAACCCGAACCTTTTGAAAGATATAAATTGCATTGTCGTTATTGATTGTATTGGATGTAATTTTATTATAACACATAGTATTTTATAGTAATAAAGTAAAATGAATATATATTTTCACAAAAGTATACAATATGTGAATCAAATTTTTTCTGTCTGTTATTGCCATGGTTACGGTCGCCTGAGTCACGATGGTTTCATGCAAAATTATGCTACTTGAACTATGCACACATGCATTTTTCTGGTGTTAATAAACCCGTTCCTTAATGGACCACCTACAAACAATATGGACTACATGCAATGTTTGCATAATTTTGCATAAAACCTGTGTGACCGTAACAATAACAGAAAAGGTTGATTAACACATTAAAAATCTATGAATATAGTGTTATTTTATTTGTCACTAAATTCGATGCCGTAGAACAAAATCATCATCAATCATCTTATAGTTTTTAATTTCTCCCCACTTACCTTTGAATTGGTTACACTGTTTATATGTAAAACTAAGTCTGACATCGTACAATGAATGATAAAACAAGTTGCATAAATATAGCTTTTTTATTTCTATATACGAGTATATTCAAATACACTCGTGGTAAATGATGTAATTTTTCATAAAAAATAGTGCAAAACGGGCTGATTTCAAAAAGCTTTCTAATATTAACGGAATAGGTAGAATTCTTTTTAAAATCTGATTATGTTGTAATTTACCTGAATTCATACAATGTAGTAAAAAGAAAAAAATATCGTGAGATTTTTTGATGTACCTAGACAAAATTTTTGTGTCTAAAAAAACGCGGGTTTAATCATGACTTACTATTTTTATATCCACGGAGATATCGGACGATAAAGTTACATACATGTTTTTTGGATTCGATGGAAAAATCAGGGAAATTCCAATACATTTTCGTATTAAATTGGATTCGATTTATCCTTTAACTAGTGTGCCATACAGAAATCTATTTGAAATCTGTGCTTACAGTATTTTCTATGAAAAATTATACCCTACCCCGTATTTTTTGACCGACAGTGTATGTATATTGATGGTAGCTGGTGTCGAAATGTATGTTAAGTAATATTACGAATTAAGAATCGGGTTACATAGTTGTTGTTACTAGATAATATATTTAGCATGGTATAGTTAGCAATGTGTAAAATAATAGAAGTATAGTAGTTGTCAATAGTATGTGTTGTGTCTAAGAAACATTCGTGTTTCCATTTTGATTTTGTATTAGAGTTCATGTTGGAGCACCAAGGCTACTATGTTACGACGTTCTTATTACACAATTAAAGCGCACTGGGACATATTTTTGAGCATATTCGTATACACCTTATTTTGCCTTTGACTGTACATATTAAAGGCTTTTGTAAAAACAAAAGTTAACGTGACATTTTTGTGTTACGTAGTTACCCATATTAGTCACAATTTTTGGTAGCACCATGTAAACAGTCGTGATTTTTGTTTTTCTTAAGCCTATAATTATGGTTCACCCTGTTGTGGCATAATTCTTTTATGAATAGTTCTATATGGCATAAACTATGTAGTCATAATGGGCTTTGTGCAGAAACTGTTGTGGCATACTCAACTTTAGCATATTTCGTTGTGGCAGATTTCGAGTTGTTCGAATATTATACGAGCATAATTTCGATGCTACTATTTATGATGAGGGATAATCTGGATGTGCATAAAAAGTATCGGCATAGTTTGTTTTAGCGTAACTGAGAAGGAATGATTTCAACCTCTCAAATATAATCGAGGTAGTAGTAATATTCTGCACGTTACTTACTGTGTTACTGAGCTGAGTACTTTCTAGGTTGCAAAAAAAAACCTAACCTATCCGAGTCGGATCTACCCCGGAAGGTTTTGTTCGCTCAACAAATTCTGCCTGACGAAAAATGCAAGGTAAGTTTCGAACATATGGCTATATTATGCCAAAAAAAATGCATATCTAATTTGTCTTATAACACTCGGCGTTAAATAATGTTCGAAATATTGTTATTTATGCCAAGTGATGTTTCTGCCTCATTAAGATTATGCCAAGTCTGTTATGTCCTAAGCGTTTCTGACAAAAAAAATATGCCAGATAGAGGGTTAGATATGGATAGATATGACTGACATGTCTCGAAATATAGGCGTGAGCCGAATGGGTCCTATTGTATGCCTAGATATTTATTAAACAAGTTTGGGTCTAGCTCGGTGTTTTATTACAAAATGCTTAACCACCTCATATTTGCGCTCCCGACCCGTGGTCCAACTGCTATGATGGTTGTGCCACGGGTAAGTAAAATTATCCGTGTTTCAACTGTCAGATTACTTTTTTTTCACTGCCATGTCATTATGACCCATAGTACAACTGAGGGGCAATTGTCCAACTAGTATACGTAAATATATGTTCTAGTATTGGACTACCGATAAATGTAGAGTACCGTGGTACAACCAATTGAACCACGGGTAAAGTAACTTCCTCGTAGTACAATCGGTTGGACATAGTGGTTGGACCACGGGTCAGGAGCGCATATTTGCCTATTGTATGTATTTTTGATCTATGTGAAGGTCGCAGGAGTCCGCTGGATGCGGGTGGCACAGGACCGGTCATTGTGGCAATGTTCAGCAGTGGACGTCTTTCGGCTGATATGATGATGATGATGATGTATTTTTAAGGCCGAGCCACACCAAAACGTGCACAGTACGTGGACATGTGAACGTGGCGTGCACGTCATATTGTATGAAATTTCATATTAGATACATTCCAAGACATTTGCACGTGCACGTCACCGTCAATGTGGCTCGGACTGTATTAAGATGTACATTGTGCATCAAGGGAGGTAAGTACGGAATTATTAACGAGAGTGTTAGGCTTTTATGACTCGAGTTAGTATTCCGCTTACCTACCGTGATGCATACAATGTTCATCACACTTGCCGACAATAAAATAAGTTTTAAGAAATAACATTATTAAATAACGTACTGACATTTCTATTACTCCCGCTGCGCGCGCAAACAATGGCGCGCTTAGGCAGCAAGTGTGATGAAAAATAAAAAATAAAATAACAAATGGTGATTCATGCCAGAAACGGTTTTTTTTCTTAAGCGCCCACTGTATGGTGATGAGCCACCCCACTTAGGCACTTAGCTCAGCAACGGCGACGAACAAGCAGCGAGGAACGATCAACTAGATTTTTCTTCAAGTACGATTGAATTTTCTTAGAATATTTACTCCCCTGCGGTGTTAACTAACAGCGACCAACTATAACTATAACCTAAGGCTGCGTTTCCACCAGAGATGTGCGAGTATGTGTTTCCATACAAATGTCACCTATTAATGACTCGAGCGAGGTTTCATTTGTATGGAAACACATCCTCGCACATCTCTGGTGGAAACGCAGCCTATGGCCGGCCTTATACATCCGGAATCAGAATATGAATTAATATTTTTAGGCCGGCCTTACACATCCGGAATCAGCGTATGAATTCATATTATGAATACTTACTCTGATTCCGATTGCATAAGGCCGGCCTAAGGGTATTAATTCATATTCTGATTCCGGATGTATAAGACCGGCATAAGAGTATTAATTCATATTCTATATTGACATCTTCCCTAATAGTTTACAAATGTTTAAAATTAAGATTCGGAAATTACTATTTCACAACTTATCTTATATTGTTACAAAGTATTATAGGGAACTTTAGGCCTGTATTTAAAATTAACTCGTGTATGTATTTTTTGTATATGGCTGTTTGTTTGTCTAAATAATAAAAAAAAAATATTCTGATTCCGGTTATATATAGGCCGGCGTAAGAGTATAACCCCCTTATTCATAAACGTCTGCTAATTTAGCAAGCCGCTAATAATTGTTTGTCCCTTTTGCTCTTATGGACACATTGTTAAGACCGAAAGGGACAAACAATTATTAGCGGCTTGTTAAGTTAGCCGACGTTTATGAATAAGGGGGTTAATTAATATTCTGATTCCGGATGTATAAGGCCGGCCTAAATCTGTAACTTGCTGACACGACAGACACCGTCATATATGTCGTAACTGAACACGTCTTTATTGCTATAACGATAGAGGCGTGTTTACATATTTTTGAGCGCTCCGGACGCTACGATATACAGGGTGCTCGCCAGGAAACCAAAAGATTTTAATGCTGGATTCTGACCATATTTGGAGTCTTTAATGTCATATAAAAATTTTCTGGATTCGGCTTGGTTTCAGAGAATAACCAACCTTTTTTCGAAATAAGTTTTTCGACGTAACTCGTCATTTACCTTCTTTTTGATTACAATGCTACCACAATGTGTTCTAATATTACCACACCTTTTGCCTGACAATCAAAAAATACGAATAGACTTGACGAAATAACCTGTACCTAAAAAAAACAATTGAAATAAATAATTGAAACAAATTGTTGTTATGATAAAAAGTACTGGAAATGTTAAAAAGTATTCAAAAGGACTAAAAAAAAAAATATACATATTTTTTGGTGGAATTGACATTAGGTCTCATAATATTTTTTGTTTATTTTGATGTCTAGAATGCATACTTAAAATCTTTCGGAATGCTCGCGAGCACCCTGTATCTGATGGCGATTGTATCTCTATCACTAGACAGGTGAAATATGAATATTGAAGTCCGAATGTCCGTGTTCCCTAAAAAATGAAACAAATCGCTTGACATCACCATTGTATTTATTGACTTGAATAACACAGAAAGTTAACCTCCCTTACACATCTATGTATTACATGAGATTTCTACAAATAGATATCCAGTTTTATATAATAATAATAAAGTAATTTAAAAAGAGGACGGAGCCAAAGGTCCGCTTGGAACCGAAAAATAAGACGAGACGATAAAGGACGATTCCGGTTGGCTAACGACCAAATGTCTCACTCATACTCATAATATTTTACTATGTTCTTAGAATATCGCAATGTTAAAACAGATTAGTAGTAAAACGTCTAAAATTGCAGTTACAAATTAAATACTTACATCAAAATGCCAAAATGACTTTGGTATAATAAGCAGGGATCGGAAAAATGTGCGTCATTGTTCGCAATGGATATGACTCCAAAGTTGATTAAATGAATAATTTATTGAAATTTGATTTCGAAGCTTCAAGCTGACTATTTGCAAAGGTTTTCATAGTTACCGGTGTAAAATAGGTACTTTTCTAAAAATGACTAAATGATTAATTATTCAATCAACTTTGGAGTCATGTCCATATTATTGCGAACAATGACGCACATTTGTCCGATCTCTGATAATAAGTAATAACATCTAATTATCCGAAATGTGTCAGCTTCATAATAGCCATAATTCAAGATGACAGTTTCTCATAATACCTAAAATGTTATATTCCTTGCAGTGTTTTATTATCCACTTTATTATTAATTTAGTTAATTAATGATAACTGTTTATGAAAAACTAAATTTAATGCAGTTTCATTTCATGGATACTGCAATTTAGTCTTTTTGAGAACGTGAAGTTTTGGTTCTAAGTTAATTCGACTTTTAGACATTTTGGGAATACGGCAATTAGATAAGTAGGTTTAAGTCATTTCAAGTAATAGACATTATGAGACTGTGTTTTGGGAATATGGTATTATATTTGGTTGTAGCGAATCGGAATCTAAGGCCAGCCATACACCTGTAAGTTCTTACGCAAGGTATAGAGACGGGGCTATACTACGGAATGAGATAGTGATATTCACCGCACTTACTGAGCATATGCATTGTAAAAGCCTTTAAACATGTACATTTTCTTTTGCATTCGACACTTCTACTGTGTCACATCATATCACATGGCGTTTTGGCTTCGTTGAGGTTAGCCATTCTGACGTCATGCTGGCGGGTGGACCTAGATTTCAAGATATTTAGTATCTAGGAGTGAGGTATACAGAATTTTATTAGAGGCACACAAAAGGTACTAAATAACTGTATTAAAATCCACCCGAAATCCTGACGCCATATTTTAACCCTTAATTTGGCAAATTTCAAAAAAATCATCTGTTCTAGCCTCCTCGCCATTGTATAGAGCAGTAAATTCTGTCATAAAAAATACAAAAAGTGGGTCGAAGACTATGTTCATTGTGACATACATTGCAAAATTAAGGGTTGATACACAAATGCCAATTATTGTGTAAAAGCCATAGGAGTACATACATTAAATTTATAAGCTCATTTGATATGGGAAAAATCACGTAAGTCTTCCATATAATATTGTCTTTGAAAGTGAAATAAAATACCTACACCTATGCTATAAGTATTCGTCAGCCAGAAGTCATATTATCTAATTGAATAGTCCGATTATACTACTTGACAAAAAACACGTAAATAGACAACTTGTCTCTGAACTCTTCAGAAACCATACAGGTGTGCGTGTGGACTGAGGGACCACTTATATTTTAATGGTGGTTGGTATGATGCTGCTTGGTGAAAATTTAGTAGTAGTAGAGTATTATTTTGTAGAAAAATCCTGGAATTTGTAAAGAATTCACTAAAAAGTTATACAGCCAAACGTGTGGTCCCTCAGTTCACACACTGAACCTTACACTTCTGGGCAAGTGTTTAATATGTTGGCTTATTTTAATGTTATAGATTTAGTAAAAACATATTTAAACGCATTCGTAATGACCGAAACGTAATTTGGCAATGATTATACACTAAAAAGTCTTCCATTATTGGTCCCTGAGGGACCACATATAATAACTAATAAATCGGTACATTCGTACAAAAAATAAATGCATTTTTCATTGCAAACATTAGTAAAAAACGCAAGGAAGATTGTAAAAGTTAAAGGAAAGCTCAATTATTAATCAATTTCGTCAAATTTATATTTGTTTGTGGTCCCTAAGTTCACACACTATGAGTTAATAAAATAATCAAAATCTCCTAAAATATAAACATTATTAAAAGGTTTGTCGTACTGAGGTTTAGTTAAAAAGCTTGACTACATAAATATATATTTTAACGTTGATTGATGGCGTACAATATAAAATAAATTGCTTTTTAACATTTCCTTACCAAAGCGTTCATTAGGGTGACCACACAATGAAAAGCGTTTCCTAACGTGACGTGCCTCATTTTTAAATTTGCTTACTAATATCAAATGGACCAAGGAAAAACTGCATACAGCCAACTACATTTTAGATTCTGTAAGCAAAATTACAAAATTAAAAACAAACTAAGTTTATGGTATCAGGTTTGGTGCGGTAAAACATTTAGCTCGAATATACTTGTCCTGCGTATTATGCTTAAAAAATAAAAAGGTGGCAAATTTTTGTGTATACATTTTTTGGTATCGTCAGGGTCTAAATCAAATGGCCAAAACGGAAGACCAGCGCTGGCTCTGCTGGCAAAATGCTGAGTTTTGGCCATTTCGAGACAAAATTTCATGTTTACTGTATTGTTTTTACTTGTTCTTGTCTCGAATAAACGTTTTTCTTTCTTTCTTTCAAATTAACTTGAATTGATGTGTTTTGTTAGTTATTGCTGTATTTGCAAATTAGCATTGTGTTGCAATGGATTTGTTATTTATACTCCTATTTTCCGGATTGTTGATCTGGTAAGTACCTCCATTAAGCAGCATTATATTCTAATAGAATGGTTTGTTAGGTTTCCCAACATTTGCTAAACAACTTTTCTGAAATTACGCATTAGGAGATAAATGCCCATAATCACCACGCTGGGCAAGCGGATTGACGATCGCAGTAATGTGTCCACTATGATGACGCCGCTGCCCATCATCATTCTTTTATCAAATAATGATCAGTGACACTTCAATCCCTTAGTCGACTTTTACGACACCCGCAGGAGGAGTTGGGGTGGTGACAAAAGTATTCTTACTGCCGTCACCACACGGCCATACTATTAAAATAGAATGCTGCTTAATGGAGGTACTTACCAGATCAACAACCCGGAAAATACAAGTATAAATAACAAATCCATTGAAAAACAATGCTAATTTGCAAATACAGCAATAACAAACCAAACACATCAATTCAAGTTAATTTGCCGCCTTTTTATTTTTTAAAATAATACGCAGGCCAAGCATATTCGAGCTACATGTTTTACCGCACCAAACCTGATACCATAAACCTAGTTTGTTTTTAATTTCATAATTTTGCTAACAGAATCTAAAATGTAGTTGGCTGTATGCAGTTTTTCCTTGGTCCATTTGATATTAGTAAGCAAATATAAAAAGTTGAATTTAAAAATGAGGCACGTCACGTTAGTAAGCGCTTCATTGTGTGGTCACCCTAATGAACGCTTTGGTAAGGAAATGTTAAAAAGCAATTTATTTTATATTGTACGCCATCAATCAACGTTAAAATATATATTTATGTAGTCAAGCTTTTTTACTAAACCTCAGTACGACAAACCTTTTAATAATGTGTATATTTTAGGAGATTTTGATTAATTTAGTAACTCATAGTGTGTGAACTGAGGGACCACAAACAAATATAAATTTGGCGAAATTAATTAATAGTTGTGCTATCCTTTAACTTTTACAATCTTCCTTGCGATTTTTACTAATGTTTGCAAAGAAAAATGCATTTATTTTTTGTACGAATGTACCGATTTATTAGTTATTATATGTGGTCCCTCAGGGACCAAAAAAGGAAGACTTTTTAGTGTATAATCATTGCCAAATTACGTTTCGGTCATTACGAATGCGTTTATAGTACATTACTACCGAGGCCGGGAAGTGACTGGTTGCCGGCCGAATATATGTAGACGGCCGAGCGAAGCGAGGACGGATAGTATTCGGACGGCAACCCGTCACTTCATGGCCGAGGTATGTATAATGCTTTTCTCAAACATGCAATGAAATGAAACAAAAAAATGTATCTTCTTTCTAAGAAACTATAAGTCAACTACATAACTAAGTCTTTGAAACACAACAAAAGTCAAATACGACACCGACACCTAATTTTTTTTTTAAGATTGACCTGTTTGAAAGTTGCAAATTTTTACTTTTAAAAAGCGGTATTAGACGACGCGGTCGGTTGAGTCCAATTAATCGCATGCGATGATCGGGGCCGACGGATCGCGCCGTATAATACTGCTTTTTAAATATTATTTTGAGTAGTTACTGTACATTTATTTTAAATTATGTAATTTAAATACCTAATTATAACTGCAAAAATTTGCCAATCATTTTTTTTTATACTAATATTACTTACAGATAATTATTGGCTAAAAGCCAAGATGCCAGGTCAGAACCCTATGTCAAATGAAAATTAAAAAAGAGGCACTTGCCGGCCTAGGCCGGCAACGAGGTACTTCCCGGCCACTTTTTAGGCACGTAACTACAACATTTCATTGCATGTTTGAGAAAAATATGTTTTTACTAAATGTATAACATTAAAATAAGCCAACATATTAAACACTTGCCCAGAAGTGTAAGGTTCAGTGTGTGAACTGAGGGACCACACGTTTGGCTGTATAACTTTTTAGTGAATTCTTTACAAATTCCAGGATTTTTCTACAAAATAATACTCTACTACTACTAAATTTTCACCAAACACCATCATACCAACCACCATTGAAATATAAGTGGTCCCTCAGTCCACACGCACACCCATACAGTTACTGTGAATATAATCTGTAGAGGAATAGGTAAGGCGAGTAGAATAATCGCTTTCGGGGAAAAATGCGCCAAGAAAATGGTCTCACCGTCAGCTACTAAGCTATCAACTATCGGGCTATAAACACGAACAAAACATATCAGCTATCATCGCCGTGTCTCTTTTATTTACATGGGAGTGCGTATCTTTTGTTCGTGTTTATAGCCGATAGTTCATAGCTTAGTAGCTGGCGGTGAGACCAGATCCTAAGATCCAATGTACAGTGGCGTTCAGAATTGCATGGACGATTTATGAATGAATTCATTCATACACTGTCCATGCTTTTTTGAACCCGATTGTGCATTACAATGTACATAGTTGCAATCCAATTAGAATCATTCATGAACCAATTAAAGTAGAATTCTTTTTGTTTCATTGCTTTTCTAAACAAACGAAATTCTTCCAATTTACATGTAGAAAGGTTCAAATTAAAAATAGGAAAAGTAACTAAGATGGGTCTTACGAGTTTAAAACACTGAAAAACTTTGGTTTGTAAAATATTTATCAAATACTTAGTAGCAGAAAGTGGCTACGTGTTTTAGTACATAAAGTATATTTGGCTGACTAATACACATTTTTCAAAAATGTACCTGTGGGTAGGTATACGTATAATTAATTATATATAGGATGTTTCGCCTGCCACAAAAATCTCAGACACCCTATTCCCCATACGTGTAAGTCATAGTAACCAACTATTAAGACTCAACCCGAATTCGCAAAAAGAACAATTTCGGCTGTGAACTTGAAGTTTCGCATAGAAGTCTTTTTCACGATTTCGTGGTTGGTAAGGTAACATAGTAAAGGGTAATTCTTGGAAAAAATGTCTGCGGTTGCGTTTTATTCTTCTGTCGTTTTCATACATTTTGTATAGGACAGATGAATAAGACCGCAGGCATATTTTCAAAGAATTACCCTAAAAGTTCCCCACTATGACTTATATTTAAACAGCGTCTGAGGTTTTCAGTAGATAGTCAAACACCCCATATGTAATATTTCTTAATAACAGACCGTCAGGAATGTGAAGTGAAATACAATATAGTTTTACGATGTAGGTAATATTATTACATCAAGTGGCTTATGATGGCCCCGTTTTATCAATTTTATCGTCACTTTCACACTTGTCACTTCACATTTCTCGAAAGCTTGTAACTTGTAATACAAGTTTAAGTCTCTTTTTGAGACTATTAATTAGATAAGGACTTCCGCTTGTATTACAACTTATTATTAGGCAAAGAGGGTGTCATACTTCCTGGCGGTGACATGGCCCCTATACCATAAAACTTTACAAGCGTACAATTCTACAAAATTGTCAACTTTTTGTATGGGAATTTATACAATTTTGTAGAATTGTACGCTTGTAAAGTTTTGTGGTATAGGCCAATGGTGTCGTACAGTATTCAAACTAACATCAAAAAAATGTACATGAAATGTACGAAATTGTACGCTAATCAAAAAAAATTGTACTACACGTACGAGACGAGAAAATGGTGTTAATCCGTCACCGCTAGGAAGCATACTTCCTGGCGGGGGCTATTTATTTTGTTGTGTTGCGGCCGAGTTTTCAATGTGCATGTCAATGAGAAAATATGTACGAAAAATGTACGTTTTGGTACTAAAGCGTTTTTAGGTAGATCTATCTCATAGGTGCTTTAATTTGGTACTAAAAATCATTTCAATGGAACTTGATTTATTCAACGTGTTTGATCAATTATATACATCAATAAGTGGCATGTAATCGTCGTCACACATATTTATGCATGTACATAACTATTATTACATTGTGCAGTAGGTACATAAACGGTTTCCGAATAATTGATAAATTATCATTGTAAATAACTTCTGTGCGTTAGGATATAGGAAATAGGAATATTACTAAGTATAATTCGTTATATTAGTAACGAACAATTTTCGTACATATTTTTTAATTGACATGCCCATTGAAAACTCCGCCGCAACATAACAAAATAAATAGCCCCCGCCAGGAAGTATGCTTCCTAGCGGTGACGGATTAACACCGTTTTCTCGTCTCGTACGTGTAGTACAATTTTTTTTAATTAGCGTACAATTTCGTACATTTCATGTACATTTTTTTGATGTTATTTTGAATACTGTACGACACCATGTCACCGCCAGGAAGTATGACACCAAAGAGGAGCTACAAAGCGACAAACATTTAAACCGTCTGATTTAAATACATTTTAAAGCTTATAAAACTACATAATTATGACAAATACACTGGAATGTCTGTATTGGTACAATTCTAACAATAGTTTTGAATAGTTATTATGTGAAAACACAATTCTAATTTAATCTCTTGGTGCATGTGATAAAACAAATAAAATTATTATATCAACTCAACTAATTTCCACTCACAACCGTTATACACAATAAATCCACAGAAAAATAATTTAATTATAAAATATTTCATAAAAAGTTAATATAATATTTTTTAAACAACCGCAGTCTATTAAATGACTGCTAGCAGTTTTTTTGGTATAATATTACTGCACAACTATTTTTACGCAACAGTTTATTTTCCAACACACGGGATCTGGGTGCTTAGACAAGTTGCCAATCGCTAGCGCTTAATCGTCAATCGTAAACGAAAGGCAGCTGTCTTTGTTGCACTAATATGAAAGAGTGACAGAGAGGGAAAACTACGATAGGCTACTAAGCGTTAGCGATTGGCAACTTGGCTAAGCATCCTGAACACGTTCTCCGCCGCCATTCATTACAATCATACAAGTAATAGAGCATTAGGTACCGTTGTAGAAAAAGTAACATATCGGAAAGAATAGGTCTTAAAATTAAAGAATATCCTTTAGCACGTTCGACGCCGGTGACACAACGTCTGTGATCAAAAAATCATACTCCTATGACAGTGACACACATTCGTGATCGAATTAACCATATTCCTATACCTCAAGCATAAATCAAGTTCTTACTTACCAGTGGCACAGAAATACGAACGGTTTTGACACTAAGTCTTGTGTCGCCGGCATAGAAGTACAATCATTTCGGACACACATGCGTGTCACTGGCATAGGAACAACCAGATAAATTCAATAGGCAAAATATTAGACCGTATAAGGCACTGGTCTCACCGCGAGCTACTAAGCTATGAACTATCGGCTATAAACAGCTATCAGCTATCACCGCCGGGCGAGTATCGCCGTGTCTCTTTTTTTACACGGGAGTGCGTATCTTTTTTTTGTGTTTATAGCCCATATTTCATAGCTTAGTAGCTAGCTGTGAGACCAGTGCCTTAACAACTCATTTTATGTAAAGGCCGAGTTATACCGGATACTTTCGCAGTTAGTATTACGGGCGCATGGCGAATGCGATGTATCGTATGACAGTTCATAGTAGATGGCACACCGCTCTCGGGGCGTGGAAGTGCCCGGTATGGCTACTCCATCATCTATTTGTCTGCATGATATGTTATTTCAAAATGCAGATGACACTTACATGTAATATTTAAAATAAAATTTACTGGTCTAAAATCGTAATTTTTAATTCAATTGTTTTATTCCAAAAATGTCCAATTGGTCCTCAAAAACCACAAAGCATTATACCAAGTAAAAGTTCTTAGTTAATTTTTATACCACAAATAAATAAAAAATCTCATCAACTGTCATTTCTTTTGAAATGTTGTGAAGTTAATTAATATTAGGTACCCCCTTACTCATACTCGTAAAGGTCTCCTAACTTAGCAAGCCGCTAAGTAATGATTGTCCCTTTCGCTCTTATAGATACATTGGTACGACCGAAAGGGACAAACAATACTTTGCAGCTTGTTGAGAGATGTTTATGAATAAGGTTTGAAATTAATATACACAGCAAAAATATTTCACCTTACATAATATACATGTACCCTTTATAAGGCGGCTACAACTTTAAACTTGAAAATCTTAATGCCTTCCACTGCGAGCGGAACGTACTCATTAATGGCTCCGTTTCACGTTCATCGCTGGCCAAATGCTAGTATGCAGTTGACGGCTGTAAGTCACAGCGGTGTAAGTTAAACAGTCATTAATGAGTCCGTTCCGCTCGCAGGGGACCTAGGAAAAAGGTTCAAATATGCATTCAGACCAACATTGGTACAGTAAGCGTGGTAATAAATAAGTAAAACTCTTGCCAATGCAACACAACCTATATGTAAGTAAAGTGTATAAGCTTACGCAAACATAAAAAAGTTATGTAAGCTCATCTTATAGTTTTTTTTAGATAGCACAATAAAACATTTTTATTTAGTGCAAGTTATATCACACATTCATAGAAAATCTCTGGTAATTTTATGTTGTTAATTATTCAGGGCAAACAACAGCCTACAGCTTAATCGAACTAAACGAAACTAGTTCCGTAGTGAATTCATTAAAGTTATCGACGATATAGTATAATATCGGATTCTCGAGTTTGTGCATAAAGCAAATAATATTAGGGGTATTTTTAGCTTCAAATACATTGCCTAACTAGCCAAAAGTGATCCGCATGCTTAGCCAAGATGCCATTCTGCAATCGTATACGATAAGCGATAAGTAAAAAATGTACAAGAATGATATATTATATTCGTACGAAAACTCACGTGACCATCACTACATAGTATAAAATAAAGTCACTTTTTCTGTCCCTATATCCCTTTGTACGCTTAAATCTTTAAAACTACGCAACGGATTTTAATGATTTTTTTTTAATAGTAAAAAAGTAATTCAAGAGGAAGGTTTTTATGTAGGTATAGTACCCGTGCGAAGCCGGGGCGGGTCACTAGTGTCTAATACATCATTATGGTCACGTGACTTATCGCTTATCGTACCTATGCGATTGCAGTATATGGCATTTTGGCTACGCCTGCTGAATTATTTGACCACTGACTTAATATGAAGAATTTGACTCTGACCAGGGTGCTTAGCCAAGTTAATCGTCAATCGTAAACGAAAGGCAGCTAACTGTCTTTGTCGCACTAATATGAAAGATTGACAGAGAGGGAAAACTACGATACGCTACTAAGCGTTAGCGTTTGGCAACTTGCTAAGCATCCAGTGCTGATTTATGGTTGCTGACACTTGAGTTGTCGATGATTGCGATAGAATTAAGGTATTTTTGTTGATACCTCCCTGATTCAGAAGAGTATGGTCGACGAATAGGCAATAATGTCTACCAACTTAACCCTTAATTGCATAGTGATGGAAATACCCATCATGTATTCTTGACTCTATTGACAACATGTCAGAATTCAAATTTGAATAAATCTTTGTCAAGGTCATGCAATTAAGGGTTAAGCTATTATACGAGAAAACAATCAAATATTCACAGTAAAAAGTTTCGTTATACGAAACGTTTTTCCATTCACTTACAATCTTAACTACGAAGAAACTTACATATTGCGTTCAATCAATTATTGTAAAACTCCCGCCAGGCAGGTATAAATATAGCACACAAGTTTAATATAATATAAAATTAGCTCGAGACTTTTTACGTTTGTGTAGGGCAGCATGATACCTACTGGTCTCACCGCGAGCTACTAATCTATGAACTATCGGCTATAAACACGAAAAAAAGATGCGTACTCCCGTGTAAATAAAAAGAGACACGGCGATACTCGCCCGGCTATCAGCTATCACTGCCGGGCGAGTATCGCCGTGTGTCTTATTTACACGGGAGTGGGTATATTTTTTTCGTGTTTATAGCCCATAGTTCATAGCTATGAACTACGGACCAGTGCCTATAGCGTGCAAATTAAACAAATGCAAACATATTCGAGTGCACGCCGTTCAATCCTAAGTTTCTTATTCAAAATAGTCTTCTACCTTGTCCTTTTTGGTCGTATCCATATGTACATAAGACCGAAAGGGACAAGCAATACTTAGCGGCTTGCTAAGTTAGCAAACGTTTATGAATAAGGGGGTTTGAATCGACAAACCGCTGCCCGCCCCGCCTGTCGCGCCGCTTATCGCTCGCCACTTAGCCTTACACTTACACATACTTAATGTGTGAATAGTTGAATACAGATGTAGCGCAAAATCCTTTCTCTTCGGCTTTTCACGGAAACATCCGAATTCATATTGCTGTCACAATGAACTTCAGTATATAATGCACTGAAGCTAATTGAGACAGGGAGATTATTTCGGGCGTTTCCGTGAAAAGCCGAAGAGAAAGGATTTTGCACTACATCTGTACAGTGCAAGTTACATCACACATTCATAGAAAATCTCTGGTAATTTTATATTGTTAATTGTTTGACATTGAGAGTATAACCTTCCATTATGAGCATTTTTCAAAAAGTTTGTAAATATGGGTCTAGTCTTCGTAAATGATTAAAATTGGTAGGCTGCTAGCTGCGACGATATATAACATGAACGTCTAACGCCAGCTCAAAAATGCCCTCAAAATCAATTGTGCTAAGATGGGCAGTACATAGCGCTTTTCTTAACACCGCGCATATTTCGGCGCAACACCGTTGACAAACGTTTATAGAATATAGCCAATCAAAACTATGATGGACCAATCACAACTATTTTTAAATGGCGGTTTAAGTTTTTATAGATTGATATTGAAATTCATTACCGTGATGCATTGAAGAGGGGGTGACACTTGTCAACTAAAATTCAGGACAGTTTTTGAAAGGCAATTTAGTATGGCGTGCCATTTCCATGTTTTATTTGATCGTAGGCTGCTAAGGTCAATGATACTGAGCAAGATCACATTACCGAAAATGTCCCAAAATGTTTGTATGAAACATTCCTTGTTTATTACCAAAAATGTATAAGAATCTGGTAACAAAAAAATAAACATTCATACAAACTTTTTGAGACATTTTGGGAAATGTGGTAGATCTTGTTACCACCAGCCACTACCAGCCTACTAATTTTTATCAACATGGAATATGTTATCCAAATGCACAAACTTATTGAGAATTGCTCAGTTACGCGATCAAATCGCACATGCATCACCATACGTGTCATACAAATTTAATACTTTCTAAGAAAAGTCAAAAAGAGACTTTATTTTAAGTTCAATATGTAATTATAGCCTTTAAAACCGTACATTACGACTTACGACTTATCATAGATGTATATAACTTAGATAGATAACTTGTAATATAATCACCGTTCCAAATAAACGGTGGAAATAGACATCCTCTAAAAAGTTGAAGGAATTATTGCATTTAATATGATAATTTTCAATAAATATTGCAATATTAGTAATACAGATGGACTCTTTATATCAAAGAGTCGAATAGATCCAACATTTGGTTCAACCAATGGGTATCGATTATTATAATTAGGGTTAGGATTTTCGTGGCATTTATTGAATATAGAGCAGTGGAGTCGATGTTACAAACATTTTTAACTTGATTAAATGATTAATTTATAAAATAATAACGAAATTTCAAGTTGGATTTATCAAGGAAGTTAAATTAATAACATGAATTTTATTTTTGAGAAACTAGAAAAATATTAATTTTCAACTAAAAATGTTGGTATATGAGAAAATTTATTCATTAAATTTTTAAGGATCTAGTTCTCTCGAAGACCGCAACTATTATTATAATAATCATAAGCTATATTACAAAGAATGATTGAACATCAATTCATAGGTAGGTACTCGTAGTCATACGTATATATTAAACTATATATATTAAAGATATATATTGCTCGTATATATTAAAGATGAAATTATTTAATACTTAAAATTGGCGAAACCCTGTTTAAAAGAATATATTTATTAATTTTTTCTGATTAATTAATTATTCAATCAATCATAAAAAAAAAAACAACGACTCCACTGTTCTCTGTCCACCTAATGCCACCAAAATTCCTAACCCTAATTATAATATAACCAAGTGAAAGGAAAATCGTGCTTGGGATCTGATAGCCATATACAAAGATGACGAAAAGCGATCACTTTTGAGCTATCAGAGCCGGCTAGTAACGCGCTTAGAGTACTACATTATAAGTACTCAATTAGTGCTGAAAAATACAAAAATCTGATTAGTCTTAAAAGGATATTTAACTTGGTATGATTCTGATTCAAATAACTTATGCCTCAAGCTAAATTACGCTGTTTCAACTAAATTAAAATGTAAGTCTGATATATTTTAGGTTATACTTGTATTTTGGGTTTTAAACAGATACTATGCCTTGGTTACAATTACAATGTAATCACCGAATGCATACTATATATACTACACATATAAGTGATATCATCAATGAACCATTAAAATTAAAGCACGATTTTCCTTACAACTCCCAACTTTACAATCGACTGAAACATACAAGTCATCACAAGTAACACAAGTTGACTCTTTAGTCGAAATCTCCATTGTAAAACTCCGCGCGGGATTATAGCCTTTATCGTACATGAGAATAAGTACCGAATCAGGTTCAAGCATCAGTGAAACGGGAACAACACGTAGCCCGCAGGTTAGAACCGGCACGGTCGCCATGTAGAGTGATGGAGTCCGGATTTTCGAGCATGCCCATTTCCTTTTCGGCTACTTGTTCGAGTTCGACCCATCTGAAGAAAAGGTAATTTATTAATTTTAATATAAGTTAAGTAAGACGAGCGTTTTGGGACCAAGTGAAGGAGAATATCAATGTAGTGTCGTATCGGGAGCTCAAAACATTAGCAGGACAACGAACGGAATGGCGATTACTCCACCAGGCTCTTAAGTGGAAGAAGAAGAATATAAGTATGGGACTATCTTACAAGAATCGGCCTAATCCAAAAATAAGATCAATTAAATTATAAATATTACAGATGTTATTATGTCATATACTAAAGAAAAAATGCAGAGTTTACCAACGCGTGAAGTTAACAGCGCTAGGAAAGTTTTACGGTGACTATTTCACAAAGATTTCATAGTTACCGAAAATGATGAAATAATTAATTATTTAATCAAATTCGGTATCATGTCCGTATTATTATTGCGAACAATGACGCACATTTGTCCGATCTCTGGTTATGTATGATTATGACCCAACATTCATATAAAATGTATGCGAACAGAACATTGAGCATTCCAGTGCAAGGTTGCAACCGTATCGATTTCCTATCGGTTGTTGTGTAAACTGACCGCCTCTTGGGTTAATAATTAAAGACTAGCATTAGATCGGCCAAGTGAAACGAACGTCTTAAACTTCTGGCTTTGTCAGCTAGAGAGAAAAGTATCATTTAGTATTTCAAAGGTAAGGTTCAGTAAATTCGTTAATCGTCGAACAGAAACCTAATATGAGCCATTTTAGCTGGAAGATAAATTTGTAAAATGGTCTCATCGAAAGATCAGCGCTGGCTCACGCCAGCAACATGCTGAGATGAGACCATTTCGCGTCACCTTTTTTTTTCTTTTGTGTGCTGTCATATCTACTTTGTCCTTTTAATGTGTGTCACGAATAAATTATTTTCTATTCTATTCTATAAAACAATATTAAAGTATAGTCAATTAGTCAACAAAATATAGATAGAACATCCCTCTACCATCTCATATCATGGCGACCCAACCCACTCAGCGATCGCAAACGCTGTAGCTGAAGTTCCAAATGCAAATATATATGTTTGTATGAAGATAATAGATTATTTTTAGGGCATTTTTTTTGGATATTTTGGTAGTTGTCAGCTACGTCTACCAAGATATCAAAAAAAAAGAGATACTCACGGTAAACGCGTAATAATGTTGTCACCGAAGTCACCGCGGTTGAAACGCTCGGAGAAATGCGCTTATGCCTATACATATTCTATTATTTTTATATCTCATGGCGACCCTGCCACTCGCCGCTGCGTGGCCATCGATTTTGGTATAAGTCTTGATGTTTGAATCAATCCCATTCTATCATCTCTCTTACTTAACTTACCATTTTACGGCTATTGTGAAATTCTTTCTTCTCAGCCAAAGTTTCGACATATGAACATATCGTTTTTATGTCACATACGATTTCAAGGCAACTGTGCCACTCACCGTTGAACAGCCATGGTAAATGCCTCCACAACATTGTTGTCGTTTTTTGCCGAAGTCTCGATGAATGAAGCGATCTTGTTTTCAGCGCAGAGCTGCTTTAGCTGATCGTATGTCACTTCACGCTCGCGTGATGTCACATCAGACTGTAAATAAAGAGAACACAATCAGTTTAATTAAGAAGGTGTTTGAAGCCCTTGCGCTCCTTTTTAGGCTAAAATAATCCAGAGATTTTCATTTCCGGATACAGATCACGATACTGCAGCAGCATATGGCTAAAGAATGTATATTCATGATCTATCTTGATAATACTGCTATCTTCAATAGGTCTAAGAGTTTTTTGGTTTATACCGTCCAGCATTGACTTATTACTTATATGATAGTATCGTCGCTCCACCTTGCCCGAGGGAGGACGTCCTACAATACGCTTGCCGAGACACGGTCTCCCCTCAAGAACTCGTTTACCCCAAAGGTTGTCGATTCTACGGTTAATAGAGTCAGCCCACTGCCATTTCAGCTTGCTAATACGGCTTCAGCTTGCCTCAAGAGTGTCACACTGACCTTATTCCCCACCACGACGAAGGGGAACCTCTCCACGCCGTTCTTCACGCCGGCGTAGTGCAGGAACTCGTTGAGCCACATCTTGACGTTCTGGAACGATCCGCGGTCGTCCACGGAGTACGTGAGCACGCAGATGTCGGAGCCGCGGTAGAAGGGGGTCCAGGATTTGATGCACACAGTCATTTTAAGTGAGAAGGGGTTTCAAGCCCTTGGGCTCATAATAAGCCAGAGATCTGCGTTTTCAGATTCAGTTCACGATACCGAGACAGCATTAAGAATGTATATTCATGATCTACCTAGATAATACGTACCTACCTACCTCGATAATCTTCAATAGGTCTAGGAGTTTTTTGGTTAATACTGTCTAGATGCGGATCCAGGACTTCGTTCAGAAGGAGGCATTGACTTATGATAGTATACTTCTAACTGAAATCGATTTTTTCAATCGTTAAAAAACAGCACCTAGGCATACCTAGGTCCAGTGTCAGGGCTAGTGCTTGTCCCCATTGGATCCGATACCCTCCTAAACTGTGCCACTGACCTTATTCCCCACCACGACGAAGGGGAACCTCTTCACGCCAGCGTAGTGCAGGAACTCGTTGAGCCACATCTTGACGTTCTGGAACGATCCGCGGTCGTCCACGGAGTACGCGAGCACGCAGATGTCGGAGCCGCGGTAGGAAGGAGGTTCAGGATTTGATGGGCTTCTAGCTACTTTATAGCGGGGCTTACCAAGTGAGCACACAGTCATTTTAAGTGAGAAGGGGTTTCAAGCCCTTGGGCTCATAATAAGCCAGAGATCTGCGTTTTCAGATTCAGTTCAAGATTCCGAGACAGCATTAAGAATGTATATTCATGATCTACCTTGATCGATTTTTTCAATCGTTAAAAAACAGCACCTAGATAGACATACCTAGGTCCAGTGTCAGGGCTAGTGCTTGTCCCCATTGGATCCGATACCCTCCTAAACTGTGCCACTGACCTTATTCCCCACCACGACGAAGGGGAACCTCTTCACGCCAGCGTAGTGCAGGAACTCGTTGAGCCACATCTTGACGTTCTGGAACGATCCGCGGTCGTCCACGGAGTACGCGAGCACGCAGATGTCGGAGCCGCGGTAGGAAGGAGGTTCAGGATTTGATGGGCTTCTAGCTACTTTAAAGCGTGGCTTACCAAGTGAGCACACAGTCACTTTAAGTGAGAAGGGGTTTCAAGCCCTTAGGCTCATAATAAGCCAGAGATCTGCGTTTTCAGATACCGAGACAGCATGTGCCTTAAGAATGTATATTCATGATCTACCTTGATAATACGTACCTACCTACCTCGATAATATTCAATAGGTCCAGGAGTTTTTTGGTTAATACTGTCTAGGTGCGGATCCAGGACTTCGTTCAGAAGGAGGCATTGACTTATGATAGTATAGTTTTAACTGAAATCTATTTTTTCAATCCTTAAAAAAAACAGCACCTAGGCATACCTAGATCCAGTGTCAGGGCTAGTGCTTGTCCCCATTGGATCCACGCCTGATACCCTCCTAAACTGTGCCACTGACCTTATTCCCCACCACGACGAAGGGAAACCTCTCCACGCCGTTCTTCACGCCGGCGTAGTGCAGGAACTCGTTGAGCCACATCTTGACGTTCTGGAACGATCCGCGGTCGTCCACGGAGTACGCGAGCACGCAGATGTCGGAGCCGCGGTAGAAGGGGGTCCAGGATTTGATGGGCTTCTAGCTTCTACTTTATAGCGGGGCTTACCAAGTGAGCACACAGTCATTTTAAGGGGTTTCAAGCCCATGGGCTCATAATAAGCCAGAGATCTGCGTTTTCAGATTCAGTTCACGATACCGAGACAGCATGTGCCTTAAGAATGTATATTCATGACCTACCTTGATAACGTACCTACCTACCTCGATAATCTTCAATAGGTCTAGGAGTTTTTTGGTTAATACTGTCTAGGTGCGGATCCAGGACTCCGTTCAGAAGGAGGCATTAACTTATGATAGTATTCTATTAACAGAAATCTATTTTTTCAATCGTTAAAAAACAGCACCTAGGCATACCTAGGTCCAGTGTCAGGGCTAGTGCTTGTCCCCATTGGTTCCACGCCTGATTCCCTCCTAAACTGTGCCACTGACCTTATTCCCCACCACGACGAAGGGGAACCTCTCCACGCCGTTCTTCACGCCGGCGTAGTGCAGGAACTCGTTGAGCCACATCTTGACGTTCTGGAACGATCCGCGGTCGTCGACGGAGTACGCGAGCACGCAGATGTCGGAGCCGCGTTAGAAGGGGGTCCAGGATTTGATGGGCTTCTAGCTACATTATAGCGGGCTTACCAAGTGAGCACACAGTCATTTTTTGTGAGAAGGGGTTTCAAGCCCTTGGGCTCATAATAAGCCAGAGATCTGCGTTTTCAGATTCAGTTCACGATACCGAGACAGCATGTGCCTTAAGAATGTATATTCATGATCTACCTTGATAATCTTCAATAGGTCTAGGAGTTTTTTGGTTAATACTGTCTAGGTGCGGATCCAGGACTTCGTTCAGAAGGAGGCATTGACTTATGATAGTATACTATTAACAGAAATCTGTTTTTTCAATCGTTGAAAAACAGCACCTAGGCATACCTAGGTCCAGTGTCAGGGCTAGTGCTTGTCCCCATTGGTTCCACGCCTGATTCCCTCCTAAACTGTGCCACTGACCTTATTCCCCACCACGACGAAGGGGAACCTCTCCACGCCGTTCTTCACTCCGGCGTAGTGCAAGAACTCGTTGAGCCACATCTTGACGTTCTGGAACGATCCACGATCATCGACGGAGTACGCGAGCACGCAGATGTCGGAGCCGCGGTAGAAGGGAGTGCGGAGGGACTTGAAGCGCTCCTGCCCGGCTGTGTCCCATATCTGGACAAAGATGGGGATTTTTAACGTTCGCCCCCATACTGTTTCACTAATAGGTAATACTATACCGATCGAAATTTTCTTATTAGAACTCCTATGCCAGTGACTCGCACGTGTAACCGAAATGGTTGTACTCGTGGCCTGCGACACAACACTTGTGTCATATATGCTCGCATTTCTATGCCACTGGCATAGGAGTAAGAACTTGATTTATGCTAGTGACACTAGAGTACGGTTATTTTGATCACTTATGTGTGTAACTGGCATAGGAATTAGAATTTTTTTATAGGCGTCGAATGTGTTACAAGTTGGCAGTGACTGTGAAGTCTGCAATTGTGGGTTCGCAGCATGGTACTGGTAGTTATTTGTCTGATGATATTAATACACCTAAGTGTAATAGTTTCGGGCCAGGTTTGTGTAATTTTTCATACATAAATCTGTATACATGCGAATTTCAAACAGATTTTTTTTATTATAAATATTAGATGTCATATACCAAAGAAATTTTTTATGTTTACAGAACAAGTGGTATCCGTTTTAATGTAAAACATTATATCCCGCTCAGTATTAAAATGGGTAAATCCACAAGACTGTAACACCAGTTACCAATTCTTTTACATGTTCTTATATTAATTAAGTAGATTGAAGCCTTCACATATCTACATATAGGGTTAGGCCAGACATACGGAGACTTAGCCCTCAAGTGTTCCGAGGTGCTAGCGAGGCGGATTCCCCTGGGTTAACAAAAAAAAGACATACGCAGACTTCCTTTGGATTAATTAATATAGGAACACAAAAAGAATTGGTAACGGATGTTGAAGTCTTGTGGATTTACCCAAATGCGTCGCACGCGCCCGGGCTTTTTAGCGCCTTTGTTTTAAGTGTAGGCCCTTAGCAAAATGTTGTATAACATGATATTGACTGTGTTGTACAGAAGGAAAACCTTTATGTTCACGCGCAAGGCCGCACTTATCTATGGCAATGATTACAATGCGAAGGCTGTACGTGATCATTCGTTTATAAAAAAAACAGGTGGACTGGACTGCTCAAGCATGTAAAGCCTAACAACTTACTATTTGACCCTCGCCATGTTGCGGATTTTCAGTGACACTAATTTATTTTACTGGCAATGATTACTGTTTGACATCAGCGGCCCTACCGCAAAAATCGAAATTCGTAAATTTCGAGGATTTGTCTCTCTCACTCTAATGACGCCTTCGTTTGAGTGACAGAGAAACATCCTCGAAATTTACGAATTTCGATTTTCGCGGTAGTAGGCCAGGCGTTGAATGTCATCGAATGTCACCGATGTAAACAAAAATAAAATATATCGCGACTTAAACGATTTCATCATAAAAATGCCGAAAAAGATACCAATAGAAGCAAGAAAAATCGTCTTAAATACAATAAAATCTTTAAACCAAAGAAAGGACGAAGGATTGAATAGTATTCCATTGGAAAATGTTTTGCAATTGGTTACTGACATGACATCACATTATTGCCATAGGTAAACTGTTTGTAGCGACACTGTGTCAGGGTCAAATAGAAAGTTGTTAGGCTTTACGGATAAGCGAACACCAGATCACTGTCGGTAAGTCCGGCATATTTTGTTTGTAAGGAAAGTCCGTCATATGCGTCTTATATTGTTGAGTTAGGGGTGGAAATCAGTTACTAGGCGGGCTTTCCTGATAGACGGTCTTACCCGCATTAACCTTATAAGGACGCTCGACTAAATCGGTGACAAAAGTGTATTAATATACAGTATGTATCCGAACGAATGACAAATCTTTTAGGCCAGTGATGACCAAATCTAGTATAAAAGAAATGTTCGAATCTTATTATCTAATATAATCTTATAATCTTATTTCTAAAGCAGAGGTACAGCCAACCAATAGGATAACTAGACTACTCAGGTACAGTCAAGGGCATTAATATATATACACTTCTCCATACTGATCCCTTACAAATGTGTCTATATATTAATGCACTCGACTGTACCATGTCAAAGTGACGCTATAACCCGACTTATAAGTAATCTCGTACTAAGTACTTGTTATTTTGACAAGGTCCTCTTTTTGTCCCTTAACAATATTTAAATTGCAACATTGTCTCAAAAAAATAATCATACTAACAAAATAATGCAGCATACGGAAGGAAAACAAGATCTCCATTGCACACTGTAGTTTGTATTGTAGCTCTAATATCAAAGTATTATACCTTAACGTAATGCAATAGAGTTCAATTTAGATGTGGAAAACTTTGACCTTAGTGACGAAGGTTATGTAATTTGAGGTAAATTTTAGGCTTACAACAAGGAAAATGTTATGTATGAATGTTATGAATGATGCCATTCTAGATACTTATTTGGGTATCTTGTGTGTTTAAGTAATTAAATTTATCATGCCAATGCTATGTCTAAGTGAACAATAAAAATAAAATTTCAAGATTCAAGCCTAACATACATCTTGTTGTTATTAACAGATTCCCTTGGGGTTGCAAGTGTTCTTAGGCTACAGTAGCAGCTTACCATCAGGTGACTTGCTTGCTTGTTTGCCACCGTAATTGTATAAAATAAAGGATTATAAGGTTTACTGACACTGTTCCATACTGTATAATGTATGACAAAATGCTATATAATTTTTATCCCCTTAGTAGAATTAAATGTTTTCTGTGTTTATTTGCTAATATTATATTAAATAACTACTATTATTTTACAAGGATTTCCCCATGATGGAAAACAACACAACAAAAATAACAATAAGGTAAATTATCGTTGGAGCATTTATTATGAGTATTATGAGATGAGTGAACAATTTGCAGAAACAAAGTGCTGAAGAAAACAACCTTTTAACCATAGTCTGATATATCAGACATTCAATGTCAAGCTCACCTCGCCTTTGCCTGATAAATGAAACAAAGGTCTGATTAGGGTTTTTATAGTGTATAAATGAGTCCAATTTAAATACAAGCTCTGATGTGCATGGTGTAATTTTGTACACAGTCAAGTGCAAAAAGAAGTATCGAAAGAATCCGCTCATAAATATGTTACGACATTCTTATTACACAGAATTAGAGTGCACTGGGACATATGAACTGTTTTGTGTACACCTTATTTTGTCTTTGACTGTATAACTGATATGGGCCTCTGATGGTTAAATGGTTACATTAGGTATAGCTCGGGAAATATAAATTGAATGTTTATTTTTACTATAATGTAGGTAGAAAGTTATCAATTTATATTTCACGAACTATAACAAAGCGCCAGTATAGTTTTATTCTTTATTTTTTTGCATAATAGATTCCCAAAGTACCCCTTTAGTGGTCGCTGAAAGCATATGAGGGTGGCTGAAGGGCTGAGGAGAAAATGGAGGGTGTTGAAGCCAGTAACAGCTTAGCAGCTGAACATCATTAGTGAGACTGGATGGAAAAATCATGCTTTAGCGGATGGGTACAGTAGTTAAATTCGCCAGTGCTTTACAACGTCTATAGACATTGAAGATTGTATGATAAAAATGAGTTAATTGAAATTGCGGGGCCGAAAGTGTTATCAAATCTTAAAGATGCAGTTCTTGGTCAGTTATGTTATACATAACTGTATTTTAAGATGTCTTTTACCACTTCTGAGTCTGTCAATAAGTTTGTCTAAACTAGATCAACATAAAGGCAATACACCATCAAACCTTTTTTACAAAAATAATTGTTATGAGAAAAAATTCTAATAGGTATTATTTCAGAGATGTACCTTGTCTTACAGTTATTATAAGACAAAATAAAAAAAATTGTGTGATTTATGTCAGTAATGTGTGACTTAAATGTGTTATTTGTTCTCATTTCATCATTATACTACTTTACATTGGACCAGCTTAAGGGTAGGTTGGGATACCCCCATTTGCCAGAATTTCATTTGCCATAATTTTATTTGCCATCCTATTCAACACACATAATATTGTTTCTCATAACATCTTATGCCATACTTATTGTTTACTATATTAATCATTTGCCAGAAACTTTGTTTCCCATAAAGTCAGTTTTCATAATGTCATTTGTCAGAATCATCGAAATCCGTAATTGTCACATGCCACAACATCGTTTGTCATCCAAATTAGCTACCAGAAAAGACAATTTCCATAATGTTTTTTGTCAGAATCATCGGAATCCGTAAATATTACATGCCATAACATAACTTGTCATCCAAATGACCCTCCACAAAGTGAAACTGCTATTAAAAAGTAGGTTAGGGCAAAACCAACTTGGATTGGTTAGGTTTCTAGGGTAGGGCGGAGTTAAAAGCGTTGACTAAAAAATACTTAAGTATTTTTAATTCATTGTTTACGCATCCTCATTTTTATAAAGCCAAAAAAGGGGGGGCTCGGGGGGCGAAGCATTAAAAAAGAACATATTGTAGTTCCCCCACCCTAACCTGGATAGGTTCGTTAGGTACCTTTCGTCCCTTAGAGCAGAAATAGAAGCCCCGCGCAGCGGGGCTTCGTCGACTGGTTCCCAGAAGCCCGTTTTTTCAAACGCTTGTAACTTTTAATAATATAGCTAGTACTTGTTTGAAAAAAAACTGATAATTACTGATGGCGTTTGAATATTCCATTAAATAATATCATTGCACTTAATAATATGGCCAACAATTAATATGGCAACAATTGCTTCTGGCATTTGAATATTCTATTAAACCATATTATTGCACTTAATAATATGGAAAAGAAATAGGATGGCATTGTATAATTATGGAAGGTAATATCCGGGTAAACAAGCAGTATGTCATACAATTTTTATGGTAAACAAATCATTCGGGCGAATGAAATTCGGGCAAGTTAGATTCGGGCATATGAATATTATGTTAAATAACTGTCGGGCAAACAATAGACAACCGGGTAGGTTGTACAGTCGAGTGCATTAATATATAGACACATTTGTAAGGGATCAGTATGGAGAAATGTATATATATTAATGCCCTTGACTGTACTGTCTTTCAGTGTGAAACCTGTACTGTAATGTCAGCCACAAGTACTTCTGTGTTTTAAAATAAATTAGTCAAAGCTTTATTTATGTCTGTCCAGCTTAGCCCCATAGGTAGATATGTGGACACTTCATTACAGGGATCGGAACCGTTTTTTAGAAAAACCTCGATATAGCTCAATATTTTAAAATGTTTTACGCTTTAGAAGTAGTATTCAACATTTTATGTAATTATTAACATCATATTTTTCAATTACTCCATCAACAATAAATTATAAAGAAAACAACCATTCTTTTGTATGGAGCATAAACCGTTATCCGATCCCTGCTTCATTGAAAGAACATACAAAAGAATTGTGAACTGATGTTATGATGAATTGTTAACTATATCACTTTCTCAGCATTTATGGAACTAATAGAATACTGTCAAGAACAAGCTCTTAAACTAGTTTAGAAGAATATAAGTCCTGAATCATGTAAGCCACAAGATACAAAACGATAATGTAAAACAGGCATCATTTTTGGTACTCAATAAAAGTAAATAAAAAAAAAAGTCTTTTTATTTTAGCGAAGTATGTTGAATTAACTTACTTGTAAAGTATACTGCCTCCCATTCACCTCTATGGTCTTATTCATGAACTCCACGCCTATAGTATGGAAGCTGTGGTCGTCAAAGTGGTTCGAAATGAATCTGCTCATTAGGCAAGACTTTCCCACTCCACCATCGCCCAAAATCACGATTTTCAGCAAACAATTCTTCGGCCCGCTCCTGCCACAGTCACGATCGTTTTCTTCGCCCATTTTTACAATATCACCATATTCCGAAACACTATTTAGGTATTTTATTGATGCAACCTTGAGAGCAAGTAAAATTTACTGGTGTTTAATTAGTGACTCAACTGTTGGGCGTTCTAAACTATAATGTTCACTAAGGGAACTCTTGTTGTGGGATGTAGTACTCCCTCTGCTCTGAGAGCCTCCGAATGGTAATATAATTGTTTTTATGCTCAGCTGATTGTTCAGCGAAATAATTTCCCGTCGCAAATCAAACACAAGTAGGTATTATAATGACGTACAGGCGTACTCTACAAAGACAGACAGAAGTAAATTAAACGTCAATATGTATTAAGTTTGAGCAGGCGACTTTAGGCGGACAATTTATGAATAAGACAATTTATTCATAAATACATTATTGGTAAAGATCCTATTTTTGGTATTTTCAGTTATTCTGCGTGACTAAAATCATAAAATAATGATGTTCATTGCAATATTCAAAAATATCTCCGTCTTCTTGAACTACCGTAACGCGCGCCATCTATTGAAATTTCTAAGAATGTATAATGAATGCTTAGTTATGAGATTACATCACAGAGGGCACTTTTTAAAACAATGAAATTAATTTGTATTCAAATTCAATATGTACAATTTTAAAAGAAAAAACGTAAATATTTTATTTAAAAAGTTTTTTTTATTAAATAATGATTCGTAATTCCATGGATTTAAATAAAAGTATAAACGCACTTTCTGACATAATGTTAACGCCATCTAGGTGTCAGAGCTCTCATTCGAGTATTTGTCTGATGAGCCGACCTTTTAAATTACAATTTCACCGATAGGTGGCCAAAGCTATTCCCTTTGAGAGCGGCGACCAGCGAGATGTCACGTTCGGTGTTCGGTTCGTGCGCTTGACTGAGTTCATTCCGCTTTGTTTTGCGGAGACGGGAGGACGTTTTGTCGTAGTTGCTCGCCGCTCACCGTTCGCCGTATACAATGTTTTTCTTGTTAAATCTATATTTTGTGTGAATACAACTTTCTTTTCTCAAGTTTCGTGTTAACTTTAATAAATCGCGTGCGCGTGTGTGATCGGTAAACAACTTTCCGAGTCAAAACTGTCTGGCGTCGATGTCAATATACTTGTCGGTGGCATTTAATGGGAAAGGTGTGCCGCGTCGTGCCGAGACCTGTTGGGTGGGTGCTGGCTAGTCGGCGTCGCGAGTCGGGAGTTTAGCAGCTGGAATGTTAGGAAGCGAGGTGAGTGGTGGCGTTAGACGTGGGGCGGGGGGGGGCGAGACGGGCGCGGGGAAGTGCATTCACCTCTGACCCGCGCAGGCCGAGCGCCGCTCAAGGTCGGTGCGCCGCCTGAAGGTCGCATGGTCACGTGACGAGGGTTAGACACTGGGGTAGGCACCCCGTCGTATGTCGAACTCGAAGGGCACTCCCTGATATAAGCGTACAAAACGCTCCCAGACCCAAAAGTAGTTACATTTTGAAAGCTCTGATCTGAATATACATACTTTTATATGTATTTGTGTATACCATACCTTTACATTTCATCTGAAAGGGTTTAGCAGCCTTACCGAACAAGAGGTGCCTTTCCCCACGGATGAGGTCAATATTTTAGGTGGTGTACTAGCAGGACCTAAGAATACTCCATGCTTAATATCAGCTCTAGATCTTCTTTTGTTTCGGAGTTATTCAAGATAATGTAAAATATACAGGGTGTCGTTGAAAGTGGCATATTTCGAGAACTGTTCAAGTTAGATCAACCAAACAAAATTGTGTTTGATAACAATAAAATAAACTACACAATGCATATTTTTAACCTGCATCTTGTCCTTATTTTTCATAATAAAAAAGGAGTTTTTGTTTTTTTTTCCATATTTTTTTTTATTTCACGCGGAGGTACACCTACAAAAAAAATATGCATACATAGCCACTAATGTCCACTGTATACATAAATAAAAATATTTCCGTAAATCATCGTGCGTCATGCCAAAAAAAAAAATATTTCAGAAGTAGTCGTTACTGGCATACAAATAAAGTACCAGTGCAGTGTGAACATAAGTTAGTATGTAGGTATACAATCTCTTGACACTTACTGCACAAAATATCATAGACGTAAATTGACTTATTAGTGCATTTTCTATATAAATCAGCCTCTTGTCAATTTTGTATGCATTTTTTCTTTCCACATATATTTTTTAACGTTTTTTCACAAGGCTTACACTTAATGTTTTCCATTTTTCAACAGAAAATGCAACAAATCAAATGTCGAAAACAATACTATGTTTCAAATGTTTATCTCTCTTTTATACAGGGTGGTCCAAACCTTGACGTCAAAAAATTTTTTTTAGATTCCTCACGTTATGAGCTATCAGAATATACCCCATGTATGTTAGCCGATTTTTTGTATTTTTCAAGTTATTAATTTTTGAAAAATTTTTTTTTGAGAAATTCTGGAATTAAGGAATTTATTAATAAAAATAAAACTATTGGGTTTTTTAACTAGTTTCTTTTTGTAATAAAGCATTTACTGACAAAAAAATTAGCGTCCTCAGTTCGATGCAAGTAGGATAAAAAAATACCAAATTCAAAATTTTACGCTAAAAACGCATCAAAATAGCATTAATTTACGTAAATAAAAAATAAAACATATCCCAAGGGATTTTAGTATTCTAAAGACCGCCCTAGACCTTGAGCCTTCGTAAAAGAAAAAAAAAAGTGATACTTAATGATGAGGATTTTTCGGAGTAGTCGGTCAAATAAACTCAAAAAAACTTAAAATTTTAAAGTAGTAAAAAAATACTTGAATAAGTACACAAATTGAGTTTTCGTGTATTTTCTGTTTTTGTTTATTGACGAGAACAACAAAACAGAAGAAATTTTACTTTATTTTGAAATAAAAAATTTAGAAGCTTTTTTTTAAGTTTATTTGACCGACTACTCCGAAAAATCCTCATCATTAAGTATCACTTTTTTTTTGCTTTTAGGAAGGTTTAAGGTCTAGGGCAGTCTTTAGATTACCAAAAATCCTTGGGATATGTTTTATTTTTTTATTTACCTACATTAATGCTATTTTGATGCGTTTTTAACGTAAATTTTTCAATTTGGTATTTTTTATCCTACTTGTATCAAAGTGAGGACGCTAATTTTTTTGTCAGTAAGTGCTTTATTTGTAGTAATACTTTCACAAAAAGAAAATATTTAAAAAACCCAATAGTTTTTTTTATCAATAAATTTCTTCATTCCAGTATTTCTCTAAAATTTTTTTTCAAAAATTCATAACTCGAAAACTACAAAAAATCGGCTAACATACATGGGGTATATTCTGATAGCCCATGACGTAGAGAACCTAAAAAAATTTTTTTGACGTCAAGGCTTGGACCACCCTGTATAGCAAATGTACTAATAAGTCAGTAATGATATTTTGTGCGGTAAGTGTCGAGAGATTATATACCTACACACTAACTTATGTTCACACTGCACTGGTACTTTATTTGTATGCCAGTAACGACTACTTCTGAAATATTTTTTTTTTGGCATGACGCACGATGATTTACGGAAATATTTTTATTTATGTATACAGTGGATATTAGTGGCTATGTATGCATATTTTTTTTGTAGGTGTACCTCCGCGTGAAATAAAAAAAAATATGGAAAAAAAACAAGAACTCTGTTTTTTATTATGAAAAATAAGGACAAGATGCAGGTTAAAAATATGCATTGTGTAGTTTATTTTATTGTTATCAAACACAATTTTGTTTGGTTGATCTAACTTGAACAGTTCTCGAAATATGCCACTTTCAACGACACCCTGTATATTTTACATTATCTTGAATAACTCCGAAACAAAAGAAGATCTAGAGCTGATATTAAGCATGGAGTATTCTTAGGTCCTGCTAGTACACCACCTAAAATATTGACCTCATCCGTGGGGAAAGGCACCTCTTGTTCGGTAAGGCTGCTAAACCCTTTAAAGGATTAACCAGTGACTCAGTAAGTCACGAAAACACTGAGACTGAGTACCAAGCATTTGTACCATTTTGCATGCTTGAAATCCAATTCGATTTTTATTAAATATCCAATAACGATAATCTATCAAGCGAATGTGTTATATTATCCAAGACATAAAAATCAAAATCGAATTGTACTTGAATCTATTATGTATGACTTTTTTTTAATGCATTGCGAATGTGTATTTCCTATAGGTTTTCATATCATATAGTACTTAGTTCACATACTATCATATTATGATGCAATGTTTCTGTCAGGTTAGCCTTAAGGCCTCAACAGGTTTAAGCAGAAATGAAGGTAAATAGCCTTGCAAATTATAGCATTCTCTCAACTCGATGTTTTGTTGAAAATGTTGAAACTTGCATATAAGTCATATAACCTAAAAATACATCTTAACAATGAACAAACCGTCTATTAAGTTTAATATACGTATTTATTACTGATATTCACTATTTTGGATTTATGTAGTTTTTGGATTTAATAGGCCGTGTGGTGACGGCAGTAAGAATACATTTGTCAACACCCCATCTCCTCCTGCGGGTGTCGCAAGAGTCGACTAAGGGATTGAAGTGCCACTAACCATTATTTGATAAAAGATTGATGATGCAGCGTCATCGTAGTGGGCACATTACTGCGATCGCAAATCCGCTTGTCCAGCGTGGCGATTATGGGCGATATGGCGATCAACACGACAAACCATACTTAGCGGCGTGCTAAGTTAGGAGACGTTTATCAATAACGCAGTTAAACTATGTATTTACTAATAAAAAATCTTGTAACAACAAATAATAGCTAGTTATGAAATCTACTTTGCGAAATATATATACACTATATTTATAATTTCAATTTAACCCTTTATAGGGTACCGGTCTCTAAAACGACCACCCTATAGCACTATCTTTTTGTATTTTTTCTTGTGATTTTTCGTACTATATGATGGCGTTGAGGCTTGAACCCCTCGATTTTTTTGAGTCTTGCCCGTTAACGGGTTTATACCACTCTTAACTCCTGCGATTTCTTTTAAATTTGGGTCCTTTTCAAAAGCAGCCCCGAAAACCTGATTCCTCCAGATCTGTGCCCCTACCGCGAAAAACGAAATTCGTGAATTTCGAGGATTTGTCGGTCTCACTCTAATGACGCCTTCGTTTGAGTAACAGAGAAAAATCCTCGAACTTTACGAATGAGCCACAGCACATCCAGATTTGGAGGAATCTGATTTCGATATATTTTTAGGAAAACGCCCATTTGCCAATCAACCTCTTTTCGACTTTATTACCACTTTTTGTAGTATTTAACAAAATACAAACACTACATTAGTTATGCAAGTTACATTTTTCGAACCATAGGTATATTTAGAAAAATATGTAAACACCGCAACGGTAGACAAAACTGCACAATTTGGCAACGCTGTGCCAAGTTGTGCAGTTTTGTCCGCTCATACCCACACTTCGAACCATAAGTATATTTAGAAAATTATGTAAACATGGCAACGGTAGACAAAACTGCACAATTTGGCAACGCTGTGCCAATTTGTGCAGTTTTGTCCGCTCAGACCCACACTTCGAACCATAGATATATTTAGAAAATTATGTAAACACCGCAGCGGTAGACAAAACTGCACAAATTGGCACAGCGTTGCCAAATTGTGCACATTTCTTCGTTTACACATGACATGCATATATTTTCACCCGTGTTGTGCCAAAGACCGCGCTCCCTTTATCATCTATTATTTATTTCTTTAGAAGCACAGTTGCTTTTAGATAGGGTTGCCACTTATCGCAAAGCAAGCAAAAGTCGGAGTTTTGTTTTTAAAAAGCCGGTTAGTTAATTTTTATGTTGATACTTAATTTTCTTTCATATTGCGTCTGTGAAACTCTGAGGGTGAATTCTAAAATAGAACAAAAGCCAGACGGGCGAAGGAAAACAAAAAACAAACTTTGAAAGAAAATTACAATTTTAAATCCAAGCTTCTATAGCAGACTACTTTCTTTAGTAATGCAATTTATTAAGACTAGTCTAACAAACTCAAACTTGATAAGGTTACATCTTTTCGTTGCGATGCTCCTGTTGCTAACTTCCGACGTTCCGACCCCATAATCAGAGATCTTATATTTTTATATTATATCATTCATGGTGGCGCAGGACCGGTCATTGTGGCAATCTTTGGGGGAGGCCTATGTTCAGCAGTGGACGTCTTTCGGCTGATATGATGATGATGATGATGATGATCATTCATTACAACCGACTTGTATTATGTATGCAAAATTTCAGTTCTGTCGGTAATCAGGAAGTGTAGCGGGTTATGAGAAACAAAATATGATTTTACCTTCTTTTTTTTTTTTCTTCGGATGGACTTGAGGGCAGTGTAGATTTTACCTTATTGTTTACTACTTTGGTGTTAAACACGCATTCGTCCGGCTTTATACAAGCGGTTACCGTAGCTGGGGCCTTCTTTCAAAGCTTTTCCCTTCTTTTTTTTACTTGGAACTTTTAATATGATTTTCACTGAGAATCGAGAGCCTGATAGGAGAAAAAAAATATTCTAAGGTTTTTCCCTTCAGTTACCATATTCATTTTGTATGGCGGTAACGGAATGGAAAGTTCGAAAAATGTATGTACATTTTGGGTAAAAAAATTTCTCCCTTTAGGATCGAATGAGCTCACGATTCTGAGTGAAAATCATAAAAATGGCTAAGTTATAAAAAAATATGGGGGGTGGGATGGGAGGTACAACTTGGTTAAAAATGGCCCAGCCAATGAGTTCACGTGCATCATTGGCCCACCTTGTTCATCAGAGTCACATATGGATATGGACTTTGAAATTGATTCTTCAGTCAATCACTTTAAATGATTCGAGTGCTTTTTGCCACTTTGACCATCTATGATTAAAGACCGTCATTCACGTAGCGATAATATTTATTAAGATATCGTAAAATACCTTACAGTACAGCTCGGCACCAACACCACAAAAATTGCTAAAATATATCCCCGTCTTTTTCAAAATAAATGCACTAAAAAGGGACCTATATATATTTGTTGGATTTTTTCACATCATCAGCCTATCTTAGTCCACTGCTGGATGTAGACCTCTCCTAATTACCATGCGTATGGACGCATAAGAAGGTAAATACCCATAATCGCCACGCCGGGCAAGCGGAATGGCGATAGCAGTAGTGTGTCCAACTATGATGATGCTGCTGCCCATCATCAATATTCCATAAATTGAGACATCAATCCCTTGGTCGACTATTACGTTTACGACACACAAGAAGTTTTAGGGTAGTGAGTTGGCGAAAGTGTAATATCTTGAAAACAACGTTTTCTTTATGTATCTAATTGAAGTCTAGCCATCGAGTGAATCTATCGGTTTAACAACATTGGTACATTTCCATTCTTCAATAAAAATTGCAAAAAAACCTCAGACCTCAGCATAATGCGATTGTCAAACTCCTAATGTCGTTTGTAATTAGTTCTGCATCGGCTAAGCAGTTATAATCAGTTAAACAGGTTATCAGAACCAGTTTCAAATCCGTTGTGACTAATCTAATAACCTTTTAAAAAGTCGGTTCACAACAAAAACTATTAAATCTGCCAGTACTTTTAAACCCATGGTACCAGAAAAAGTAGTATAGGTATACTCCATTTCAAATACCATGGCCCGATACCACTGCAAAGTTTTATGTGGCATCGGGCCATGGTATTTGAAATGGAGTATACCTATAGAATCTCTATCAGAAATCTATCTTTGTAACGAAACATGCGTATCAACGCCCTCGTAGAAAAAAGTTTGAATATGAAATAATAATATATATTAGTCAAAACATTTTTTTTCTAATACCAATAGTGCATACCTACTATCTTTACAATTAATTTTTTATTGCGTTTTTTCATAATTAACGATTTTCGCTTTCACATCGTTACCGTAACCTTAACTGTTACTGTTATTGAGTTATTAAAAAATAAGTTTAATAATTGAACAGGTGTTGTAACATTTATTACATCCTAATGTTACTTATTTTGACATGTACCGTGAGTCACCTGAGATTAACTTTTATGTTTTTATTAAGGTTCTCTCACCCTTGCAGTTCCATTTTATTAAGTTTTTGTCCTAAGTAACGTGGCACATTTTACGGAAATCAAATAAACACCTTGCATATATAAAACTAGAAAATTAAGTTTACCTTTCTGTTAGTATATGGTTGTGATAATCGTAAAACTATAGGATAAGGTTCTCAAATCGCCTGTTTTTTTAGGGTTCCTTAGCCAAAATGGCAAAAACGGAACCCTTATATTTCGCCAAATCTGTCTGTCCGTCTATCCGCAGCATAGCTCAGTGGCCGTTAAAACTAGAAATCTGCAACTTGGTACAGGTATACATATTAATCATGCCAACAAAGTGATATAATAAAAACTAGAGAACATTATTTTCTTCGGGTACCTCACGAAAAAATTGTGTCTCTGTAACTTTTGATCCGTGGGTCCAAAAAATATGAAAAAAATAATTTCCAACATAATTCGCCCAGCCGTTTTTGAATAACTACTGAGAATGGCCCGACATGCTCCGAGAATCGTGAACCGATTTTCAATTTCTGTTAATTGCACGGGTATAACCCCTACATGGTCCCGTTGGCACCAAGTCTGGGTCTCATGATGGGATCTTGGAGAAATCGGTTAAAGTCGGTTAATAATGTGAAAATTTAGATATATCACGTTGTAGTTGACTGTACACTGTTAAATATTACCTTCTCTTTTGCCGAATCGGGAAATACGAAAACCGGTAACGACTTGCAATCGATTGTGTAGTTGCATCATTCCAAGATATATAGGTCATTGAAATATTTGAAATTGGCGTTTTGTATGGAGATTTATGAGGAAAATTATATTCCGCAGATATGATTTTTTTGGATTATTTTTTGATGTCCAAGATTATTAGATCGACTCAGCTCGTGGTTCTGAGTTGAATAAGCCCAAGCAAGTTCAGGGGCCCGCTTCTCTAAAGCTTGAAACTTGTAATACAAGTGGAAGTCTCTTATTGGCACTGTAAGTTAGATAACGACGAAAAAATATGAGAAAAACACTGTACCCAGCTAGGGAATCGAACCCGGTTGTTTTGAAAAAATAAACTTACTCTATTTCTATTCAGGTATCGTTTGTGTAGGTCATGTGTCAAACATGATGTATAAAATGAATGGAATTCATTGTTTTCACGTACTTAAGTTTATTTTACTAGTTCATATTTATCATTTATCAACGCCGTTTTCCATATTATTAAAATCGATGACATGGTTCCCAACCCAAGAACAGATCTTCGTAAGTCTTATAGAGTTATAGATATTCCAATACTGACCGATTTGAATGGGCCACCCTGTATAATGGCGTTGCGGCTTGAACCCAGGATTTTTTGAGTCTTGTCCGTTAAAGGGTTAATTATTAAATGTAATCTTTTATGCAAACGATCCTATTGTTGAAAATCTGTAACCTATCGAATCACTTATATTATAATTTTTCTTATATGCAAATAAAAACAAAATATAAGTAATTAAGGCGGCCATATTGTGAGTTGTCTGCGAATAACTCGGATTAGCACCAGACTGCATTTGACAGATTATGTCGACTTTCTCTCCCCCTCATAAGAGACCTTCAACCCCAGAACATTGAACATACGTATAGAAACAATACATTGCTGGTCTGTGTGGAAATGTGTAAGTACAGTCTTTATCAGATACATTGGAGCGGCCAAGGTGTTCACAAATATATAAGGAGGATTATATAAAAATATGTAGTTATGGCCGAGTCCATGTTCAGATATTTTTAAGTACCTACGACTCCTACGAGTATTTAAGTTATTTATGTATACAGTGTGAGTAAATGGGTAATAATACGCATATTCATGTATTAATAGTTGACAAATATAAATTAACTGCACAATTCATTTTAAAATTAAAATGAATTGGTTACGGGCTCGCAACGATCAAGCTGCGCGCTCGCTTCGCTTTCGCCTCGCTTGTAAATCGCAAGTGTGATAAGGCCCTTACGCATTAGGAGGTAAATGCCCATAATCGCCACGCTGGGCAAGCGGTGAATAAATATTCAAACGATCAATGTATTGCGTCAAAAGCTGCGAGTAGATGCTATCTGTTACTCTCAAACTAACACTAACAACGGTTCATTTTGGAGTACATTGCTGCTCACTGTTCTTTTCTTAGAAAGTTAATTACTTTTAAAATTACATTTTTGACTCAAAAACGCTCATGGATTGCGTAAAAATCTAGGTAGTTCTCGTTCCTCGATTTCAATAAAAAAGCCTTCATGATGGTAACACACTGTATATATTCAGATCTGGACCGCAATCAGTACGGAATAGTTTATGGTATTAGGTCCAAGTTGCGCCATAAATGGCGAAACATACCATTGCAAAGCGGTTGGCTTGTTGCACTGATTAATTGAAAAGTAATTAGACAGTTTGCAATTTATTTAAGAGGGTTTTAAATACTAATTAACTCCCTTTACAGTTTCAAAGTAAACATTAAAATTTATATTTTTGGAACAACTCATATTGTTTTGTAAATTTTTTTTTAGTTGTATTTTTTAAGTAGTAATAGTAACACTGCTATATTATGTAGGTTTATAAATATAATATTAGATGTCATATAGCAAAGAAAATACATCGGTATTTTTTCTTTGGTATATGACAAACAAATATTTTAATAGTATTCTGGCTTCTTAAAAAGTTTCCGGTTTTCGAATATTCGTGTTTTTATCTTGTCATATATGAATTATTGAGAACAACAAAGTTTAACGTCATTCTTGTATTACGGTGTAAAATTTCATGTAACGACTTTTGGCAACAAAAATGTCGGCAAATTCAAATTTTCTGTGAGCGATCAACAATACACGCCAATTTTTTTAATTTGATGCCTTTTTTGTAAGGCAAAATAGTATTTTTTATGAAAATGTTTCAAAAATATAGTACTTACAGGAAAAATGAGGAAAAAAAATAGTACACCTATTTATCGTACCGTTTCAAAATACCAAACAATCACAAAATTGAAGCCGCTGGTATTTTACGTACTATATTGTTATTATAATATTTTAAAGTACAGTCGAGTAAAATATAGTGTGATACTAGATATAATATATATTATAGGCGGCAACATACTATAATAATTAGTATAACTAACTTTCGTAACACAATTGACGCGATCGTGGTTTTTGTTTTTTTAAGACCTTAACTATGTACAATTTTTTGGCAATCGACGCTGACTATATTTTTAATTATATTAGTGTTAATTGGACGTGAAATGTCTTGTTTTTTACCCGCTGCAGCTTCAATAACTCAGGAGACGGCTTCGGCATTTTTCTCACAGAAATAGAATTTGTTTTGACGGGGTTTTTGCGATACCAACCGCCATTGGTTTATTTATTTACTTGAATAATTAACGTCTAATAATTTGTATATGTTTTTGACGAATGTCGTTCATTGGTTGCCTTAAGGCTGAGCAACACCGGTTACGTGTGCAGCACGCAGCCGGTGCAGTGTGGATTGACCTTGAAAATAAAGCGATCCCGTAGGAAAATAGTACATTGTGCATCAAGGGAGGTAAGTACGGAATTACTATTATTATTCCGCTTACCGACCGTCATGCATACAATGTTTTTCATCACACTTGCCGACAAAAAAAAATTTTTTTTAAGAAAAAATATTATTAAATGACGTACTGACATTTCTTTTACTCCCTAGGGAATTTAACTTTTCTATTACTCTATGCATGCAAGCAATGGCGCGCGTAGACAGCAAGTGTGATGAAAAATAACTATTCATTAAAATATATGGACCAAGATTGCAAATTCATGCTTTAATAAAATCCGGTTTTATTTGCAAACTGGAAATAACTAATTCAAAATCGTCACCGTATTTTACGAATCAGTTTAGTTTGAATCGATTTTTTATAACATAATTGACTTATAATCAATTTTAAGGATTCCAGCAATAGAAAAATGTTTTTTTTTTTTATTTTCCATCATTTTAGATATTCTCAATCTTTTGAATCAAGTCATAAATGAACTCCGCTCCGCTTAGCCAAGTTGCCAATCGCTAACGCTTACTAGCGTATCGTAGTTTTCCCTCTGTCACTCTTTCATATTAGTGCGACAGACAGTTAGCTGCCTTACATTTACGATTGACGATTAAGCGTTAGCGATTGGCAACATGTCTAAGCACCCTGCTCAGATATTTATAAGCACCCTGGCCGGGACATATCTGGATGCTTAGCCAAGTTGCCAATCGCTAACGCTTGGTAGCGTATCGTAGTTTTCCCTCTCTGTCATTCTTGCATATTAGTGCGACAAAGACAGTTAGCTGCCTCTCGTCTACGATTGATTTTTCGTTAGCGATTGGCAACTTGTCTAAGCACCCTGCTCAGATGTTTATAAGCACCCTGGCTGGGACATATCTGACAGTGTATGTAGGAGGGCCCGCTTTACGCCTGTGTGTGTGCGGCCGGTGACCTTGCTATCGGTACTTTTATAATTTCATTCAAATACAGCTGGATTCGACTTTACTGCAGACGGTTCGTGACATGGGGCCCGTTTTTCGAACGCTTGTAACTTGTAATGCAAGTGGAAGTCTCTTTTTGACACTATTAATGAGATAAGGACTTCCGCTTGTATTACAAGTTACAAGCTTTCGAGAAATAGGCCCATGGCCGCAATTCATTCGAATAGAAGCTGCTTCGACTTGACTTCTGAGGCTTTACCGCGAACCACAAATGTAGTGTTGCATCTCTCTCGCACTTGTGAATTCGTACGTAAGTGTGACAGAGAGGCAACACTTCGTTAGGTATGGCGAAGATACCTCTACTAGTATTTTTCGTCAATGTGCATACATACATACTACAAGTGGACTGAAATAAGCTAATGGAATGGTATGAAACTATAGAAATTACACGCCACCGGTACGCGTTGGGCTTTGGCCGAGGGTGCTCCGGACGAGGGCTCTCTTAATGGGTCGAAACATGTCGAGCAATCATCGACTTAAATACGTGAGTAGCCCGGTTCGTCTCGTTAGTTATAATTGTAAAATACTATAAAAATTAAAAACAGACCCAGTCAAGTGTTGCTGTTCATACCTCTTAAAATAGCTACATTTCATACAAAATCTATGAATGCAGATCTCCCTATTAAAAATAAGAAAAACATATTTTTACCAAAACAGTCTAAGTCTATCGGCTGATATGATGATGATACGCACGACATGAGTAAATAATTATACGTGATGAGTTTAACCTTTATAGTAATTATGCCGTACGAAAGTTTAATAAATTAAATAAGGAGCGCTTGTATTACAAGTGAGACGCTTTAGAGAAATAGGCTCCCAGTAGTATACATGTATTTCATCTACAGCGTTACCACTGGCTCGCGACTCTCACTACTTTCGTGTGAGTGCCGGGCGGTGACCTTGCTATCGGGCGGAAGTGAGTCAACCGTCGGCGGTCCTTACCCGTGGCCCGTGTACCGCGTACCGAATTTACTCTACAGGCGTACCGCTTAATTGAGGGCGGCCCTGCGTTATGGGAGGAGGGACTAGGGTTGTCTGACTTATTATATTATACAGTATTGTATTGTATTTTACCTCTATGTACGTTACGATTTACGAAACGCATAAAGTACGCTAATAGTAGGTACATTTCCTAACTAGCGCGGGAAAACGAGGGCGACAATCACTCGAGTTAAAAAAAGTTTTTGCACGTGTAAGGGACGATTTTTTTCATAACATGTGCGTCAAAAAGAGAAATGACCGCGCACGAAGCGTGCGCAAAGTTAGCTTTTGCGCACTAGTTAGGAAAAATACTTTATTTTGAACTTATAGCAAGTAATCTCTTATTACCAGCAATATACTGTTATTTTTTCTGCATGTATCTACTTTTATATGTTCCAAAAAATTTACTGTGTCTTTAGTTATATTATCTTTTTTTATTTGTTTTTATTTTTGTACACATTTAAAAAAATTGTTATAAGTCGGCCCTTTCCTTACCAGTGGCACGTGTAGGTACCGCGTACCGACTTTACAGGGCGTACCGCTTAATTGAGGGCGGTCCTGCGGTAGGTACGGGAGGGGTAACTAGAGTTGCCATGTTGAAAATGTTGTACAATGTTGTGCTTAAAGTCTAGGCCTGTTGCCGCGAACACCGAAGTTCGTTTTCGGGAATTTGTCTCTCACTCCAACGAAGGCGTCATTTTATTGACAGAGAAAAATCCCTGTAATTTGCGTACTTCTGGTAGCAGGCCTGACGTGTATACTTCGGCATGGACTTAAGGCGTCATTTGACAGAAAAATCCCCGAAATTTGCGAACTTCGGTGTTCGCGGTAGCAGACCGGGGTGCTTAGACAAGTTGCCAATGGCTAACGCTAATCATCAATCATAAGCGAAAGGCAGCTAACTGTCTTTGTCGCACTAATATGGAAGTGACAGAGAAGGGAAACTACCATACGCTACTAAGCGTTAGCGATTGGCAACTTGGCTAAGCATCCGTGTATACTTCGGCAAGGACTTTGGCTTGAAGTTCCCAAGGAATAATAATTAGCATAATTAGCGTAAATGACGACGAGGTGGCGCGTTGCGGTATTTATTTTGCGGTTAAAAAAATTGCCATCTCTTTAGATATTATTTTCATATTTCATACTTTCATATTATTTATTCATTAACAATACATAAGATTGTCTGTGATAATTTAAAATAATTTAATATTACAAAAACTTCCTACTAGTACTCAGTTTATATTTTTTCCTATTTAGTACTTAGTTTATATTTTTTGGTTCATTTTATAAAAATGTTTATATATCTTTTATTACTATTAACGTGTATGCTTCGTGTACGTCAAATGCTATGAAAAGTCAGCCATATTTGTTTAATTTTTTCTTGGATTGTACTGCGAATGTTAAACCTATGTAATATGAGAAGCCTATATTCAGCAGTGGACTGAGATAGGCTGGTGATGTTACCTAGTCCTTTTTAAAAAGGAATCGTAAGGTCCTATAATTAAGTGTAACTTGAATAAACCTCTTCATGATTACCTAATTAGTCTAATTACCATGCCGATTTCTAAGAATGAACTTTTGACAGTTATAGATTAATCCTTAGTAATATAGTCTTAACGTCATATATTATATACAGTGTGTGGCCTTGAACACGGGAGAAAAATGAAATGGGTGACTCCTTAGGCTATCCGCTATAATCCTGTAAAGGTCCCGATGTTTAAAAATTAATAAGTTTGGAGATATTGTTATTCAAAGTTATGGACCCGAAGTACTGGATCTGGGCATCACGATATCGTAGATTGTCAGTCGCAAGACATCAAGATAGTATACCAGGTACTGAGTCATAATACAATGTTACAAAAATGATAAGTTATTAATAACTTTTAAGTCAAAAGAACCCATAATAACAAAATTTCCATGGAAAAAAAAATCAAAAAATAAAAATATATTTTTTTAATGACATATGTGGAAATGATTGTTGCTTAGCTTATTAATGCACCATTTAAATTTTCGCCCCGGTTGTAGGCCACACACTGTATAAGGTTCAATACTAAACTGTCAAATGATCATTCTTAGATATCGGCAACTATAAAGAATCTACCTAGTTCAGCTAACGCCCGTATTAGATATATACATATGTATACATAATCCGAGTAGGTATAGGTATCAAGTACATAACCTTGATACTCAGACATGACGTGTATGGAAATCAGGAGAATGTACTCGTAGCCTCGCGCTAGTACATAGCCTGCTACCGCGAACTTCGAAATTCGAGCATTTATCTCTGTAGGCCTAGACAAGATGCCATTCTGCAATCGTATACGATAAGCGATAAGTCACGTGACCATAATAATGTATGGAAATGGTCACGTGACTTTTCGCTCCAATTTGTCTTTCTCATTAATGCCCCGGCCACGACATTGGTCTAAGGCGACCAGCGGCGAGCGAATCCATGAGTTGGAGCGGGATGCCGATATGGGTTCGAGAGGGAGCAGCATACGTTTTCCGCTAAGCCGGTCGCCTTAGACCGATGTCGTGGCCGCGGCGTTAATGTTTATTACTTGTCGCTTATTTAACATAAATTTTTCGAACTATCCACTCCGTTACCGCCATACAAAATGTATGAAAAATGGAATGAAAAAAATCCTTGACACTAAAATTTGCTCCTATCAGGATCGTAAAAGCTCACGATCGCGTAACTTTGAAAAAAAAATGCGAATCAGATCTAATTTTCATTTATACCAAGATAACGCGATTTCATCGAGGAAAAGTCAATTGAGATAGATGGCAAGGAGTGAAAGTAACAGTGACATTGATTATTTTTGTAAAAACCCGAAAAAACGAAAAAAAAAAGATTTTTTTTTTTCGAAAAAAGCTTGATTTTTTCTGTCATTTTCTAAGCTAGTACTCGCGTAAATGCCGTGTGGTGACGGCAGTAAGAATACATTTGTCACCACCCCAACTCCTCCTGCGAGTGTCGTAAGAGTCGACTAAGGGATTGAAGTGTCACTGACCATTTTACAAGATTGATGATGGGCCGCGTCATCACAGTGGACACATTACTGCGAGCGCCAATCCGCTTGCCCAGCGTGGCGATTATGGGAATTTACCTCCTAAGGGTGAAGACACATTTATCAGCATGCGTACGCATCTTGTCTATAGAAAATGTCAGTTTAGTATGGGACCGCGTCCAGCTTTCCGCACGCGTACGCATGCTTACACGTTTCATACTAAACAGCCAATTTTATTAGACAAAATGCGTACGCATGCTAATAAATGTGTCTTCACCCTAATGCGTCTATACGCATAGTTAATAGGAGAGGCCTACGCCGAGCAGAGGACTATCATAGGCTGATCATGATGATGATGACTCGCGTAAAGGTGCGAGCGAGTCTAGAAAGTAAGTGCGCGTTAATACCGCGACTGCAGTTCATGGTACGGCTACTGCACATGCACTCGTTGTTATTGAAAACGGCACGAAAGCGGACATGTTTAAAATAAATAAAATAAAGAGTTCTCAGTTTCGTTTGCAAATAATAACATTCCTCTTTTACTTTTTGGTTAATATTGAAATATTTCTTCAGCGCTTAAAGTTTTAAAAGTCTTTTTTTAGTATTACATATTCACATTTTTTATAATTATTTTTATTTTATTTTATTTTATTTATTTGGAAAAATTAGTAGTAAATGGGTATTGGGTAGTTCTGCAATAAGGAACCAATCCACACGAATTTGTCATTCTAATTAACACCTTAAATCAAAACTAACACGTCAATCTTTATTTTTTTATTATATAACAATTTATTAATTAAAGAGAAAGTAAACAATGATAATAACACTAAAATCTAAAATTAAATATCTAGATAAAAAATACATCTTTAAAATGACAAATTCGAGTGGATTGGTTCCTTTTTGCAGAACTACGTCCATTATCGTTACAAACCTGACTGAAATTAAGGAATTTCATTTCACGCTAATTGGATGTCCCTAGCAATGTAGTTTCATAACTTGCGAAACTTCTATAGATAATGTTCTCGGCAATTTAAATTTTACAAGCTATCTAATTATGCCAAAACCGTTGTCATATACATGCGTTTTAAGGTACATTTTTATGCCTTGTTTACTCAATTGTGAAATACAACATTCTTCATAACATTTTTTAATAAGATCTTGTGGAAACATTCTCAATGAAAACTTACTCTTAAATTCTCATGAAAATTCTCGGAATTTCCAAGTATATTGGATAGGTGTCCTTAAAAGCGAAAGACTCGTATAATAAAAATCATAACTAGGTACTTACATATTTTGGATTATTGTAGATTTTTAAATGAAAACATGTCATTAACTTGCTTACAAACCATGATGCTTAGCCAAGTTGCCAATCGCTAGCGCTTGGTAGCGTATCGTAGTTTTCCCTCTCTCTCACTCTTGCATATTAGTGCGACAAAGACAGTTGGCTTCCTTTCGTTTACGATTAAGCGTTAGCGATTGGCAACTTGTCTGAGCACCCTGTTTATCTAGTACGTAAATAGTATCTAAAGTTCTACTCTATATTATAAATGGATGCCTTTACAAGTAACGGAGGACCTACCGCGACCAACTAACGAAGTGTTGCCTCCCTGTCACACTTACGTTCAAACTCACATGTGCGAGAGAGAGGGAACACTTCGTGGTTCGCGGTAGGGCCTCTGAGTTTTGCCTTTTACTCTTACAAAACCAAAGACCCTGGGTCAAAAGTAACGGTCCATTATTGCAATGTGTATGTATGACATGATACCATACAGGGTGGCTTCGAAGAAGAGATCAGTTTTACTTTTTTTGAATGGCTCATTAAAAACAAACAATTTTTTTTATCATTGATTTTAAAATCTTGAATTTATAGATGATACTCGTATTGAGGTACTAAAACGCATTAGCAGTATCGCCGTGTCTCTTTGATTTACACGGGAATGCGTATCTTTTGTTCGTGTTTATAGCCGATAGTTCATAGCTTCGTAGCTCGCAGTGAGACCAGTGCCTAAAAACGTGAGTACCCGCGTGAAATACAATTTTAGTACGAAACTACACTCAACACAACAAATTACAAAACCAGCCAGCCAATTACAAATTACTATTAAATTCAAGAATCATGCGTTGCTTTAGCGTGCAGACATAAACCGGCAGACATGTTTTGACGGCCGTCGCCCCAAGGCTGAACGCATCGGCTTAATATACGTAACATATAAATACCTATACCTAGTTATATACACGATTCAACGTATACGAACAGGTGATTCGGAGTAGGTGATGCGCGAAGCGCGAACCACAATTTTAAGTCCCTCATACTTGTGTTAGCAAGTGAGAGAGAACTGTGTACCAATTTGGGCATCTCCATCACTCTAATTGAGGCGGCATTGGAGTAACAGAGACGATTTCTTTACGATTTTGTGATTTGGTAACACATTTATTGCCTTCCAGCCAAATAAAATATCCGCGGGTGCAAAAATATTTGTGACACGACAGTCGGGTACCTACAGTTGCACACTTATCTGCATGGGTCACAACGGAAGAACAGGGTTGGCTTGGCCAGCTATAGTTGTGACCCTTTTGTGTGCATATTTGTTAATTGTTTCTCTGTCAACTGTGTTTGTCATGAATACATTTTATTTCTTTCTTTCTATCGATCGAATCGACACTCCATTCCACTCCAAGATCCCGACAGTCGGATCGGCGGATACACGATAGTCACGATACGATAGGGATGCGGTAGATATTTTTACAACATTGAGTTATTCTTTGTGTTCTTTTTGTCAAAAGTCATGTGTAGCTATAGATTGATAGCTCGGATATGGAAACGGACAAAAGATAATCAATACACGGCGACATTTTTGTAGTTCATCGCTGAGCTAGTAGTAACTAAAGTGGATGAGCGAGTAGCTACAAATATCGCCGTGTCTTCGTATAGCGTTATCTTTTGTTCGTTTTATAGCCGAACTATCAATCGCTAATTCGCTATTGGTGATACCAGTGCCATAGTATCTAGTGTACCTACTGCGATCCCGACTATCGGGTTGTCACGCCTGTGCGCGAAATCGTAAAACACCCAACATTCGGGTTCCCGGCACTGAAAGTGTTAAGTTTATTAATGTAAACGAATTGAAAATGGCCTAACTGCCTTTTCGCGGTACACTTTGTAACTTTAATCGTACGTTTTTGGATTCGCGTGCTTGTGCCTATAACTTGAGTTATAATTATGGCCGCATTGATCACGTATAATCATGGTCATTGGCCATCATCTGGCCTGTGGATACGTGCCTAATTTATATCATTTTTAGGGTTCCTTCCTCAAATAGTAAAAACAGAAAGTTTACTGAGAATTCACTGTCCGTACTTCTGTGACCAGTAGCTGTACCGGCATCAGTCAACAAACAATAGGACTACAGGAGTAGCCAAGATGCCATTCTGCAATCGTATACGATAAGCGATAAGTCACGTGACCATGATAATGTTTGGAAATGGTCACATGACTTTTCGTTCGAATCTGTCATTCTCATACATTTATTACTTTCTTTATTCTGCTGATGTTCTGAACTGACACCAGAATTAGCATTAGCATGTAATCTGTCGTAGAGCGGTACGGAACCCTTTGTGCACTGGTCCGACTGACACTTGACGGATTATACATATGTTCAATCGTCACCAGAACTCAAGGATTTTCTTAATAATAATGTATGACTCGACGTCTCGAGCCTTTAAATCTTGAGTCATAACATAACGAAAACATGTTGCTTTCTCACGATTGTTTTAATTGACAGCCTTTTTAATTTCACTTGCGCGGTGTTTTTCGGTACTCGGTAGTCAAATCATGCGAGGTTTTGGCCCACTTTATGTTAATTTGATATTTTGGATACGTAATGTAAGTCAAATGATACTGATAATACATTTTGAATTTATGGGTAAATTTTGGGTTATTTCTACAAAGAATCAAGAGTTCTTTCGGGAAAAAATGTCCCATGGTTTTTTTACTATTTTGTTTACATTTGCCATACACTTTGCATGGCGGAAAATGTACAGAAATTTCGGGACATTTTTTTCCTTTTTGGATATAATTTCGAAATGGACAAAATAAAAATAAATGCTTATATTACGTCGCGGTGCATTTGACATATACGGACTGAAGGCTTTCCAAAAAACACGATTGTCGTGTTGCCCTCCTGTCACACTTACGTTCGAATCTATAAGTGCGGTAGAGAGGCAACAAAGGTTCGTAGTTAGCGGTCGGCCTGACAGTCGATTCTGAAAGATGTACTGGGTGCTTAGACAAGTTGCCAATCACGAACGCTTAATCATCAATCATAAATAGTCAGCTAACTGTCTTTGTCGCACTAATATGAAAGTGACAGAGAGGGAAAACTACGATACGGTACGATTGACGATTAAGCGTTAGCGATTGGCAACTTGTCTAAGCATCCAGGTATGCTGGTTAAACTCACAAATAAGTCGGCGGGAAATCTTTTATAAAAATATAATTATCGTCAAAAAATAAATGTGCAAAGGCTGTTACTTTCTCAATACCCGAGCGAGGCCATTATGCGAATTTAAAAAGTCATATCATAATACAAAGCTCGCATAATTATACGACTTTCGAAATTCGAACGCTTGTGTTATACGATATAACCCTCTCAATTCGCAAAACATTTTTTCGTCGTTCGTACGTCTGAAGCGTGTTATTTTGACTTCAAATATATTTAATACGGGCGAATCTCACCGGGGGTTAGTGTAGACATAATAAATCATCTCATTTAGATATAGTTTACTTAGTATCGCAATGAAAATGTGATCCATACAAAATAATTCAGCAAGCAATGTAATGCAATGCGACATACTACTCGCACATTGACGGATATTTTATGTAACATACTCGATATTTCCTCGAATCGAGGACCGATTTTCAATTTTTCAAGTGTATCAGGGAGGCAACACTGTTCGTGGTTCGCGGTTGGGTCTCACTCACCCCCTTATACATAAACTTCTGCTAACTTAACAAGCCGCTAATAATTCGTCCCTTTTGCTCTTATGGACACATTGTTAAGACCGAGAAGGGGGTAAGGCTGTATAACAAGTATGCGTAATCGGAAACAGTGTTACCACTGTATGCTTAGCCAAGTTGCCAATCGCTAACGCTTAGTAGCGTATCGTAGTTTTCCCTCTCTGTCACTGTTTCACATTAGTGCGACAAAGACAGTTAGCTGCCTTTCGCTTACGATTGAGCGTTAGCGATTGGCAACTTGTCTAAGCACGCTGGTCCGAAGGCGATGCGCTTGGTAACTTCGTGAATCAGATTCGAGTTTCGCAACGAAACGGCCCGCTTCGCGGAACGGTGACTCACGGACCCAGGTCCAGGGACGTTGAAGAAATTTGAATTTGGAACAGCGATTAAGATCGGAGCAAGCGGTGATTATACATTTCGACTTTATTGCGACGGAAGAGAGTCGAAACGTGGTAAGTTTTACTTTTGGGCGACTGAACAGGGTTACCTAGTCACAATTGAAGATCGAAGAAGTCGAAATTTATACAAAATCTAAAAAAACTATCCAACTAAATGCTTTGTACTTGGGGTGACAGAGATAATCACAGATGTCATATATACCATAGATCAAGCAAACGTATCTACTTAGCGTGTCAAATGAATTCAGTGAAATCCACTGAGTTGTCCGTCTTTAATCGCAGCTTGCAGCTTTCGGGCGTCAAATTTTGTAAGTTGAAATGAACAAAAACATTAATAATGCCTCCTTAAGTAATATTTATTGCAACAACACAAAAAATATGAATACTCAAGGGCCTGAGACATATTTAAAATCTTAGGCGAGTAACAACTTCAGTACAAAATCTGACACGCTCGGCCGCCATACAAATGAATGAATTTTGTTTCTTATATCCAGTCATATACCTGTGGAGATAGTAGTACAATAATTTTCTCTTTATGTATCCGATTATACAAGGCAATTCAATATACATAGAGCAGCCAAATTATACGATCTGGCAGCCCTGCGACTGAATTCAGTTTTGACTTTGATCGTGGTAAAGTGAAATTTGCGTTGGTTTGGTTGGTGTCTTTATGATTTTTTGGAGTTTAAAGTTAAGGATGATATTGACTATACAAGTTTGACAACGAGAAATTAGTCAGTTTAACACTGAATAGGTACTAGGGTTTTTTTTCATTCGGACCTCACACAGGGTGCAAAACGTACTCTACGAAATTCGATCGTTACACAAAACGTGATTCGTTGATTTCGTAGAGCGAGGGATAGAATAGCGAATGCTCGTTTGGTCTGAAGGGACCTAAACACTGAATACTAGGGATTTTTTTTCAATCGAACCTTACACAGGGTGCAAAAACTACTCAACATTTTGCTGCAAGAAGTTTTTTAGTGGGATATAATATAATGCATTTTCTGAAAATTCTTCTTTTCTGAGAATTCTTACAAAATACATAAGTCCTAATTTTTTTAATCAAATAGCAGTATTTCCTAACCTCAAATGTCATTAATTTAACTCAAAATAAAAAAATCATAAAAAAGTACCATATTTTTTTACAGTGGTATGGTATATTTATTTATTTTTACGCGTGGTTTTTGGTCAATACTGATATATTCCGTGTCAATACTGTAATGCTAAATATAAAAACCCTACTCTAAATACACTTTTGTTCTAAAACTGCCATGTTTGCCTATGTTTACTATATGAGTCCGTAATTTTAACCGACTTTAAAAAACAAGAAGTTTCTGCAACGCGAATGTCCGTATGTACGATTCAGTTTTAAATTTGAATCTTCCACGTTTTTGTAGTAAAATTTCGGACGCTGGTATCAAGTGAGTCATGGCAGAGACGAAATATTTTTTAACTTGCTGACTCATCAAAACGAACTTATAGAATTGGAAGTGGAACTAGGCGTTATATTTAAAAAAAACTGTGTTTCTGTTAGTGTGACGCTTTAGACCAAAAATAATACTTATAAGTAGGGTTAGCACATGCAATTTTTTTCTGTAAAAAACTAGTGTCTTAGCTCTTGCTGTTATTTTATTGAACTATACAGGATGTCCGGTAATTAATGGACAACCTTTCAACCACTAATAGGACACCTTATACTGGTCCAGAAAATCGACATTCATGTATTGTAATAAACGATTTTATGAGCCATTACCTACCCTAAAGTTGTGCTTTGAAAGCAATTACGTCAAATGTTACCTCTAAACAACCGCCCGCCGTTGGTTCTGACCGCGTAGACGCCGCGTCAACTTTAACCGATTGTAACTTTTTATGTGAAATTATTATTACAACGTATTGTACCATTTCTTAATCAGCATTAAGTAAGTTATTTTTTGACAAGTTGGCCATTTTAGTTTCCATACAGTTTTTTCCTACGACAGACGATTGAACGTGTAATAAATGTAAGTAAAAAATGTTTTTCTTTAACTTAGGTTTATTTTGTGAAAAAACCGTCGAGAATAGGAAGATGATTTAACACCAGCCGGTTAGTAGCACTATTCAAGATTATTTCTCAAAAAACAGAACGTAAAAATCTTGCCTTTTGTGATCTCCAGGGTCTTTGCAGTGAAATAAGGAATCAAAAAAATTTAATTTCGAAAAGTGTGAATATCTCGAAAACCAGAAGACTTTTACTAAACATGAATGTCGATTTTCTGGACCAGTATAAGATGCCCTATTAGTGGTTGAAAGGTTGTCCATTAATTACCGGACACCCTGTATAATAAAAACATGTTAAATGATTGGGCAAGTGTATTACAACCGTTATTACATCCTAATGTTACTTATTTTGACATGTTCTGTTAGGCACCTAAGATTAACTTTTAATTTATTATTATTTTATTTATTTTTATTTTTTTATTTATTAAGATTCTCTTACAATTACCATTCATTTAAACACATGTAAATAGATAGCTAAAAAAGATTACTAATTTAAAATTTAGCTCATATCAAAAATAACATGCTGTATAATTAGTTATGTGGGTGTGTTTTATAAAAATACTATACTTTAGCGTAAGGACTTAGTACTTCCCATTTTGTACAAAACCAACGGGGTTTCATAATTTAGAATCAAGATCATCGCAAAACTATGAGTAGGTTCCGGCGCCCAAAATAATATATTGCCGTAATTGGAATATTTGCGAGATGGCCAGCCGATGAGTCACGGTTTTTTAACCTGGCTGTGACTCTTGTGCGTCAAAATGGGTCGGCAGTAAAAGTGTACCTTTTAATTTTTATGTGCGATCATGGACTATACACCATTTTACGCGGCATCGTGCGTACTTTTCAGTTATGAAGAAACAAAAAAAGTATGTCTCTAATGTCACGAAAATAAGTATGTAAATTGAGATTACTCAGTTTAGTTACTGCCATACTAAATGATAACCTTGAACTTGAAACTTGAATTGGCCCCATAGTATCTTGTTCAGTATAGCCTACTAAATAACCCTATTTAGTAGGCTATACTGAACAAGATACTATGGGGCCAATAACGATATCTAAAAAAAAATGTCTTTTTCATACATTTTGACCGATTGATCACGACATTTTGTACAAAACAACCAAAATTTTTTTTTTAGATCTAGGTTGGCTCCATAGTAAGTGTTGTTCAGTATAACTTACTAAATCACTCTGTTCAAGGTTTTCAGTGGCTCGTGTAACACGTTGTATAGTATACTCTCCAACTCCACACTTGGCAGTAAAAAAATATAAGTATGCTTTTATTCTCCTTAAACGGCAAAGTTTTGCTTTTATTTAATATATCTATCTATTATATATATCGTCGCCTGGTACCCACATCACAAGCCTTAATTGAGCTTACCGTGGGACTAGGTGGATTTGTGTAAGATGTCCCAAGATATTTATTTATTTATTTAAGATCTCTCTCAAAACCGTAACTCCAGTCGATTTAAAACACACTTCGGTCGTGTGTTCATTTAACGCCACTAGTTTCGAACTTAATTTTTTCCGCAATTGTATCGTAATGAATATCTACTAATTTCATTTTAACTAATCTTATTCCAAAATACCTAACTACAGTGTCTTGTTCTTTATGAAATTACCTCTCAGCACTTCTGAAGTAAACTTAGCGAACGAAATTCTTAAGACAGATGGCGGTTACGATATTTCTTGCCGAGTTGGAATACAACGGAGATCTATAATGTCGTAAGCGACAAGCTAAAAAAGGGGACCTGACGTTTTCTCTCTACACATAGTACTTTTTGATATAGGCTGCATTGGAATGGCATTATGCAAATAGTTATGATTCATAGGCCTGTTCAAATTGGTACAGACTTAATTTCGTATTAAACGGAACCAGTGTTACTCGTACCTACATAACATAATTTGTAGGTACTTATATGTAGTAGGCCGTGTGGTGACGGCAGTAAGAATACATGTTTCACCACCCCTACTCCTGCGGGTGTCGTATGAGTCGACTAAGTGATTGAAGTGTCACTGACCATTATTTGATAAAAGATTGATGATGGGCAGCAGCGTTATCATACTAGACACATTACACTGCGATCGCCAATCCGCTTGCCCAGCGTGGCGATTATGGGCATTTACCTCCTAATGCGTATAGCATAGTTAATAGGAGAGGCCTACATCCTGCAGTGGACTATCATAGGCTGATGCATGCGCTTATATCTATCCGGGCTTCAGGATGCTTAGCCAAGTTGCCAATCGCTAACGCTTAGTAGCGTAGCGTAGTTTTTCCTCTCTGTTACTCTTTCATATTAGTAGGACAAGGACAGTTAGCTGCCTTTCGTTTACGATTGACGATTAAGCGCTAGCTATAGGCAACTTGTCTAAGCACCCAGTAACCGTATATTACCATGAGCTGTCGCTACGTTTTTAACGCGGACTTACTATCCGGCTTGCTCGCACCAAACACGGAAATACGAACGGGATGGATCAGCGTTGGAAATTTCCGGATTAAATCACGTTTCTTTCCGGATTTTTTCGAAAAGTCAATGTATTTTTCCACTTTGATTTTCAACTCTAAACAAATGTGAATTAGGTCTAAATTTTACTTATACCAGGAGAACGCGATGTCATTGAGGAAAAGTCAATTGAAATCATACATTTCCGAAAAAAAAAACATTAGAGTTTTTCCGACATTTTCAACGCTAGGTTATCCATATAGCAAGTAAGTCTGCGTTAATAAGGCGGCGACAGCTTACGGTATGTACACAAATCATGGTAAGCACGTAAAATCGCCCCACGCCTCTGTAAGGCACTTTAATAAGTTACTGCAGAGGATACTCGCAAAATCGTCGATATATGGAAATCATTTACTTTTCGTCCCTGTTCTTTACACTAATGTCTTCTCGTATGATGGTGAAATCCGCTAAGACTGATTATCTTACATTAAATAAGCGTGAAACGGTGAGTGAGAGTTGAGTTCAGGTGAGAGACATATTAATGGTCTGCGATTAGATGAAATTGACTCTGTTAATATTCATTTACAAAAGTATGTACGAATTTCTCAATAGAAGTGTCTTTTAGGGCTCCATACCTAAAGGGTAAAACGGGATCCTGTTACTAAGGCTCCCTGTCTGTCTGTAGGGTCATTGTCAGGTTAAGGATATCGTCTTTTCGGTGGACATACCTAAAGTTAAGGAATTCCTGTACTAATTTTGGGATAAAACAATTGACACGCACTCCCGTCTAAATAAAAGAGACACTGTGTTACTCGCCCGGCGATGATAGCTGATAGCTGGGCGAGTATCGCCTTGTCTCATTTATTTAGACGGGACTGCGTATCTTTTGATCGTGTTTATAGCCGATAGTTCATAGCTTAGTAGCTCGCGGTGAGACCAGTGCCTATAGCCCTATGTAATCTAATCGTAACTTGTAACATAGATTTATAAAAGCTGTTAACTTTTGATCACCGAGTGGACAACTTTTTTTTCCGGCTGACAATAACCCTCTATCACCAGGGTGTATTTCGACAACTGTGATAGTTAAACAGTTTAATTTTCAACTGCTATCGCCAAATAATATTTCACCATAATAATATACATATAAAAAATGTTGAAATTGCCAACATAAAAATAATGTAGGACCGTAGAATTGGTAGTAAAGTAAGTAAGTACATAAAATCTTGGGGTGAGGGCTGGGTTCAGCAGTGGACGTCTTTCGGCTGATATGACGAATGATGATGAAGTACGTAAAAAAATGGCGTCTTTTTCTACTGACAACCTGGTTGGCCAGTACATAACATTCCATTGACATTCAAAAATATATTATCTGTGAAGCCAAAAGCATTCTTGTTTTGAAAATGTTGGAACCGGTTTTATAACTGCATAACGGATGTTGTTAATTATTTTATCAGCCGTGCCAGTGCATTCTAAATGGTAATATTGGTGTTCTAAATAATACAGACAAGGTAAACATCACAGCTTTTAGGAAACCGGACAAAAGCCGCCATATTGATAAAGTGTGTAAATATGACTAGATTTAATCGTTAAATGACTTAAAAATGTTAAGGAAAATATTCCTTATTCGTAATTTACTCTTTTCGGAATATTCTGGGCACAAAGTCGTTAAGAAGAAATTGATTGTTTTTTTCCATTTAAACGTAGTCCCTTGTTACCTCCCTAAACTGAAAAAATTCATCAAACTTTTTTTACAATAAAATCTACTTTCACCATGCCCATGTCCGTGCTTTTTCTTTTTTTGATATTCTCTTTGATGTTTTTATTATTATCAGAACTAGAAGTAACCCTTCAATAACTAGCAAATTTAGAAATACGTTATCAGACACGTATAAAAAAAATCGCATATAATAACAATAAATCCGGCCAAGAGTATGTCGGGCCATGGTCAGTGTAGGGTTACGTAGTTATACAAAAACGGTTGGGCCAATTTGGTCGAAAGCGTTTTATTTTAAACTATTCATGATTATTTCATGTTTTTTTTACCGCCGCGCCGTTCAAATCGACAGCAATAGTTATTTCAAATTCGTCAAAAGCTCGTTGGAATTGGACAACTCTAAAGCTTTATTACAAAATGATTCAAATGGTGAAATTGATAATCATTCTGTAGTGTAACACACACACACACACAAAACTACTAGCCATACATTCGTCACAAAGATTCAGCTGGACTGAACACAGTGCTAATGCTTCTAAAACAACCCTTCAAATACCTGTTCCTAAATGCTTCCAGCTCCCATTTCCTGTCTATACGTAACTGTGCCAATTTGTGCACATTTCTTCGGATATGGCACACTTGTGCCAATCGACGTGTTCCTTCCGCCACTTCCACCAATCGGGACGAAGGTCTTCTGTAATTTACTCGTTTAGTATTAGATAGCGAATAGAAGATAAGCGTATTTACCTCTTTTTTAATAAAAATAAAAACAATATGATCTTCATCTTCATTGCTTCGTTTTCTAGATTATTAGTAATAAACACGATTACCACAATATTTGGTCAAAATAAACAAACTTTTTTTTAATTATTTCAACTTGAGTCACGTCAACAGTACTTTTTTGTAATTCTAAAATAACGAAATTAGTCGTAGATTTTTTTTTTGCTAAGGGTGCTGGAAAGGTGCATTGAGACCAAACGAGCATTCGCTCATTCTATCCCCCTCTTTACGATATTCGTTCCTTACACAAAATGTGATTCGTCGAAATTCGTAGAGTGTGGGATAGAATGAGCGAATGCTCGTTTAGTCTAAATGCACCTTTATGTTCACGGTTAGTGTTTAAATTTATTAAAAGTAGATTATTTAAACTAATGCATTTAATTTTCCAATAATTTTATGTTATGATGTGACACACAATCACTCAACATGTAATTTCATTTGTCTAATTGCTCATCGGTATTAAAAACAATTTTATGTTTAGTTTATCTTTTTTTTAATTTTATATTTTGTCGCTTATAAATAAATTAATTCTCACTTTTATATCTGTGCAGTCGCCACCATAAATACCGGAGCGGCCACGGAGCTCTAAAATATCTAAACATGTACTCGAACTTCATTGCCAATCGCTAGCGCTTAATCGTCAATTGTAAACGCAAGGCAGCCAACTGTCTTTGTCGCACTAATTTGAAAGAGTGACAGAGAAGGAAAAGTACGCTACGCTACTAAGCGCTAGCGATTAGCAACTTGGCTAAACACCCTGCTCTGATATTTATGAGCAGCATCCGGTCCGATATATGAGCGAGTGTACAGAAAACATAGTTTTAAAGTTTCAATCGTAGCATACAGCGGCCTAAGGCCATAGGCATGCCGGGTCTCAATTAGCTAACCAAGGTGTACAACATTTACGAGTACTACATTTACTTGGCGCTTTTCAGACTCGCCGAGTTGTCGATGCCGCGCGAGCTCGAGTCGAGGTCTCGGAAAAACCAGGCCTAATACCGCGATAATCGAAATTCGTAATATTCGAGGATTTTTCTCTGTCACTTAAACGAAGGCGTCATTAGAGTGAAATATCTAGTGCGAAAAAACAAACTTTCCGCACGTTTCGCGCGAGGTAATTTCTCTTTTTGACGCACTTGTTATGAAAAAAAATCGTTCGTCCGTTACACGTGCAAAAACTTTTTTTTAACTCTGGTGATTGTCGCCCTCGTTTCACTCGGGCTCCAACTTTCACCCTCGGCGAAAAAAAGTTTTCCCGCACTAGTTAGGAAATGTACTAGGTATTGATTTCTGTTTTTTTTCCAATTAGTCACACTACTTAATACTATATAAATTATATATTGAATGTCATATACTAAATCATCAGCAGCAGCAGGGTGCAGGCATCAGCGTCGAAATCTGAGCACGTGGGTTCGATTTCCACCATCCCACCTCGAACGTTAGTGATCTTGGTCGGTTTTGCTTTGGTCCAATATTTATAATTTAATTTGACGTAGTTACGCCAAAACTCACATAATTTTTTCATTCTAATTAACACATCAAATCAAAATAAACAAATCAATCATTTAAATGACTAATTCATGTGGATTGGTTCCTTTTTTACATTAACAAGGGCTTTTATATTTTTTTATTGCAGATGGTGCCTTTTTTAGGCTTTAGTGCGAGAAGAGTGTCATTTTACGTCAGGTCCAAAACTTCGGAGGACCATCTGCACTAAAAAACGTCGTACGAGACACGTGCAAAAACGAAATTCGTAACTCGTGTCGATTTAAAACACTCCCTCCGGCCGTGTTTTAAAACATCGCCACTCGTTTCGAATTTCATGTTTTTCGCACTTGTGTCGTAATGTATTATTCTACGATTACTTGGTTCGCTTCGCAACTTCAGCTCTTTAAGCGATTACAATAAATGCCTTGTGTTACCACACTTAGGTTAAGTCGTCGTTAACTATGAATAATATATGGACGTTGAAAATATTGATTTCAATTTACCTGTAGCGTTTGGGTGCAAATTAGAATTACGTAATAGAAAACTATAAATTTAGTCAGTCATAAATTAAATTTACATAAATATTTTTCGACGCAATTGAGCGTTCGTTAACCGGCTTCGGAGGGAAGGAGGTATACATTACACAATATTTTACACCAAAATGTATAAACTCATGAATCATGAATTTAAAACTAAGACATTAAGGTGCATTTAGACCAAACGAGCATTCGCTCATTCTATCCCCAACTCTATGAAATCAACGAATTTCGACGAATCATGTTTTGTGTAACGAACGAATTTCGTAGAATGGGGGAAAGAATGAACGAATGCTCGTTTGGTCTAAATGCACCTTTACACTACGTCACAGAGTCATAATTCAGTGTTGGATTGATACTCTGATAACTAAAACATATAAAATATCACAACAAAATACACTTAAGTAATAGATAGAGTTGCGAAGTCTTTGATTAAAATGTTTATGATTGACGGAATAATTAATTTCTCAATAAAAATGAATATAGGTACTTAAAATTTGTTAAACAGTGTTTCGTGAAAATTACAATTTAATTAATATCGTTTTTAATTTTTGACTACCTATGGATAGGTATAATGGAATGCATTCAATTTTATAACATTGCGCATTATTATTCAATAACATATTTATGTATAGGGCTTCAGAAGGACTTGCATTTAGGACATTTTTTTTTTATTTTAGTTGATTTTTTGGAGGTTTCTAAAAATAATAGCATGTTTAGTATTTAAATTAATTGTAAGCTTGACCCGAATATTATGTCATTATTATTTTAGTAAATCATATATTTAAATGAAAAATATAGCACTGTCCCCTGTTCATTCCAATGCCACCAGAATCCCAAACCTTATAATGTCAAATTGTGCCAATTTTTACGCAATTAGACACACACAGCATTTATTTATAAATTGTATGGAGCGCTGGTGGCCTAGTGGTTTAGTCGTTTGGCTTTCAACCCGTAGGTCGCGAGTTTAAATACTGACTCGTACTAATGAGTTTTTTCGGAACTTATGTACGGAATATCCGTTGATATTTACCATTACCTGTCGGTGAAGGAAAACATCGCGAGGAAACCTACATACATCCACGAAGAAATTCAAAGGAGGTAGTGAAGTTCCCAACCTGCTTTGGGCCAATCCCTCTCATATATAAGAGGAGGCTTGTGCTTAGTCTCGAGTTTAAAAAAAAACAAGGTTAAATTTTAATGGTTGTTCTCCGTTTAAAGGCATATTCTAGTCAGTATCGTGTTCCCGTTAGGAAAAAGGCGGAAGTTTTTTTTCCAATAAAGTATTGATTTTCTATGGAGCATCGGCTAATTTGAAAACCTGCCCCATGGAAAAAAAAACACGTAGTCAAAAATTGTTCTCTTGTGTCTATGTAATTGTAAAACTATACCGAAGAAGGCCTTAAGCGGAGGAAGAACCATAAAGAAAATTAAATTCGCGTAATTATTTTGACAGTTCGTTGAACCTTAACCCATCGTATGCGTTTAAATATTAAACTTACAAATTTGCTCTAAAACCAAAAAAAATTAGTAGACAGGAGATGTTTAATGATTAGATGTTTAAACTTAATTTAGAATAGCATTGAATCTGATTGACCATAAGCAAAAACTTTAGAAATGTCCGTATTTAGGAAAATCAATCAACTATTGACAGCTACACAAAATCGTTACTTATTTGTATTTCGACGTAAATAGGTACCGTGTTGTGTTGTCAACGCTCAACGCCTAACAATAACGTCTTTTGTTTTTTCAAATTTCCAAAATCGAACGAGCGCGTTCCAAATTCAAACAGAAAAAAGCAATTGTTTTACAAATGCACGTGCTGAGTGTTTATAGTAGAAAATTCTGTGAATGAAACGAATTTAGCGAGTCGGTCGGGTGCCGTTAGACAGGGCTTGGGGTCGACGACCTGGCGCAACTAGTTCGTGGAGGTTGCCCTCGCAGTCGATATAGCATCCATCCCTTTCTTTGTGATTTCCATCTGGAAATGGATATAATAATTTTATTTAGTGTTGATGTCAAACCATTTATTTGAATGGAAACGTGTTGGATAAATAAACCAGTCTCAAAGTGATGTTGAGTCAAAATCGGTTGCCTTCTGTTAAACGAATGAGGCGATGAATGGCATTTTTTTATTTTGGTTGTTGATGGTTTCAATTCATCTCGAAAATAGGTAGAATTTCATTTTTTAGTACAGATGGTGCCTTTTTTAGGCTCTAGTGCGAGAAGTGTGTCATTTTATGTCAGGTTCAAAACTTCGGAGGGCCATCTGCACTAAAAAACGTCGAACGAGACACGTACAAAACCGAAATATCATGTTTTTCGCACTTGTGTCGTAATGTACTATTTTAAACCTAAAATGTTACCAACACTTAAATAGGTATTTTGATTTATTATTGATAAGCATTGCTTGCGAACTACGAATATCAACAAAATAATTTTTAAGTTTTCGATGATTACTCACTTAGCTTAAGGCACTGATCTCACCGTGAGAGAGTAAGCGCTAAACTATCGGTTATAGTAACGAACAAAATATAAGCGTTTGTACTCGATCGCTCAAAATCTCATAAATATCGCAGTGTATCTTATTTCCACAGGAGCGCTTCGCTTTTCTTCGCGTGTCATCTCATCGCTTACTCGCTCGCGGTGAGACCAATGCCTTAATAAGAATCTATTTATGAATACCACATACAAGCTGGAGGTGCCGAGTTCGAATCCTGACGAGGACATTTATTTGTGCGCTTACCAAATTTATTTGTTTCTAGGTCTTGATCAATTACTATGTATTTTCGCTTAGTACCCACAACACAAGCCTTAATAGAATTGCCCGTGGGACTGGGTTGATTTGAATGAATATACAAACGATACTCCTGAAGTATGTGAAACACCCGTATGCAGAGTTTTTTTTATGTGACGAAGGTAGACTACTGAGCTCTCAGTCCACCTGATGGAAAGCAGAGACTGAGGCGCATGGACATAGTGATCAAAAAATCGCCTATGCGCTGCCAATAATTACACCGGCTATCTTACCCCCAAACCGAAACACGGCAGGTTAACGGGTAAGACGGTGGTAGCTGGTAGCTATCCGGGCGGACCCTGCACGAGGTCCTACCACAAGCAAAGCAAAGTAAAAGAAAAAAAGAAAAGAAAAATTAATTGCTGTAGATCCGAAGTTGCATAAGCGAAAGATAGTGACGATTCCCGGCGACACATAAGGCCGCGATTTTGACAGTATGTATCTGACAGATCTGACTCTTCATATATTGCCGATATCTCTAATCGATAATCTGAACAGCAATGTATGATTAAAAGGACGTATTATTATAAGTTATTTACTTTTTTCCCTCCAATGTCGAAAATATCGTAAAACCGATAATAGAAAACTCAATATCGAAAAATTACCGGTTTTGTCAAAAGCTTCCGATATTCCATGCTATTCTTCTTCTTCTACCTAGCGTTATCCCGGCCTTTGTCAGGGTCCGCTTTCCTGCTACATTTCCTCCACTTTACGCGATCGTGGGCATCTTCTACTGTAAGCCCATTCACACTCATGTCAGCCTTCACGACATCTAGCCATCGCTTGTTTGGTCTGCCGCGGGGTCGGGGGCCGCCATGCTCTACAGCGAATAAAATAAAGGCAATGTCAAATTTTGCGGAAAATATACTTAGTCTGTCGCACAAAGCATGCAAACTAGAGCAGTTTATAATAGTTTCGGCATGTTTGTCTCGGCGCCGTTTGCACAGCTGTCCGCCTGCAAAACAACACCGAGTTACCGACTAATTTATGAAGTTTTACGAATTTTTATTATGAATTTTGTCACCATCGCACCCAACTCAGTGGGTGTAGTAAGTCGACTAAGGGTTAGAAGTGTTACTGACCATTCGTTGATAGATTGACGATGGGTAGGAGGCAGCAGCGTCATCAAGATGGACGCTGTGATTGCGAATCCGCTTGGCTTTTGCACAGCGTGACGATTGAGCATTTCTCAATAAAATTACATTTGGAACACGTCTTCGATTTTGATAAAAAATAGTAGGCTGGCAGGTTTTTATAAAACACTAGCGACCTGCCCCGGCTTCGCACGGTTACTATACCTACATAAAACCTTCCTCTTGAATTACTCTACCTATTAAAACAATCTCATCAAAATCCGTTGCGTAGTATTAAAGATTACATGGGGACAAAGGGACATAGGGACAGAAAAAGTGCCTTTATTTTATACTATGTAATGATTTTATTTATCTGTATAAAAACTTAGTTGAACTAATTAATTGCTGATATGAATTAGGTGATATCTATTTTAACGTCTGAATGAACTCAAATATTAAAATTGTTTTTGTTCGGTCTATTAAACGATTATTAATGAATTTGGATTTGAAAATTGTGTGAACACCAGGAAAGCGCACGGCGCACCGTTCATCATTGCCCAGGGGTAAATTTGCCCATCGGAAAATAATGGCAAACAATTTAAAAACAGTTAGGTAGTTAGGGTAAAAGACAGTTCTCCGATATTATATCTGTTACTGAATTTCTGTATAAATTTGATTTAATGGGCAAAGTTGCCCTCTGGGGCAAAGTTCCGCGGTTGAAACGTGTTTTGTTTCTATTGTTCGTCAGTAAAAAACAAAAAACTGTATGTTATATTATATTCCTTATAACGATCTGTAGGTCAAATGGTATAATAGTGGTATAGTGTTGGTCAAAATATTTGCGAAAGTGTCAAGTTTTATTATACTCAATCTATAATTCGGTAAGGTATTTAAATTGTAGTATTCTAATGATTATCTGTCGTTACAGTAAACCCCCGGGGTACATTTAGGGTTAGTACAGGTTGAAAACCACCATTTGCCCTTTTCTCATCCCTTCTCTAATCGTTCATCTTAATACCTTCTACAATAGTTCAACTAGTGCAAGTTAACATTGTAACGTATCTTACCACTTGCCAAATCCTGTCATTGTCACATTAAATAGCCGACACAGACACTACTACAACCGAAAGTTCGCACCCGTATCGGCGAGTTCAAAGAAACGTAGTCTGTTCACCTCTCCTATTCGGCCATCTTGACGGACATACGTCACTGCGACCCGTTCGAAGATACGCCATTTTAGGTTAGTTTCGGTGCGTAGGTTGATTACTGTGACTGTACACTGCTGTTGAAATCGCTCACCGAGGCAAGCCCAACAGAGGCAGGTACTCCTATAGGAGCTATTAACCGGTCTGATTAGTCATTGTCAACCCGCGATTATTACCGAGACCAGAGAACGAGTACGAGTACTAACAACATTGATACACTCGGCGTCAAAAAAATCGCACATCTCGGAAATTTTGTTTTGAACGAATATGGCTCATATATTATTTGTTGCACCCTAACAATATTATTATCATTTGAAAGCGCAATTAATGACCTTTAAAATGGAGTATTGTTTGTTATCGTAAAAATAATGATCTCCGGAAAATTTGCGTTTGAAATCAAAAGTTCCGTAGCACGCTTTTAACAGGTCATTAATTGCGGCCCCAAGGATGGGTATAAAAGAGGGGGTAATGGTCAGTTATGGGTCATTCAGTATCCAGGTGTCACTGAGGACACACCTAAACAGCTACAGCAAGAAAAAACCTTCGGAAAATGGACACCACACCGGAAGAAGCAGCCCAAGTGATTGCACTTCTCCAATCTGGACTACGACAGGCAGAAGTTGCTCGGCATCTGAACATCAGTCGTTTTCGAGTGCGACGAGTGTTACAGCGTTTCGAGGAGACTGGCGGCTACATCAGGAGGCGTGGTTCCGGGAGACGACGCTGTACTTCCCGTCAAGACGACCGGTACATCGTGACGACCTCTTTGAGAAATCGTTTTTCCAACGCTGTTGAGCTCCAGCAACAGCTTCGAGCAGCTCGCAGAACGTCGGTGAGCGTCTCGACGATTAGAAGACGACTACGAGAGAGGAATTTGATGCCCCACCGAGCCGCTACGGGCCCCCAACTGACTGCACAGCACCGGACTGCCAGAAGAGGATTTCGCGCTTCACACGAGAATTGGACGTTCGCCCAATGGAGCAAGGTCCTCTTTTCTGACGAGACGAGGGTGTGCCTTTACACCAACGATAGGCGCAGGAGGGCATACAGAAGACCTAGGGAGCGGTACACAGAAGCCTGCACCGTAGAAACCGTCGGCTACGGAGGTGGATCCTGCATGTTCTGGAGCGGCATTTCTGTCGACGGGAAGACCGAACTTCTCTGCGTTTCCCGGACTGGTGGTGGCCGTGGCCAGGGATCCCTGAATGCTCAGGGTTACGTAGCGGAGATCCTGGATCAACATGTGGTCCCTTATGCTGATGTTGTTGGACGTGGCTTCCAGTTCATGCACGACAACGCCCGCAGCCATACAGCGCAAAATGTCAAGGACTACCTGCATGCTGCTGGTATCACCGTTATGGAGTGGCCAGCAAGGAGTCCTGACTTGAATCCCATCGAACACCTTTGGGATCAGCTGAAAAGGCGGGTACGGTCGCGTGATCCTGCTCCTGTCACTCTCGATGAGCTTCATGATGCCGTCATCGAGGAGTGGAACAACATCCCTCAAGAGAGCATCGTCACACTCATGAGGTCCATGAGTGACCGCTTGGCAGATCTTCGGAGGGCCAGAGGAGGCAACACTAGGTTTTAAGTTTAGTTTTAAGCTTTATTTTTTGTTATTGTTATGCTTTAAAATTTTGTAATTTTTGTGTAAATAAACGATTTTTCTTTTTCCTGGCAAATTTTCTTTTTTTTCGTACTGAGGTTGATCGTAAATTTTAATTTTCTGGTGGAGGGTTTTATTACCTGTAAAATGAGACCCCACAGTCATACCTTGTCATACACAATATAGGGTTTATGATCCCTCGAAAGGAGAATTTAAAAAGGTGCGATTTTTTTGACGCCGAGTGTATGTTATGTTTGGTTTTGGTACTGAATTATATTTACATTCAAACAATACTCTTAGGGTAATATTGGGTCTTGTAACAATACTTACCGAGACGACAAAGACGAAAAACGCTGAATTTTCACCAGGACTTACTATTCCACTTATTAGAGAGTATATTTTTAACTGCGATACGAACACTGGAGGGTTTTCTTTGCGGTTTTCGATAATATCAACATCGCACCTTCATTATAATAAATAAATAAATATAAATATCTTGGGACATCATACACAAATCGACCTAGTCCCACGGTAAGCTCAATTAAGGCTTGTGATGTGGGTACCAGGCGACGATATATATAATAGATAGATACATTTATAGATACTTAAATACATAGACAGCCATGACCAAGGAACAAACATTTGTGATAAATAAATACACAAAGAATGCCCTCGCCGGGATTCGAACCCGGAACCTCCAGCTTCGTAGGCAGGGTCACTACTAACTAGGCTACGGAGGCTGACATATACATATACATTATTAAACCGAAATAATTCAAATTTCCATATTTTTGGGAAAAGGCGTTTAAAGTTTTACGAATTACTCTTCTTACTTTAAACAACTACTTACTGTGCAAAAGTCTACTTGTTGAAGTCATCCCATGCTCCTCTCAGGGTAATTTTGTATTATCTTATAATCTTAAGATTCTCAACTTTGAGGTATTTCGGTTTATTAATGAAGGTGCGTCATCCTGTGTCGCTCGAGTTCACCTAACGCTGGTTCACCCTCGAGTTCGTAACGCCTCATGACGGCGTCATTAACACTAGTACATAGTCTAGACATGAGTGTCAAGGACGCGTGACGCGAGTTTCGCGAGATCGTTGCGAAATGTGGAAAACGAGGGGCGATGACCTTGAGCTTAAACCAGTAGCTCTGAAAAACGGGAGACATAATTGGACGTAGTTAAGGGAAGCGGATCCAACCTCTGAAATTTATCACCGAGATTAATTACTTTCCTTTTGACATAAATTTTAAATTTAGTTGACAGATTTTTGTGAAATGGATCTTTTTCCTTAACTGCGTCCAATTATCATCTTCGTGTTCTATTGTTATGCCGTATAAAATCGACGGGCGAATTTAGAGCAATTAGTGGAAATTTATGGCAAAATACATTTAAACGTTCTAGTTAGTAGTTATACTAGATATTACGTAAATTAAATAACGGGATTATAAAATAAGGACCTGCCTATTTGAATTGTTTGGCCGGTATCGGTACCTTGTTTAAATTCGCAGACATAGTTAACTCTGAACCTGTGATTTTTATATAAATTACTTATTCCACTTATTCCTTAATTGAATAGTTATTATATTACGTGTGCCCATAATCGACAACTTTTTTTAAGCACTTATCAGACGATACAGGAGAGAAACCGGGCAAAGTTACTAAATATTTTGCAACTAACTGAAATACTTAATCATCATATCAGCAGAAAGACGTCCACTGCTGAACATAGGCCTTTCCCAAAGATTGCCACAAAGAAATACTTAGTTTAAAATGACAGTCATAGTTAACACAAAACTGAATACTGGTCACTTGTGTTTTTCCACTTATTCCTAAACTAAATATGAGTTTACGTGTGCCCATAATCGTATCACCACTATTTTTGTAACTCTCTGTAGACTAAAAACTTTTTTAAACACCGTCTGATACAGGTGAAAAACCGGGCAAAGTTGCCAACTCTTTTGTAGCGAACTGAAATGAACCTAAACCGCCGTCGAACGTTACACGTTAATGTCACGAATGTTACATTGATAATCACTTATTCAGTCTCACATTCAGGATATAAGGAAATTATTTACAATCCATACGGGATATCCAGAGCTATACCAACTTTTATTTGCGGTTCACCGCGTCGCTGTCATAGAACATACTCGTACAACTTATCATGTGGTAACCTTAATTCCAGTTTTAAGCACCTGCTCAGATAAGTTTGTGATACTGGATAGTCTCGATTCGTAAAGGGCGTAAGTAATTAAATATATGTAAAGACATATTACTCTTTGGATGTTGAGTAGTAAGAGGCATTTGCGCTTTAAATTTATACCGAACAGCCGCAGCAGTTTGAATGCCAAATTTGAAATTCAATCGCTTTGGACTTGAAATGTACAAATTGTTAACTGAAATTAATCCTTATTGTTTAAGATAGGAGGTTAAATTTGCAATCTAACTTCAATTATATATGTAAAGTTCCTGTTTGATACTTGTTTATACTTCAAAACGCCTAATATCAAAAACTACTAAAGTTTTCTTTATAATACGCATAATTTAAATATTAGAGACCAATTATTATAAATTTATTGATAGGGTGTTGTCAGTTGTGTTTTGGTTGTGTCATACATTTAGTCGCATTGCAGGGACAGGCGACTGACTCTTAAAGATGATTTACTAACTACCTGAAAGAGGGATGGATATATAAAGTCTATCTTGCAGCGACATACTGTCGAACCATCATGTGCTATGCTTACTGCTGACATATAACGTGTATTAATTGAATATTATATCAAACCGTATCGATTTCTTTTTATTTCCTCAGAACTTTGGATTGGGTGAAACGATTTTAATTTTTTTTTCACACCACCTATTTGAATACGGATCTTTTCTTTACTGCTAGAAGGGATCAAAGTGACACTTTTCTGTTCAAGGACTTTCTATTGCCAGCCTAAAAAAATACAAAATATGAAAATAACAGTACGTTCATAATTGATAAAAAATTCTTCAGAATCGATTATTTGCATAAATATTAAATATGTGATTTATCTTTTATTTTTCTCATAGGTGGTGTGAAAAGCAGTATGTGTCACACGGTATCAACATTATTTCGTCTTGGGCGTTAACGCTTGAATCCTTCATTACGCTCAGTATTCCACTTTAGAATCCCTCCCTACGGCCGGGAATCAATTGTGGAATCCGTCGCAAAGTGTATGAAAAATGGCAACAAAATAGGAAAAACTCCCTGGTACTGTCTTTTCATTGGGATCGAAAGGGACTGATTCTGAGTAGGAAGAGGAACAACCCAAAATTCACCCATAAATTCAAAAATTAGGAAAATGGACAAAATAAAAACAAATGCTCAGTAGGCATTGAAACTTATTTATAAAAAAGTACAACAAACAGTGCAGATGTGCAGGGTGACGTCACAGATAGTGATGCGACCTTCAGATAGCTATCGGTCGTCGCCACTTCATCGATGACACGTCAAACGAGCATAGTCAAATGTGTTGTGCGAAATTTCCTTTGTCCTTCACTAGCTTGAAAAAAAAAACATACAGTGTAATTGAGAACCTCGTGTTTTGAAGTCGGTTGAAATGGCGGTTCTCAATTTGACTAATTTTTTTGTATGTACGTGATGTGACTGATGTGATTCGATATCTCTTGGAATTGTGAACCGATTTTCATTTTTTTTATCGAACGGGTATCTATAACCCCGAGATGGTCCCATTGGCACCAAATCGGGGTCTGATGATGGGATCTGAAGTCGGTTTTCAAATGTTATAATCTGGTGATTATTTAAATTTGCAATCATACATAAGTCACAGGAAGGGCTCCCAACTTTTTATGGAGCAAAGTTATTCCATTCCACCTTGACTTTGCAAGTATCGGTATCGTTAGGGTTTTCTCGATACGTAAAGCAGGCCATCGTGCTCGCTCCAATATGTCAGTGCGAGCGTGATAGAATGCATTAAGTATCGAGTAAAACCTAACGTATCCTTTACTTTCCAATTCATAGTACGACTACACAGTAGCCGTACCTGTGACCATGTACATAACATGGAATGGACGTCTAACGCGAGCTCAAAAATGCCCTACCGAGATGGACATGACATAGCGTTTTTCTTAACACCGCGCGTATTTCGGCAACATCTTTGAACGCAAACGTTTATAGAATATAGCCCATTAAAAATTTGATGGACCAATCACAACTATTTTAAAATAACGTTTTAAGTTTTTATAGGTTGACAGTGAAATTCATTGCCGTGATGCATTGAAGAGGGGGTGACACATGTCAACTAAAACTCGGGACCGTTTTTGAAAGGTAATGTAGTATGGCTTCCATATTTTATTTGTTCGTAGAGCCGTACCATGAGTTTAAAATAAAGGATGCGGTAGGTTTTACTCGATACATAATGCATTATTTCGCGCTCACGAGCTTGATGGCAGGCTTTACGTATCGAGTAAAGGTCTCTGCCCACTAGACCGTACCATACCATGACCGTAGCATGAACGTATCAGACAAAAAACTATTCTTTGTATTAAAAAGTATGAGACTATGCCCACTAGGACGTTCCGGCGCCGGCCAACACCGTCTCATACTTTTCCATACAAGTAATAGTTTTTGTCTGATACGTTCATGCTACGGTCATGGTATGGTACGGTCCAGTGGACAGAGACTTTAAAACCTAACGTTACCGATACTTGCAAAGCCAAGGTACAGCTACAGTACCCGTCAAACGTACGTTCTACATTCATTCGTTTTATAAAGTTGCGAAATAGCCGAAATAGTTTTATCACAAGTACACAAAACATGAAACGAGTGATAAAGTTTGAACAGACGTCTAAAACAGCGATAAGAGAGACTTATTATGTTATTGAAAAGTATAATCAATTTGGAGCACCTGAAAAATATGATAAGTGTCACGGTAGATCTACAATAGTTATTTATTATTAGTTTGTAAAGAAGTATCATCATCATAATCAGCCTATGATATTCCACTGCTGGACATAACTATGCGTATAGACACATTAGGAGGTAAATGCCCATAATCACCACGCTGGGCAAGCGGATTGGCGATCGCAGTGATGTGTCGGCTATTATGACGCTGCTTACCCTTCATCAATCTTTTACCAAATAATGGTCAGTAGCACTTCAATTCCTTAGTCGACTCTTACGACACCCGCAGGAGGAATTGGGGTGGTGACAAATGTATTCTTACTGCCGTCACACGGCAATGTTTTGTAATACAATTCAGATATAATATAGTTTTTAAATCTACGTCTAATAATCTGCTAGACATAAAAAAAATTTAACCGTCAACAAAACTACACGATCCTGCGCCCGTTCTATAATTAAATCGACCGTTCGCCCGTCCCTCTCGCACGAGCGTCGCGCGCGCAAGAGTGAGCGGGTCAACGAATTTTTGTGTCCCAATAAAAGGAGTTTGCACGCGGGATGGCGTCATCGTGGCCTAGACAAGGCCGTGCGGTCATTACTACAGACAGAGACGAGTTTAAATAAAGACTGCCGGTCTTTATACAGGATGATTACGGGGTCGTGATCCCAACTGTGAAAGATGTGTGAAGATGGTCTTTCTGAACAATGTTTCCCATGGGATCTATATGAACAAACATACTTTTTTTTCTTTTTACGACTTTTACGTTCGAGTTCATTAATATGTATACATTTCTCCATACTAATTCTTTGCAAATGTGTTTACATAATTATGAAACGAGACTGGAAGTTATGAACACTTCCGCACTGGTCGGTATGAAATCAGTAATTTTTTTTCGTGATATTCATATTTGTTTCATGGGAAACATTATCCAGAAAGACCATCTTAACACGTTTTTCACAGTTGGGATCACGACCCCGTAATCACCCTGTACGTGTGTGAATCTAATAAATTATTTTGTTTTTTATTATAATATTTTGTCAGCCTCCGTAGCCTAGTTGGTAGCGACCCTGCCTACAAAGCTGGAGGTTCCGGGGTCGAATCCCGGCGAGGGCATTATTTGTGTATTTATTTATCCCAAATAATTGTTCCTTGTTCATGGCTGTCTATGTATTTAAGTATTTATATGTCTATTATATATCATCGCTTGGTACCCACATCACAAGCTTTAATTGAGCTTACCGTGGGACTAAGTTCATTTGTGTAAGATGTCCCAAGATATTTATTTATTTATATTATTATTTATTAATACAGTAGCCTTACCATAGCCCACCTAACGAAGGCCAAAAGCTGCCTATCGGGGAAAAAAATCGTGTATAAGCGAATTTTGGCATAGTTGTAGGGAATGGTGTTTTAAACAACGTACTAAAAGTACTGGTGGTTAGGTGTGGAGCTAACGGGGGGAGAGGGGTGTAAAGGTCCTTATTTTTAATTTTTACCATGAGTTTGCGCGGCGTTATTAACGTGCGTTTACTTTCTATCCATCCCGCTCATCATATCACCATAGGGGAGGGTTAACGGACAAATCACGTGTAATTTTTTGTTACCCTCTGCTGAACAACATTATACTAGCTAGTAAAAAAATACATCTCTACTATACTTTAAAATCACTTTTTAAACATAACCAGAAGTCAAACCCGGAACAAGTGTTATTGAAAAAAACGTTGTCAATAAATTACACGTCTTATTGGCCAGCCTCCCCTGAAAATATCACCATGGGGAGGGGTCCAAAATAGGCCAAAATCGTATGGACGTGATTAATGGACAAACTCCAATAGACAACGGTTTTCTGCAGTCTACAATGTAACTGGTCTCTCGTACAGCGTGTGCTGTGCTTACAGAGTAGAGTTTACTCTTAGCGGTGGTATATCTCTCGATCATTTGGATGCGCTTGCGACTTTTGGTAAATGAACATCGCCTCTCTCTCGCACTTGCTACTTCGTACGTAAGTGTGACACGTTGAACGTATAACACGGTAGTGACGGAAGGCCTTCAGAGCGAGAACATACGAGGATCTACTAGTAATAGCCGAATTGTTGATGAATTGAGAGTTTAAAATAACATTTGTCATTTATAGTGGTTACAAAAATTAACACATTTTGAATATGATTTTTTTGTCAGACTGTTGTTATATTAAAATTAACACGTTCGCCCCCGGTACTGTTTCACTAAATCTTAATACTACACAGATCGAAAATTTCTTATTAGAACTCCTATGAAAGTGACACGCATGTGTGACCTAAATTATTGCACTCCTATGCCGGCGACACAACACTTGTGTCAAAAATGTTCGTGTTTCGATGCCACTGGCACAGGAGCAAGAACTTCATTTATGCTAGTGACACTGGAGTAAGGTTATTTTGATCACGTATGTGTGTGACTGGCATAGGAGTCAGAATTTTTTGATCACAGACGCTGTGTCACTGGCGTCGAACGTGTTAACTTTAGTTTGATTTTTATCTATGTATGACGCACTGGCCATAAAGTATGGTTATTCATTTCTTTCTTGCGTAGGCAATACACCTCAGAAAAGAAAGAAAAAATATATATTCTTGGTGCTCAAAATACAAAAACAAGTAAAAAAGCGTAGCATTTTATGTATGTATATATTAAAGCGCATTGTTGTTTTGTGCGTTAATCGCAGCTAGGGTTGCCAGATTTTGTTTTGAGATATACAGTATAAGTCAGTATAAAGAGTGGAAAAATAAAGTAATGTAGGAGGGCTTCAGAGAACAATCAAACAATTGGGCTTCCTCGATAATACTTTTACATTAATCTTTTCTTTTCTATTTTATAACAATACATTTATACCTCTTAACATGAAGCCTGTCTATTTTCGACTGCCCACCATCTCGATTATTCTACATGACAGTCGACAGAGACGGCAAGCATTCTAAAGTTGAATTTAATATCATGCCAGCCCCCTTCGTCATGTGAAATAGACTGTAAAGGTTTAATACCTATACAGTAAACACAGAAAAAATACAGTATCTGGGAGATAATAGGAGATTACTAGCTACGTAAGTTACGTTAAAAGCCCATTGCTATGATCGCATGCGTCTCGCAACGTAACGCTGCGAATGCTGCGATTATCGCACAAAACACGCTCTTATGGTTTATTTCTTTAAGCATCTATGTTGAGAAAACTAATCTCGCTATAATAAGGCTTCGTAATACATATTGGTTTTTTAATCCAATTTCCTTAGCAATCTTCTTGCGCAGCAACTAATTGATCTGAGATTGCTTCCTTCGTTGTATTTTACCGAGGGAAAATAAGTTAATAATTTAAAAAAATGTCGCTTAGATTTGTTATCGCTATTTCAATCCACTGAGGTTCAGTGGCGTTCAGAATTACATGGACAATTTACGAATGAATGAATTCAGGTAACTGTCTTTGTCGCACTAATATGAAAGAGTGACAGAGAGGGATAAGTACGATACGCTACTAAGCGTTAGCGATTGGCAACTTGGCTAAGCATCCTGTTCTAGCGAACAGTCTAAAAAGGTGTCAAATTAAAAAAAAAGATAGTCGCTTATTGTTGATCGTTCATAGAAAATTATAATTTGTCGGCTTTTGTTCACTATCAATAGTTTTTACACAAAATTTAACTTCGTGACACAAAAATAATGAATTTAAATTTCGTTTTCCTTAAAGACCTTTAACTACATATGAAGGGTCAACGAAAAGAACATGTCTAGTTAATTCAAATTACAGAAGGAAAACCCACCTTACTTTTAACAGAATAAGGTGTGAATTTGCCCTGATTTTTTTAGGCACTGGACATGTTTTTCCGTGGACCCTTCATGTGTAATTTTTTTTAAACCATCGTTATACATATACGAACATACAAAGGAAGGAAGTAGCTAATATTACATCCTTGTGGATTTACCCTGTCCTACGGTTCCAATTGGTCAAGCGAACTCAACGATACTTCGCCGTTTCGAAGTATTTCAAGCCAGTCCGCACAAACTCGATATTTTTTACCTCTCGGGCGAGCGGACTCGAAAGGCGAAATGCCTGAACAACCGGATCTCGAAGGCCGAATCCCCACCGCCCCTTAATAGTGACGTGACACGATATTATCGATACATTTAAATGGATTGTAATCCTTCTGGTGCTCTACCTTGTTAGGCAGAAATTACACCTGTAAGTTTTTACATAAGTAGTAGAGACGGAGTTTTACTGAGAAATGTAAGATGAATATCACTATCCCAGTCCAGCTAAAAGCTCCGTCCCTTTAAATTAAGCACGCAAGAACTTGCAGGTAAGACTGGTCTTATATCTGTGAACTCTAATGCACGATCAAGTCTAAAAATAGTGTTATTTTTTTTTTTATTTTATTAAATACTTTTGTGAGCAGGCAGAAATAGTAGTAGTGTATGTAATTATAAATAATATGCGATCGTACTTTTTACTTCCTTAATTAAAGTAAATGTAGTTTTAGACAAACTTTTATGTTCAATTTCAATTAAATTCACGTGAACTTTTTTTTCTACTTTATTTCTTTTCCTAAAAACTCGTAGTTTGTTATTAATTATATATTCATTTCAATGGTTTTTTGTTTATAGCAAACATAACTTTTATTTAGTTTTTCTTAAATATTGCCAAATATTAATTTTAAATGATTGAATTTTCATATGTAGGCATACCTTCTTAGGGAACCGTGTACAACGTTTTGTACCTTTTATATACAAAAAACTTAACAAATCCCACTAGGTTTCAGGAGGATACATTGATGTTACAGTTTAATTTGAACTATTCAAAAATTATATTTTGTAGGTGTTTTGAATTGTTGCTAAATAAATGTAACTTAGTTAAAATCGTAGTGTACTCGTATCTACTCTTAGTATTTTTGTTGTAAAATCTAAATGTAACTTTAAGTCATTTAAAGTAGCTATGATACTAGACAGTAAATGGCAGGTGTGGTACAATGTATGACTTGATATACTTAATGTTATTATCCCGATAGCTGACATAAGTATTAACGACCTCAACTTATCTATAAAATTGTAATTAACTCATTAATGGATGCATTAATGTTCGTTTACACAAAAACAAGCCACTAGGAAACTGCCCGGTACGATAACCGCTATCTCTGTAAACAGTGCCAATGACTTCGGCTATCGGTTACGCGGAGTGACGAAGCGGCCGACAAGGTCGCTTGCTACAGAATTATCTTTTATGCGTTCGGCTAGAGACTTGTAGAAACATTTCTCCTATCTGTGTGATCAAGGACAAGTCGTTCAAAATTCATTCGACTCATGGCGCCAGACTTAAAGCTTTCATATTTGTTTAAAGTATAATGATTGAAACACTGTGTATATAACTCCAACTCCTGTATTTTTTAGATACTGTCTCACAATGAAGGGCTAACTTTTGTAAATAAATGTAATCCGCAATGAAATATATGTATTTATCTAAGTAGTTGTAACTATTCCTCACATTTCGGAGTAAACCAAAAGCCAAAAATCAGAATATTTGCTTTGGCAGCAGCTGCCTTCAGGACAGAGTTTTTTTTATTTAGTTGTAGCCGGTTAAACAAATCCATGGACCAATGGAAAAATAGTTTAGTAATGTTTAAAGGAAAGCTTATATTATTTAAGTGTTTAGTTTATCACTAACATATGTCTACCTTCTTGCAAGGGGGTGTCACTCCGCGATTCCGTCGCGCGGCTACAAGTACATGCAGAGCGCCCCGTCTCCGTGGTCTATTCAATGGTTGGCGCGCGCTGTCTCGGAACGCACGTTTAAATTTACAACGCTGGCTCGTCACGTATCGCGAAATACATCGCTTGCAAATATTAAGATTATTTTACACATGTGCATCTTAAATGAAAATGCCGAAAATATACTGCATAGCAGCATGTTGCAATAATAATAATGTTAATTTTCATGATGCGTTTTTCGCACAGCCGATGCGTTTGAGAGATACTAAAAAGTAAGGAACATAATAATAATAATATACTTATTACCTACATTCGTAGTAAATTAAATTCTCAGAAACTCAAGTCAATTACAGACAAAACGGTTTATTTTCGGACAAATTTGTCAGTAAAAAAGCGGCACATTTAAATAATGTAAAAAACTTCGTTCTCTCATACTATTATTGAATTTCGCGCCTTTTGTCCTAACATATTATTGGGTTGTCTGACTTTATTCCCATAATATCAAATAGGTACATATAAGAGAAAATGCCGTGTTACGTCTGCCTTACGATTGTGATTAAATCATTACTTATTTATGCTGCTTTTGTAATGAATGCGTAGATTGCGTAGGTACCTAACGTAATTCTTTCTTTTTAAATGCATTAAGCAGGTATATGGAATAAATGGCTTATTATTATAAGCAGATATATTAATTTCTGCACACCTCATATACTGTCTACAGATATTTTTAGAATGTTCATGTTATTATCAGGATTATTCGGGGGGATATTCACAGCACAAAGCACAAAGAAGGTGCCGCCCAAGTTGAGACAAATATTTTTGAATCACGTGTATGAAATGCGTAGGTAAATTCTATAATCACGCATTATACTAAATTGTTCAATTAGCTATCAAGACGAATGCTATTAACGCCGTAGATCTCATTGCAGTAATGTATTTGTCAGACGCCTCATACCGCCGTTCGTTATTTTATTAGTTTTCAATAATTGACAACCCTGTTTTCGACGGCGTGCGGCTTATAAGCGACCTTTCCGCCACGCAATACGGTCCATTTCAGTTGCTCGCGTCGCCTCGCGCGCCGTTTTGTTTGGTAATAATAATTGTGTAGGCATATAAAAAGCCGGCATTTGTGAACATCAAAGCAGTGAAGCTTCTGTACTTTATATATTCTGTGCTTCTTGCCAATATTTTTAAATTTAATTGTAGCCATTTAAATATACTCACGGACATATTATGTCAAAATAATTTAGTAAAGTTTAAAGCAAAGCCTAAGCGACTTATACTCGTATGAGTTTGTGATACCCTTGACACGCATACTACGGATACTATTATCGCATACTACTTGCGAAGGGGGCCGTGAACACACACTTTAAGAAACCCTGCTTTACGAGTATGCATTGCTGGCATGATAAACACAACAGCGCATGCCACTCTGTCTTGGCGTTCAATGAATCGGCAATTACGAGTATATACATTGCGTCGTTCGCACCGGCTGTCGGTTGCCTGGCAATCTCATAATCAAAGGACCGCATTAGGCGAACAACGAAGTGTAATTGCTGCTTGAGTCGATCATACTATATACAACATCTATCAATTGACACTCACTTTGTGTGTACTATGTGATGCTCTTTTTTCTATTTTTTATATTGTTAATTTAAATGTAATGCAAAATTATTATTATTTTGTATTTATTTTTTGACATTATTTTATTATACGATATTTTTTGACCATACCCTCCTGCCGTCCAAAGGCCTATTTAAAGGTCTCCGCAAACAATTTAAATCCTATTCTATTTTCTGCACTGTTCATTCAAAATTCCTTGCCAATTTTTATTGTCTGGGCGGCAGGAGGATATACGAGTAATTAGTAACCTGTAGATTATTGTAACTTAATTTATTTTGTGTTATAATATAAATAAATCAAATGAAATCAATATCGATATTACCTTTGTTAACTGATTGTATCGATAGCTCCGTGTCCCGTCACTGGCCGCAAGGTCGCACATACGTGTACAAACAGTGTCGAAACCTCCTGAACAGCGTGACGGCTCAGTTGCACTCCTTTATTTCGATACATATATTGTTAATTAAAAAAAACAGTACTTATACCCACCGTATTCATACCCGTCAAGATTTGGTTTGATTTTATTAATGTGGTATTTGGATTTTTAGGAAACTGCGTTGTATTCTCTAAAAGGTATCCCTAGGCCTAACATGTGATATACGATAAGTAAGGTGGAAGTACCAATCATGTTAACAGAAAATATTTATTTGAGTCATGATATTTTGCTCATTTATAAATGTACATAAATGGTCATGTGTTTTGGGAGATGAGTTTGTAAGTAATGTTAAATAGGTATTTTATAGGGTGACAATATCAAAATTTCTCAAATTTGCAATTTTTTTTAGTCAACTCCATTGTACAAGTAATTGTCAGGTGCTTTTGCTAGCAGACTTAAGAGATGGCACCTCAGTACAAGTTTGAATGTCACATATTGAGACATTGAAAATATTAACACTCAGTCCTAATAAATGTCAGCCTGTCTTAAAATTATGCAAAGTATAAGCTAATTATCTCAAAGTGGAGATGTGAAACATAAAAGGCACATACATTTATCATCGTTTAAATGCCCTAATAGTTGATTTTATCCTATCGATGGCAACTCAAACTATAATGACGAGTATTGTTTTGGTACAGCCTCGGGTACTAGTACTTCCACCTTAATAAATGTCACAGCAAAAGCAATGACAGATTCGAACGTAAAGTCATTATTAAAATCATATATCGTATACGCTTGCAGAATGGCATCTTGGCTAGACCTGCAGGCTAAGTATAGTTCGTGAAATATATAAATTGGTAACTTTCTACCTACATTATAGTAAAATTATACATTCAATTTTTATTTCTCGAACTATATTTGTGTGCTTTAAAAATACTAAATTATAAATATTTTCAATAGGGTCTTGTCAATCCCTGAAATTTCCCGCTCTGTGGTCATACCGGTCACATGGTGGTGTTAAGAGGTCTCCGTTTCAGAGCCTACTAACATTCGTTAAAACGTAAATTTTGGACATCTGTCTTCTCCCCTCTAATGGTGCCTGGAGTGACAGTGCTCAAAATTTTAGATTCTCACAGAAGAAACTTTAGCAAAACTCCGCCTATTTTTCTCTGCGATATTTTGCGGGCTTTTCAGCTTGCACTAAGCTAAGGCACGGCTCATAGCTTACTCGCTCGCGGTGGTACTATAGGTCCGGCCACGACATTGGTCTAAGGCGACCGGCTTAGCGAGTGCGAGAGGGAGTTCCCATATCGGCATCTCGTTCCAACTTATGGATTCGCTCGCCGCTTGTCGCCTTAGACCAATGTCCGTGGCCGCAGCATAAGGCTTTCTACGAAATAAAGTAGACATTGCCGTATTTTTTTTTAATGAGACCGTACCTTTGCATGGATATTATTAGAAAGAAGGACTCTTTGCCGGTCTTCTCCGACGCTGTATTTGATATTTATGTAAATGTCTCCATAATTATGGACTTTTATTTAAACTTCTGGATTTTAGTAGTGTTTTTTCTCATTTTACCATTTTGGGTCACTCAGTTTCCCAATGGGACTTAACTAAATTACAATATCGATACTATAATAAACTGTGAATCTCGTGTCTTCAATTTTTATTAACTATTTCCAGTCTAACAATGTTGAAATCGTCTCGGAAGATCGCACTTTTTTGATCGTGAATTTTTGCATTCGCATTATCTTAAGTTATTTTGATTTTGACGACTTTTAAGCGAATGCTTTTGGATATTGGATTGTTAAACATAAAACAGAAGAATCAATTTACAGTCCCATGGCTGTTAAAACTACATGGGATGTGTAACAGTGTAGACTGATTTTACGATGGCTACTTTATTCCTAAGACAAGCTTTTGTGCCTAAGAGCCAAGTAAATCATTTAAAGTAATGGAACATGAAAATATACTGTCTCGTTTGTGCTAATGAGTAATTACAAATCATAGTGGTCAAACCATGTATGAAATGGGGTTATCAAAAAAGGCTTAAAAAGGGTCACGTAGTAGCGAATTAGATTGGAATAATTAGAAGAGAACTCCTGCTCCGTCTCCACATTCGATTGCCTTGATGTATCTTCTGATTCCTCTCAATTTTATGGACACTGCTCGTGGCGCTGATATTTGAACTTTTACTTTTAACCAGAAGATTATTTAACAGTATGGTTTATCCCATTTGGAAGATAACATGACACCTTAACACGTACGTTTTTGGATTTATACATATAAGTAACAGTTCTTCTCTCTCTTTCCAGCACCACAATGGGGACATCTAGCCATCCCTCGTGACAAAACATGCAACTACCAAGACTGGAACCTGCCTTACATAGTACAAAGATGCCACGGAGAGATATTTTTCATAGACATTTTTGAGAGTATTTTTGGAAGATTTTCGTAAGACAGTGATGGCGAGTGAGGGGGAAGCTGTTAAAGTGGAGGGAGGGCATGTGTCTGTGACGACTATCAGCATGTCGGGGCCAGAGACAAACAATGGTAAGTGGAAATCACAGAATTAGATTTGGATAGAAGAAACAAGTTCATTCATTTGTATGGCGGCCGAGCGTGTCAGATTTTGCCTATGATTTTAAATATGTCTCAGGCCCTTGAGTACTCATATTTTTTGTGTTGTTACAATTAATATTACTTAAGGAGGCATTATTAATGTTTTTGTTCACTTCAACTTACAAAATTTGACGCCCGAAAGCTGCAAGCTGCGATTACAGACGGACAACTCAGTGGATTTCACTGAGTTCATTTGACACGCTAAGTAGATACGTTTGCTTGATCTATGGTATATATGACATCTGTGGTGGAAATATTACGAAACAAGATTTATTACTTTATTACAGAGAAGATTAACATATTTAAATTAACTAAGATTACACAATGAATAAAACTTCTTTAATACGAGTATACCTACTAAAACTTAACACGTTCGCCTCCAGTACTGTTTCACTAAACGCTAATACTATGCCGATCGAAATTATGTGATAGAACTCCTATGCCATTGACACGCATGTGTGACTGAACAGATTGTACTCTTATGCCAGTGACACAGCAGTTGTGTCAAAAACGTTCGTATTTCTATGGCACTGGCATAGGAGGAAGAGCTTGATTTATGCTAGTGGCTTAAGAATAAGGTTACTCTGATCACGTATGTGATCAGTGGCATAGGAATCAGATTTTGTTGGTCACACAAGCTGTGTCACCGGCGTCGAACGTGTTAAATACGAAAATGACATACGTGGCGCACGCCACTGCCACGCACACGCGCTGCACATGCATACGATATGGCCTGGCCTTTAGTGTTAATATCTTCGCTGCGGCAATTAGCTTAACTCGTGGTAGATTGCAAAGGAATTGTATTTAGTTAAGGCTTTAATCAAAACAAAAATCACTATCACGTCAATTGTGTTACGAAAGCTAGTCATACAAACAAACTGTATGGTTACTCCGTTCACTACCTTTGGCAATAGAAAAATTTGGCTTTAAAAAAAATGTGAGTGCGTTTTGTGGTTCGCTCACAGAAATTTTGAATTTTTGGCCCTTTTCACTTTCAAAAGTTGTTACACAAAATTCAACTTCGTAACACAAAAAGAATGACGTTAAATTTGTTTTCATTAAAGGCCTTTTTGGGTAGTTCTATGCGATTATTCTGTCGCACCAATTAAGTGATTACCATTCCCAAATTATTGACGAACTGCGTATAAATAGTGGAGTCATTTTCGGTTATCTTGTAGCAGACGCATGTTTGTCTGCTATTCTGACATAATAGTCTCGTTTGCTTTTATAAAACAGAAAATAAAGTGGTGATGGTAATGAACAATAAAAACGCGTAAAAAAATCGCATAGAAACACCGTATTATGTAATCAGTCCGTAAGGGGTCGATAGGCCCCCTTCCATGGTGAAACCGCGTATAAACTCGTCCAAGATATAATTCTCTCGAGCGTCTACGTCTGCGAAGTTGCAAAGCTTGCTGACTAGACGGTGATCAAACTGCGCGAAACTTTCCCATTTGCCCGCTCGTTTGATGTATTGTCTACAAGGTTACCAAAAACACCGGTCAAGAGCACGTCGGGCCATGATATGATCAACTTAGGGCTTCATAGTTATTCTACAACGGCTGGACTGATTGTGTTAAAAATAGTTTTATTTTAAAGTATTCTATAAGCCCACTATTCATGATTTCTTCATATATTTTGGACCCATCTATTAAACTTTAGGGGGTGCGGAACACATTCTTTTTTAATTCTGGAATAGTTATCTCCGGAAATATTGAATTTAGAAAAAACTTTCTTTTGTGACCCTTATTATTTTTAAAAGATCTATTCAACGCTATCCCACTCTATAGGATTACAGCAAACGAACTTTTTTTTCTACATTTTATTCTACCACTTTGTCGAAGTCATACGAGTTCATACGAGTATGTACGATTATACCTGTACCAAAATGCAAATTTGTAGTATTAACGGCCACTGAGCTATGTTGCGCCAGACAGACAGACGGACATGGCGACACTACAATGGTTCCTAGTTTACTACGGAACCCTAAGAAGTACGACCATTTTCATTGCCCTTATAATGTTTTAGTACAGTTGGCTAAAACGCATGTTTAAAAAAAATACAGTACTTATTGTTTTTAAATGTTCCAGGTCAGTTCTCATATAGCTCAAGTGGAGTCCGGATCAGCGTCTCCTCGGACCCCCACGACGAGGACTCTACGGACGCCGAAATATCCAAGATCGACTTTTCGCAACACCAGTACGAGGTAACCAGATTTTTAAGAGTATTTCTATCTTGCCATGCCAGTAGGCTTAGCACAGGATTAGTGCGAGATAGACTATCCATTCCTATTTTATTCATCATATCGTAAAAGACGGAAAAGCTATTTCGCGGCTCATACTGACATACCAATCATGTGCTAAGCATACAGATTGCGTAGCCAACATCAGGGGTGTAGCTAGAGTAATCGTCGCCCAGAGCAGGCCCCAAATTTGAATCCAACTTTTTTCAAAATTAACACCTAATACTGATGTCGCCTCTAATTAAGTAGGCAAGTGTCATTTCATTAGCAAAGCAAGACATACAATTGTATACCTAGGGCTGTAGCCCGTAATGTACTATCACTACATAGTATAAAATAAAGTCACTTTTTCTGTCCCTATGTCCCTTTGTACGCTTAAATCTTTAAAACTACGAAACGGATTTTGATGAGATTTTTTTTAATAGGTGGAGTAATTCAAGAGGAAGGTTTTTTATGTAGGTATAGTAACCGTGCGAAGCCGGGGCGGGTCGCTAGTTCAAATACAAATACAAATAATTTATTAACTCGTAAGCACATGCTTACAATTTTCAAGCTACCCACTGGATAACGGGTCCAAATTAGGCCGTGCCTGTATCTTGGGGCCCACTGAGTCGGTTAACATTAACAAGTACACACAGTATTACACGTTACAAGCAGCAAGACATGAAATTTGTATATGTATATACTTAAGGAAAAAAAAAACAATATATAATCAATAAGCGATTTCTTCTCTTAAGCTCAAGCATAAATATCGGCACCCCGGGCCACGAGATCCCCCCTTTTTTTTCTCTGTCACTATTTCTTATTAGTGTGACCAAGACAGTTAGTCGCCTTTCGTTCATGATGAGTGATCGGTTTTTTGGATTCCCCCGGCGGGTTTCCTATAGTAACATGAAAAATAAACTTTGATTATTTATGCGTATTTCCATGCAATTTGCCATGTTTACTGTTCATAATGTATATGTTTTTTTTATAGTCACACCCGTCATTTTTTATACGCGAAATCCCGCGAGGGTGAACCAAAAAACCGATCACTGTCCATGATTAACAATTCAGCGTTAGCGATTGGCAACTTGACTGACCCAGTACAGAAAGCAAACTGTATAGAAGATTGATGAGAAGTTATTCGCGACTAAACGTTAGCGATTCGCCCAGGGAGCCATCTCGATTTTTTATAAACGTTCACGATTGGTTACAGGTTAACATGCGTAACAAGAAGAAGCGGTCGTCCAGTGGACACGAGCCAGGAGACACCGAGAGACCCATGTCTTGGGAGGGAGAACTGTCTGACTCCGAAATGGTCATAGACACTAGTGTCAACATGAGTAAGTTACTTGATTAAAAAATCGGCCAAGTACAAGTCGGGCCATGCTCAGAGGGTTCAGTAGTTATTTAAATTTAGCCGATTATGTTTGAAATTCATGATTTTTCATACTTTTTGGACCCGTAAATCAAAAGTGAGAAGGGGAAAAACTTTTTGTTTATTCTGGAGTGGTTATCTTTGAATATATTGACTTTAGAAAAAAACTTTCTTTCGATATCCGTATTCTTATTGAAATACCTATTCAACGATACCCCACACTATAGCACTACAGCAATTATAAAAGTCATCCCCACTTTACTACTTGGGGAGGTACCATGTGTGCAGTATTTTCAACCGACTTTAAAAAAGGAGGAGGTTCTTGATTCAAGATTTATTTTTACGTTTGTTACGTCAGTACTTTCGACTGGGACAGATTCTGATGATTCTTTTTTAGGGTTCCGTAGCCAAAATGGCAAATACGGAACCCTTATAGATTCGTCATGTCCGTCTGTCACAGCTGATTTACTCGGAAACTATAAATGCTACAGTAACTAAATTTGGTAAGGATATGTGTTGTATAAACCGCTACAGGATTATGATACTAAATTGTAAAAAAACCATTGGGGTGGGGGCCCTCCATATATGTAACTGAGGGATAGAACATTTTTTTTAGTTGTATATAAGCGTGTGGGGTATTAATAGAAAGGTCTTTGAAAATGATATGAAGGTTTATAAATCTCATTTTTATTTAAGCAAATCGTTTTCGAGATATCAGCTCTCAAAGTCTGAAAAATGTGTCCCCCCTTCTCTATTTTTTAAACTACGCAATATAAAATTCAGAAAAAAAATATGTTATGCACATTAATAAACTCTATCAACGATTTTTGTTTGATTAAATTATCTCCTATAATTTTTGAGGTAGGTTGATTTAACTGTATTTTTTTAATAATAAATTGATAATGGTACGTTTTTATATATTGGAGAGCTGATGCTTACCGATTAGTCCCATGTTTATTTCGTCCCGTACTGACAATGGCATCCATGAGAAAACTATATAAGTCTTAAATTTACATTAAGCATGTGCACGACAAATGGACGAATAACTCAATATCACGACAACCCATTTCGATAAGCCTTTTTTAATAGAAAACTAATGATGTTTGTTGGCACCAAGTCGGGGTCTGATGATGGGATCTTGGAGAAATCGCTTGAAATCAGTCAGTTTTTCTATGAAAAATTCCACCAGTCCCTTATTCCTTAATCACGTGTGAATTAACTTGTTTACCATGCCCTGGCTCAAGAAGCCTTTCATATTTACCGTAAGAAGACGAAAATAATTCCCCTTTGTTTTCCAGACGACCCATGCAGCTCGCCAGACCTGCAGTCGTCCCGGGACTCCATAGATACGCTCCGCAACGTCACCATAAAACAGGAGCCTCTCAAAACTGAGCAGTTCCAGAGCTTGGACGATCAGAGAGTCCTGGATCTGAAGTACACGCCTTTGCAGCCGCACCAGCGAAGCCTTAGCATGAATCGGGTAAGTGGCACTCTTTTATACCAATCATCCTTCTAGATAACTCTGCAGTCGTCCCGGGAGCTCCATAAGACACGCTCTGAAACGTCACCATAAAACAGGAGCCTCTCAAAACCGAGCAGTTCCAGAGCTTGGACGATCAGAGAGTCCTGGGCTTGAAGTACACGCCTTTGCAGCCGCACCAGCGCAGCCTCAGCATGAACCGGGTAAGCGACCACACTTTTATACCCTTCCTTCTAGATATTTCTGCAGTCGTCCCGGAGCTCCTTAGACACGCTACGCAACGTCACCATCAAACAGGAGCCTCTCAAAACTGAGCAGTTCCAGAGATTGGACGGTCAGAGAGTCCTGGACCTGAAGTACACGCCTTTGCAGCCGCACCAGCGAAGCCTTAGCATGAATCGGGTAAGTTACCACACTTTTATACCATCCTTCCTATATTATTATTATTATTAAGAGCCTATGCTGTCCCACTGCAGGGCAAAGGCCTCCTTTAAACTCTTCCACGTATCCCTATCCCCTGAAGTCTCCCACCAGTCCATGTCAAAGGCGTCAAGCTCGTTACGCCATGTCTGGCGCGGTCTACCGCGACGCCTTTCAAGTTGTGGCACCCAACGTTTGGTTAGCTTAGCCCATAGGTTATCCATTCTTCCTTATAATAGAATAAATAACTTCCAGTTCCAACTTTAAAAAACTAGTGGACATACTAGTGCAATCGCTCGCTAGGTACGAGAGGCCTACGTCCAGCACTGGAATGAGTTAGGCTGATGAGCTATGGGTGAAGTTACAATGTAAATGTATATTTCAGATATCGGTGGTAACAGAAAGCGCGCCGCTCCGACGCCCTTCCTCGCCGGTCGCCAAGATGGAAGCCCAGCCCATGCCACATCCGCCGGGAGAAATACAGAACCTCACTATTAAGAAGGAGAGCAGAGAGTTATCTGGTAAGTGGCGTTTAAACAAGGCTTCTTATATCTGACGTTGTCTAGGTAATAGTACATTGTGCATCAAGGGAGGTAAGTACGGAATTACTAACGAGAGTGTTAGAAGCCCGACGCCGTCAGGCGGAGGGCTTTTATGACTCGAGTTAGTATTCCGCTTAACGACCGTGATGCATACAATGTTTTTCATCACACTTGCCGACAAAAATATAAGTTTTAAGACATAATATTATAAAATGACGTACTGAAATTTCTATTACTCCCTAGGGACTTTCACTTTTCTATTACTCCCGCTACGCACGCAAGCAATGGCGCGCTTAGACAGCAAGTGTGATGAAAAGGGACTTTATCTACTTCCATATCATAATTATCCTATTAGGTACCTATATACTCAGAAGCGGTAATGTAATTACCTATATTAAGAAGCCGGTGTCTTTGGCCGTATCATAATGTTAACATTAAAGTCCAGTGCATCATAATATTAACATTAAAGTATCGGTGTCAGTACATTAAAGTTAAGATTATAAAGTCAACTTCTTTTTGTTTTTTTTTTCAATACATATTTATTCTAGGATATTCTTACACAAATTGAGTAATTTCAACTGATTTGAATTGTTATGTTTAGAGGTATTTTACTTAGTGGATATCAATGTAAATAAAGGTAAATTATCATTCTAAACCTATGATAAGGATGTAAATAAAGTTATGTATGTGACTGGACATAATTAGGCATTAAACACTTGTATGATCTTATTATGAAACTCGCCTACGGCACGTTTCATAAAACCACACTCATATTTGGTGCCTCTTATTATGTGTTCCGTTCGACTTCGGATATCTTCAGGATGTGAGAGCGTAGCGTCTCCCAATGACCGATAGATGCCGCTAGCGTCTATGAAGCCGCTCCACAGCCCGTAGCGCGCCGCTGTGACGTAGTTTCCGCCCAGACAGCTTCCTGTAACCAACCAGCTCGCACCCGGCGACTCGCCGCCATTTCATTGTTTCGTCGACCGTCTTGGCCGAAGGTCCGCGTATTTTTATTTAAATTCGACACGTGGTCTTTAACTTTTCAATCGACTTAATTCCCAGTAATTATATTTCGGAACTTCTGCTCGAACAGAAAAGTTATTTTAAGGAAGTCATTTGAAGTGTTTCGCTAATCGTCAAGAAAGTGGTCTATCGTTAAATATTCACGACGAAAATTTAAGATTCGAATTTTAAAATTTCATTTCGAATAATCGAGTTCCCGAAGTATTTTCGAACCGATAACGTCCGTCGCGCAATTTTCAAGAGTGACTTCGATCTACCCACTTTTTCTGGCGAAATACGTTCTCGACCACGATCGTGTTTTAAACGTTACCGTCGTTCAGTCGTAGGCGTTTCCGAGATTTTTAAAGTAGGAAATCGTCCGATTAACGCGTGTTTTTAATCGCGTTACTTCTCATACGGTAACGTAAGCCGCTCCGCACCCGACGAGAGGAAACGTGCATCGCGATCATCGTGTCGCCGCGGGCAGCGCGGCGCCAGCCGGGGGCGGCCCGCGCCACGTCGCCGGCGCCGCCGTGTCGCCGCCGCGGCGGGGCGCGCCGGGGGCCACCCCGCGCTCCGCCGCCGCCGCCGCGAGCTGCAGCTGGACCTGGGTACTCTTTACGTTTTCCGCTCTCGGATCGATTGGTGAGTTAGCTTAATGATATTCTATTAACCCAAGGAGTCTAGTCTGCGGATGGCGACGAATGTTGTGATGAGAGGCCGCCACGTGGTCGCCACTGGCTGCCACGTGGGCAGCACCGGTCCCGACTTCATTGGCCGCCATGTGGGTGCCACCGGTCCTGACCTCACTGGCCGCCTCGTGGGCACCACCGGTCCCGACTTCATTGGCCGCCATGTGGGTGCCACCGGTCCTGACCTCACTGACCGCCACCTGGGCGCCACCGATCCTGACCTCACTGGCCGCCTCGTGGGCGCCACCGGTCCTGACCTCACTGGCCGCCACCTGGGCGCCACCGGTACTGATGTCACTGGCCGCCACCTGGGCGCCACCGATCCTGACCTCACTGGCCGCCACCTGGGCGCCACCGATCCTGACCTCACTGGCCGCCACCTGGGCGCCACCGGTACTGATGTCACTGGCCGCCACCTGGGCGCCACCGATCCTAACCTCACTGGCCGCCTCGTGGGCGCCACCGGTCCTGACCTCACTGGCCGCCACCTGGACGCCACCGGTCCTGATGTCACTGGCCGCCACCTGGGCGCCACCGATCCTGACCTCACTGGCCGCCACGAGGGCGCCTCCGATCCCGACCTCACTGGCCGCCACATGGGCGCCACCGATCCTGCCCTCACTGGCCGCCACATGGGCGCCACCGGTCCTGATCTCACTGGCCGCCACCTAGGCGCCACCGATCCCGACCTCACTGGCCGCCACATGGGCGCCACCGGTCCTGATCTCACTGGCCGCCACGGGGGCGCCTCCGATCCCGACCTCACTGGCCGCCACGACGGTGCCACCGAGGTGGGGATCCCACTGGCTGCCATGTTGGTGCCACCGGGCCTGACGTCGCTAGCTGTCACGGGGACGCCATCGGTCCCGACGCTGACCGCCACCGGTCCCGACGTTACTGAACGCCACGTGAACACCACCGGCCCTGACCTCACTGACGCAATGTCGGTGCCGCCGGCCCCGACGTCACTAGCTGCCACGTGGGCACCACCCGTCCTGAGCTCACTGCTCGCCACGTGGGTGCCACAGGTATTAAAGTCATTGAGTGCCATGCCGGCACCACCGATCCCGTTTTTTGACGGGGTGTGACTACGATGCTACCGATCCCGACCTCACTGGGCGCTACAACGGTTCCACCGGTCCTCGCCTCATTGGCTGCCGCAACCACGCCACCGGCCCCGACTTCACTAGTCGTCGCGACGGCACCATCGGTATTGACCTCACCGGGTGCCACGGGACACCGCTAGCCACGAAATTATAGTCACCATGATGACATTACAGGTAATAATACTGCCGTTCGATGCTGATGCTGATGTTGTCCAGGCATGGCGGTATAACCCACCTCAATGTTGCTGCCGATCACGAAACCGCTACATTCACGCGACCACCGCAATGGCGCTACAAGTCACAATACAATTGGTCCGATGAAGTTCATTGTGCAACTACAGTGGCCCGCAAAGCCGATACAATGACGCCACGATAACGCCTCGCTGCCGGCTGCCAACTGGCCGGATGACGCCACCGCCCGCGATATTCGCCATACGGTGGAAGCTCTGCCCAACGCGAAAGCGCCAACGACTCTTGTCAGTTTGACCCCCCCATATCACGTAAGTAACCAAGCTGATGCCGGCAACCACCCTGGCGCCGCCTGCCGAGCGGAAGCATTGCAAACCACAGTCTGGTGCTCCTGCTTCGGGTGTCCCTGATAGACATACACGTGTCTACTGCAGCTGGGGGGATTGCAGATCCCTCGTTCTCGATCGAGGATCCGTTGTAGTGGCTGACCGAGTCACAAGGAACTGCGTCCTATTGTTCTATAGGAAATCTGTACGTTGTATCTATATTCAAATACTACCTGCAGTCTCCCACGATCCAATACAGCAGAAGCAGGAAAACTTAGTGCACCAAACCGAAGACCTGTTCGACAATGAATGGAATCTGTAACGTAATATCTCATGTTATTCTACAAATGTTTGATCAGCCCCGGATTCCTCAGACACTCAAATCCGCGGGCCTGCTTTCTGAAAACTGATGGTATTGACAAGGTTTGGAAACAGATTTCTTATAATCTCTCTACTCGCACTCGTTCTCCAACAATACGGGTTCCTCCTCATAAAACGGACCATTTCTCCGAGGGCAATAAACAAATTTGGGACAAAAATCCCCCGGTCGTAAGCGAGCTCGAGATACAGCTGCTCGAGGAAAGAGGCCATGGAGAGATAGCTCGAAACACCGGTATACTCGTCACAGAATATAAATTCTTCGTTTTTATCTAAGCGTATTGCTATGCCCGGTGCTGTCCCTACACAGATTATTCTTTCCCAGAGCCGATTAAAGGTCTCCCATATTAATAGCTGAACTTACTTACTCCTCTAGCGCAACGACCCAAAGAAAGTCCTGGTCCCCAACACGACTGTTCACCTCTGACTCCGGTCCTGGGCAGTTTTAGTATACTTAATATTATTTGTAAGTAAACAATTGGATACGTCCGTGACTGCTTCCACATGATACATTTCTGACCAACGTTTGATCACCTATCAAGACTATTTCCTGATAGCAATCCAGTCGAAAAAGGAGTACAGATTACCAGATCGACCCCCATCAACCTAGGTTAGCAAATATACTACCTGAAATACGTTACAACCCTTACTCAAACCATAGCCACAACATTTCCGTCCTGCAGGGAAAATAAGGTAAATGATTAGTTGCGAGACAGTGTCTCGCGTCCAACGCCGTGCGCTCCTAGACGGACTCAACCTTACGAACTTGGGCGTCCATGGAGGCTGGTTGCACTATCGCAGGCCCTAACACTGCTTCGGGCGATTACAGAGTCCCATGCCAGCGCCCATCTCATCTGCCAACCGGACTCTTGAGGGAATCTCCCATGGGGATTAAGAACGTAATAAAATACGTTCATATCGAGGTAAGAAGGAAACACTATATTGAGTATATTGATCAACGCACCGCATTCTCAGTCGGTCCTCAACAGGAAGCCGGTGCGTGGTCTCCAACAGGGAACTTGCACTGCGACTCCAAAAAAATAAAAAAAAACTACTCTTTAAAACTTAAGGAGAACCTGAGGAGATCGATAGTTAGTATGATTATTAGTTACAACGACCAACGCAGAAAGTATTGGCATCAGGGAATTGCCTACGCACTACAGGTTCACAACTTACGGAACCAGTTCGGTTCATATACCTACAGGTCGGTACTTTCAGAAAGTCGACGGACGAGCTAGGGGACTCTGCGCCCCCGAGCGGCACCAGCGCCCGGAGGCCACTGAGCAGATCTTCACCCGCTAGGGTACCCCGTCCATCGACCTGTTCGCTCACCTCAAACGCCCACGTGCCACAGTATGCCTCGGTCTACTGGCCCTAACTGAACGCACGATGCGTTTAGGTAAGCGGAACGCTACTACACCGACGCTGACTGACCAGATCAAAAGAAAAGTCTGCTGGTGTTCCGTTGGCGTTTCTCCAAAGTAAAAACAGGTACGCCCATATGGAAAATAGTCATCGTCGTACGCTAAAAATAACATCGTCTGCCAGCTATCTCATCAAATCAAGTAACGAAAATATCCTCACATATTTTATCGCATTTAGCGTAGCGAACGATAATCTCTGATTAATATTATTTGTAAAGTATTTATTTGGCGAAACCTTCGCCTTCAAGGTGCCTGTTTGATTAAACGCTTAAAGAATACTAGTTTTAATCTGAACAGCTGTACGACATCAGAGAGAAACCCACATATGGAATGTTAATACCGAGTCTAGAGGCCATGACCTTACACTATACTGTATTATACGTAGACAATTATTCTAATAATTCTCACTTAATTATTTTCTGTCTGAAATTCCGTTCTAAATTCGATAACATCAAAATATGAATTATTATTATTATTCGACGGTATTCTGGACGTGTCTATTCGTATAAATTACCGGAAAATATTATGTGAAACTTATGTGTAAAATCTGCGGATAAGTAAGTCCTATATATAATCTGCGGATATCTACTCTACCTAACCGAAAAGCCTCGTTTGAGCCTATTCTTAACCTCTGAATGCAAAGCGATGCATCATGTATTCTTAATTTTATTGACTACACGTCAAAATTCATTGGTTGTTTTAGGGCAGTAGAGCCCTAACATTTCTGCACCCGCTGACTCGCCACCAGGAGATAATAGACAGGTCTCACATCCTGAAGATATCCGAAGTCGAACGGAACACATAATATGAAATTTTACCTTCCAATAAAATTATTATTATGTTTCCTAGACTTCGGATATCTGGATAATGCCTTCCTGGTGGCAATATTTTATCAACCTTTACATTCTCCTCAACAATGAAATGGCGGCGAGTCGCCGGGTGCGAGCTGGTTGGTTACAGGAAGCTGTCTGGGCGGAAACTACGTCACAGCGGCGCGCTACGGGCTGTGGAGCGGCTTCATAGACGCTAGCGGCATCTATCGGTCATTGGGAGACGCTACGCTCTCACATCCTGAAGATATCCGAAGTCTAGGAAACATAATAATAATTTTATTGGAAGGTAAAATTTCATATTATGCGCCAGCCACATAAATAACTATTATTTTCGGTGGCGTTTACGTCTCGCGGCGTAGTATTTGTATACGAACTCACGAACATAACGTTAGAAATCGTCACGTATATGAACGTAATAGGATAACCAGCAGATCTAGCCAATCAGCCAATATACCATTTTGCAATCGTATACGATAAGTCACGTGACCACAATAATGTATGGAAACGGTCAGATGACTTTTCGTACGAATCTGTCATTCTCATACATTTATTAATTAAGTACTATACGTATACGATTGCAGAATGGCATCTTGGTTAGGCTTGCTGTTTTTTGTGTTATTTTTTCATAACTTTACAAGCTATCAAGTATCGTATACGTATCGTATGTCATATCAATATGTGTATGAGACCGACGTTTATGAATCCTTATTCAAACCCCCTTGGGTTAATCTTTTCCACAATAATGACGGATAGATTTGCAGAACCAACACTAGGCTGATTAATCCGTCCAAAAAGCTATGTTGATCTACATTCACGTACATTATAATTATGAAATTTTACTTTTGCGGTGAAATTTCAGTTTTTATGTTTGTCATGGCGTCGAAAATTTAAAAATAAAGATTTTCGATGAAGGCACTGGTCTCAACGCGAGCTACTAAGCTATGAACTATCGGCTATAAACACGAACAAAAGATTCTCCACTGGAGTGCGTATCATTTTTTCGTGTTTGTAGCCGATAGTTCATAGCTTAGTAGCTCGCGGTGAGACCAGTGCCTTAGTAACGGGTTTTCAATTTCAATCAAGCGTTGCTAGCCAACGTGCAGAATAGCAGCCTGTCAAAAAAAAAATACTTATGGCTCCTTGGTGTAACGGCTCAACGAAATAGTCATATCAAAGTCAATTTTTTTTTATATGTATACGCCGATATTGACAGATATTTTATTTCAGAGCTGAAATGCGAGCCATCAGTTGGCATGGACAAGTTGCTGGGCGCGCTCCACGGCTCTCCACTGCTGGGCAGATTGCCTCGCGTGCAGTCCAGCGCCAGCACTGACTCCGCCGTCCATTCCATGTACACACACAGGTGAGTGTCACCGGTGTGACAGTCTGTTAGAGCTGTGCAAACTGTCAATGGGCATGGGCAAGTCGCTAGGCGTTCAACGGGTCACCACTGTCCCGTCTGCAGTCCATGTACACACACAGGTGAGTGTCACCGGTGTGACAGTCTGTTAGAGCTGTGCGAACTGTCAGTGGACAAGGCAAAGTCGCTAGGCGTTCAACGGGTCTCCACTGCTGGGTAGACTGCCCCGTGTGCAATCCATGTACTATCGACAAAATTGAATCCTGATCCACAATAGGAGCTTGTCATAGTAACTTTGAAAATAAAATTGCTGCATTGACGTACAATTTGACTTTCAATGTTACAATGACAAGCTCTTTTTGTGGGTCAGGATTCAATTTTGTCGATAGTACACACATAGGTGGGTGTCACCGGTGTGACAGTCTGTTAGAGCTATGCGAGCCGTCAGTGGGCATGGATAAATTGCTCGGCGCCCTCCACGGATCTGCACTGCTAGACAGACTGCACCGCGTACAGTCCATGTACACAAACACAGGTGAGTGTCACCGGTGTGACAGTCTGTTAGAGCTATGCGAGCCGTCAGTGGGCATGGATAAATTGCTCGGTGCCCTTCACGGATCTGCACTGCTAGGCAGACCGCACCGCGTACACTCCGTGTACACACACAGGTGAGTGTCAGCGGTGTGACAGTCTGTTAGAGATATGCGAGCTGTCAATGGGCATGGGCAAGTTGCTAGGTGCTCAACGGATCTTCACAACTGGGCAGACTGCCTCGTGTGCAGTCCATGTACACACACACACACACACACAGGTGAGTGTCACCGGTGTGACAGTCTGTTAGGGCTATGCGAGCAGTCACTGAGCATGGAGAAGTTACTCGGCGCCCTCCACGGATCCCCACAGCTATGCAGACAGCCCCGCGTGCAGTCCATGTACACACAGGTGAGTATCACCTGTGTGGCTGTCTGTCAGAGTATGCGAGCAGATTCAGAGCTGAAGTGTGAGCGATCAGTGGACATGGACTAGCCGCTGGGCGCTCCACGGCTCCCAATTGTTTTGGTAGACTGCCCCGTGTGTAGTCCATGTACACACAGGTGAGTGTCACCAGTGTGACAGTCCGTCAGTGGGAGTGAAATCGCCATAAGCGGAGTATCAATGGAAAGGACTTTTATAACTATATATTATGAAGGTTTCCAGAGAACATTTCTGTAAGTGTACCGTTTTCGAGTTACCAGCCCTCAAAATCGTGATAAATGTGTGTCCCTTTTTCATACGCAGTAGTTTAAAAATAGAGGTATTTTTAAACTGCTGAGTATAAAAAAAATGGAGGTGATAAATTATTCCAATGAATTTTGCGCATTTCTCACATAAATTTCTGAGTTTTCACAGCCATGTACAAAATGTCAACGTTACCTAAACTTTATTTTTATATAACATGAACCGCACAAATAAGTATCAAAATTTTGGACTTTCTGGAAATCCTTAACTTTCGATCATGGTCGTGACACACCTGTCACACTAAATAAGAAACGACTTTTCGATTTGATCAAAGCATATCTTATAGTTTTTGAGAACTGAACTGTTTGTGAACGGAGAGAAACCTTTACTTCTCTATAAATTATTACTTATAAATGTTCTGACTTTTTAGAGACTTTACATCTCTTGTTATTATTATTATATTTCAATTTATTTAAAATCAATTTTATGTTTTTTTTTTAATGCATGTTAGTTGTAAGATGTACCATGATTGTTTGAAAAAATAATTCCCGCCAAGTTTCTTACCGGTTCTTCTTGGGTCAGCGGCGTAGGGTTCGAACCGGAAGTAGTTTTAATACCTAGACGATTCAAAAGAGTTTGTTGCTATTCCAATTTGAATAAAGATTTATTTGACTTTGACTTTGTTTTTTTTTCAGCGTGTATAGCAGCCCGTCAGCCAGCCCGCGCGCGTCGCGGCACTACACTCCGTCTCTCTCCCGCAACAACAGCGACGCATCGCACTCTTCCTGTTACTCCTACAGCTCAGAGTTCTCGCCTACTCACTCGCCCGTTCAGGTAATAATACTATATGCTATCTGTGTTACACTTGTTAGTGCCAGGTAAGACATAAGGAGATGGTATGCTCTTTGTTTTCCCTTTTTTCGTATCGTTATGGCAATAGAGGCGTATTCAGATATCTTTGAACGGTCCAGACGCTACGATATATCTGATGGCGACTGTACTGTACTCACCGTCAATGACATAGCCTTCTATAGCCTGATTACGAACAACTCTAGCTGGTAATCAATCGGCTTTGCATTATTTAAAAGTCGGTATAATAATCATTAATATAATACCGCAGAACTTTATATTATTCTTCTAAATGTGACGCATGGGCTCATTCAAATCATGAGCCGATTCATTCTTGACAATACAAAATAATGTCCCCAAAAATGAATTTAATTACGTCATATTTTCTGTATTGACATATTCGTAGTAGATGAACGTAGCGTATCGAGAACTTAACCCCTTACCGCATACGAAGCCATATATATTATGGCCGCTATAAAATTTAACTCTATTGATTGCCATTAGAGTTGAAAATACAAAAAAATTTTTTATTCATGCGGTTAGGGGTTAAATTTTATGATATTATTTTTATTGTCCGTTGGTCATACCGCAAAGCGTGTTTAAGATATATGGAGATTAAAATTTAGCACAAAACACACAGCAAGGCGAATATCAATTGTATTGAACAAAAGCGATTTTGTTTTATTTTTTAGGCCATTATCATGCGACTGTTTTTGTAGTGTCCTTTGCGGGCTGCCTCCTCGGATCATTTCGTTATCCGACCGTCTGTTTGTATGTCTGTCCGTCTATGAAGTTTTCTCAGGAATCCAATCAAGTATGTATATAAATGCCACAAACGAGGCTTACATTTTCTCATCACCGAAATGTTTACATCAAGAAGATACAAAAGTTATATTCTGTAAAATGTCTCCCGTTTGGCATAGAATCAAGAAATTAGATTTAAATTTAGTTTCAGAGAGAAAGTGTTGTAAACATTGTATTGACTGGTAAAGATACAAGCACTAAACCCATCAGGTTGTTATTACATTGATCTGTTTATCTATCTTTCTGTCAAAAGCTGTATCCCGGTTATTTTTATTAAAAAATGTTACATAGATAGTTTCACTCACGACTACGCCAGAGTTTGTCAAAAGTAACCCGTAATGACATGACAATACGAAACCAGCCACCCATATTCGTGAATGAAACTATCAATACCTTGCACGTTAGCTATTGCGAAATGCCTTTATTTGCGAATGATATGAATATGATATATTATGTACATTTTGATAATGCGCAGCGTATTTTTTACCCATGACGATATTTCCCTGATATATTATTATGTTTCTCCATTCGACTCTGTCCGTCCGTGTCTATTTTTGATAGAAAGCTGATATTGATTTTATAGTGAAATAATAGAGAGCATACTAACTTCATAGTTACTTTGATTGTTTACAGAAACAAAACATCGTTCTAGATACTTCATTTGTACGGTCAATTAAAAGGAACATGTTTTGCATAATATATAAGGTCCTAATTTATTAGATGCAGATATTTTTACAGCTGATAGTACTCGGTCTCTGGAGTATATTAAACCGTGAAACATTATAGCTTTTACGATGTTTTTTTGGAGAAAACGGAAAAACAAATTTGCTACGTAAAAACACCCTGTTTATGTGATTATTAAATGAAAACTCATTGAACAGATTCTAGTACCTCTTTTACGTACCACTTAACTGGAACTGGCCACTTCTCGTCGATAAATTAAATACTTTACTGTCAATGTCATGTTATTTTCCGTTGGATTGTGTCGTTTGATGACATGACAGACAGTGTTATTGTGACATGTGATAATGCACACATGATGATTTTTTTTAGACGAAATTATAATTATTTTTTTTGTTAAGAAAATGAAATCAAAAAAATTACATGAAAAGATTTCTTAATTTATATTTAAAGTTAATTATTTTAATGTAAACTATCATGTGTTAAAATATCTGCAACTAATAAATTAGGACCTTATATAATGTTGTGTACCCACTCACTTCCTTTGATTTTTGCGCTAAACTCTATGTCTATGTAAAATAAGAGCGATGACATGTAACAAAAGCTACATGAAGCAAGTGAGTGGGTACAGGTCATTTTGTTCTTTGCACTTAGTACTGTATTGAGAGACTTCATAATCGTGGATTGGAGTTGAAATATGGTAGAGCTCATTTCTGGCTAATAGTACCTATTCATATTTCTTCAAAATTATATGGGGAAATCTTATTCGTAGGCATTCAATAACTACCACTACGATAAATATACGTAAAAGGGAATTCTCTTATTATATGCGTAGCTAGTTATTCATTTAGATATAGTGTAGGTATTTTATTTTTGTATTATGCATCATGTCAGTTTGTCTATCTAAATTTTCGAATGTCCACTTAATTTCTCAAAGGTTAGCTGGAAGAGATCTTTTATAGGGATAAATTCGCCTCTGTACAGTGTACATTTCTTTATAGAATAGAATAGAATAGAATTCTATTCAAATTTTTCAGTTTTTCTCATAATGCATCGTTTGAGTACCTACACGATATTCTATGCAGCTCCTGTTCAAAAGGTTATTCTTTAACTGACGAGTTAAAGGTCCCAAAGATGCATGTTATTCCCAACTGTATAGGGATGTAAGTTTTCAATTATTTTTACTCAAAATCACCTAATTAAACGTTAAATGCCATACTGACACGATTCCAGGGGCGGCATCCACACGTACTCTACAGAGAACAGAACCCCGTGTTTCCCGCCTCTCCTGATGACGAAGAGGCGGCTGAAGATCGTCTTCATCATCATCAGGGCATCAGCAGGCAGCAACTTATCAACAGGTAGGTATTCCACTAATAAGCCGACCTTGGGCTCGTGGTGCGAGTACATTTTGGAGTAATATCCAGATCTACAGAGGTCAGAACCCCGTGTTTCCCGCCTCTCCTGACGACGAAGAGGCGGCCGAAGACCGTCTCCATCATCATCAGGGCATTAGCAGGCAGCAACTTATCAACAGGTAGGTATTCCACTATTAAGCCGACCTTGGGCTCGTGGTGCGAGTACATTTTGGTGCAATGCCCAGCCTACGAACAAATAAAACATGGAAGCCGCATGCCATACTAAACCTTTCAAATACGGTCCTGAATTTTAGTTGACAAGTGTCCCCTCTTCAATGCATCACGGTAATGAATTTCAATGTCAACCTATAAAAACTTAAACCGCCATTTAAAATAGTTGTGATTGGGCCATCAAAGTTTTGATTGGCTATATTCTATAAACATTTGTCAAAGATGTTGCGCCGAAATATGCGTGGTGTTAAGAAAAGCGCTATGTCCTACCCACCTTGGCACAATTGAACAATTGTATTTGGGGGCATTTTTGAGCTGGCATTAGACGTCCATGTTATATATGGTCGCAGTGCCCAGCTCTACACAGGACAGAACCCCGTTTCTCCTGACAGCGAAGAGGCTGCTGAAGACCGTTTCCATCATCACCAGGGCATTAGCAGACAGCAACTCATTAACAGGTGGGTATTCCACAGAAAGGCTAACTTTGGGGTTTTTACAGTTCAAATTGGAGTAATATCCAGGTCTACAGACAAAGACCTCCATCATCACTAGAGCGTCTGCAGACAGCAACTTGTCAACAAGTGGGCAACGAAAAAAGGCCAACTTTGGGCTCGTGATGAGAGTTTATTTTGGAATAATGTCCAGCTCTAATATCGTAACAGTTGTACTCACCATAGAAAAAAATTACCGCGAAAGACTGGTTGCCTCTGGTTGTCTCTGGATTACCTGTCCAACGTGCTTCCAATTACACCAGACGACCTTCCGTCAATCACAGCAAATTCAGTCAATGGTTGAACTAATCACCAGCAACATCTGTACTTATTGTTTCGAAGGTAAAGATGTGTCAAACTTTCGGTTAGGTATTTTACAGACAAACGGGTCTTAATCGCGTAAACTTACGTTTAATTATATCCTGACGTTTCGGGCATGACGTTACACCCGTGGTCGCAGGCAGACTCTGAAGACCCGTTGTCTGTAAAATATGAGTGATAATCGTGAAAGTTTAAATCAATATTTCGGTTAGGTATTAAAATACACCTTTAGCGAAAACTTATGTACGAAATATTATTTAATATTCACAAGTGCTTTACGGTGAAGGAAAACATCGCGAGGAAACCTGCATACACCTGCGAAAAAATTCAAAGGTGTATGTGAAGTCCCCAACAAGTACCGGGCCAGAGTTGGGACCACGCAAAATAGGCACGTATGATGTTGAGTTGCAGAAAAAAATGGGTAGAAAAACAACAACAACACCTTTAGCGAGGCATTGCATCTCTTCTAACAATCTCCTTTCTTCCAGCCCATGCCCCATATGCGGTGACAAAATCAGCGGTTTCCACTACGGCATATTCTCCTGTGAATCCTGTAAAGGGTTCTTCAAGCGGACGGTTCAGAACAGGAAGAACTACATGTGTCTCCGCGGCGGGAACTGTCCGGTTACGGTCGCTACCAGGAAGAAGTGCCCGGCTTGTCGATTTGACAAGTGTCTTGGTACTGGGATGAAGCTCGAAGGTAAGTTACAACATGGAGTTCTTAGTTTCGATTACAGTGTTATAAATGTTAGGTATTTTCAATACTATCAAATTGGCGATTTTGATTATAGACTTTATAATCTAAAGAGTAACTTAGATATATTTTTTGTTTTCTACAGTGCACAATGTAACAAAGGTTTCACACTAATAATAGTTTTTTTCCATAAGTAATATAACAAATTAAGCTATGAAAACAGCTCTTGCCAGATGTTCATATGTTTGGAATAGGTATAAATATAAGATAGTACCTTGTTTTATGATAATAGAGGTATACAAAACACGCCTTAGAAGTGTCTAATATTACTGGCATTTAGTTTATTTTGATTTAGACATCAAAAACGTATACATAAAATACTTTGTTTGGAAATTATAGACTTTCCACAAAATTCTTCGTACGATACGCCAATTTTATAGATAATGAATGACCTAATAGTACTAACATACAGTACGTAGCTTTTTTTATAGCGGAGCCTCTGGTTTACAGAGATTGACATAAAAAAAGATATACTCCTGCAGGTGATAAAATACACTGCTGTTTCTTTATGTCGAGGGGAGACTTTCTTGAAAGTTGAACAATATGAAAGCTTAACAAATGAATCTGTAGGAATTGGAGCACATTTTTTTTCTCTCTCAAAAAAAACATTTTTTTAGAATTGAATCGCGCGGCCCGCAACGTACTTCTGCTGTTTGGTAAATCCGCCACTGCGGAAAAGCTTATACCGTAAATTATATTCTACAGCTAATACTCTGGCTGTAGTATCTTATTCTTAGTTTCACAGTCAGTGTTTAATTAAAATTTCATTAAACTAACAATTTAGCGTATGTGCATGGTGTTTACCAGCCATTGAAAATCTCACACGCCCCAACACTATTGGATTGACACCGAATAAATACTGAAGTCGCTTCACTCACTCTTGATAAACTTCCTTTTATGTGGCCGTACACGAAAATGATGGAAAGCTACAAGCCTTCGGCCGAAGCAGCGAAAACAACCTTCAACTGAACGTATCTTTTCAGCTATAAGGGAGGATAGGACACGAGGCGGCCGCTCGACCTACCAATGCTCGTATACGTTATCGGGAGCAGTATCTACAGGGTCTTTACTCTCTGCGCCCGTTCCGCCCACGCTACGTCATGCATCTAGCCTAACCTGTGTAAGTACACTAGTTGTGATAATCCTACGAACAAATAAATCATGGAAGCCGCACGCCATACTAAATTGCCTTTCAAAAACGGTCCTGAATTTTAGTTGACAAGTGTCACCCCCTCTTTGATGCATCACGGCAAAGGATTTCAAAATCAACCTATAAAAACTTAAACCGCCATTTAAAAATAGTTCTGATTGGTCCATCAAAGTTTTGATTGGCTATATATTCTATAAACATTTGTCAAAGATATCGCGCCGAAATATGCGCGGTGTTAAGAAAAGTGCTATGTCCTGCCCATCTTGGCACAATTGAACGATTGTTTTTGGGGGCATTTTTGAGCTGGCGTTAGACGTCCATGTTGTATATGGTCGCAGTGATAATCACAAAAAACCGACTTCAACCGATTTCTCTAAGATCCCATCATCAGACCTCGGCATAATGCCAACTGGACTATCTCGGGGACAATAAATTGAACTTAGTAGTCCCTCAATGTCGTAACAGATGTGCTTACCATAGAAAAAGTCAACTGCGAAAGACTCTGGCTGTCACGGGATTCGAACCCGCTTCCTCTGGATTGTCGGTCCAACGTGCTTCCAATTACACCAGACGACGTGAAGCTAATCACTAGCGACATTTGTACTTAATGTTTCGAAGGTACTACAACCTCAAGCCACTCAAAGACGTGTCTATCACAATCGTTCGCAAACTCGACAACTCTCCGTTGCGTTAAATTTGCTATAGAGGGCGCTGTTATCAATTCATGATTAGAAAATATCAAATTCTTTTTAATAAAACAAATTGAGATTGGTGTTACTTTTTAAAGTAACTTAACTTCGGTTAACTTAGTAGCACAAAAATTATGTCGATTTAAATGGTGTTTTCATAAAATACGTTTAACTATGTAATTTTTAATGCAATTTAAGTGACAGTGTAGAGTTTAATCTTCTCTTAAACCAGAATGAACACTAATATGCGTTAATTTGCAGGTGAACGGACCCGGCTCGTACAGTCGAGGCGAATCCAGTAACAGCCGACTCACGCCAGATATACCCCCATTATTGCAGGTATAGTACATTACAAAAAAAAGAATTTTTGTATATAAAGATAATATTAGAAAATAGAAAAGGGAAAATGTTTGGCCACCTTATACGACACGACGCTTTGATAAAAAATATAATAGAAGGAAGTATTGAAGGAAAGCGAGGAAGAAGGAGACCTAGAAGAAGTTACATGAAACAAATAAAAGTGAAAGTAGACGTGTCTGTCGTACAAGGAAGTCAAGGAGGCGGCTTTAGACAGAGTTAGATGGAGACAACTACATTCATCAGTTACGCCGACAAGAGTTTGACTCTTAAATTAATGATGATGAGTACATTACAGCAGACGCCGGGAAACCAAGCCTAGCCGGCTGCTTAGGCATATTAGGCCGAGCGTAGCGAGCCCGTATATACAAAGCCTGCTAAGACTGGTTTCCAGGTGAAGCGAACTAGAAGTACATAACTCTATTCATGTGGACGTTAACACCCTTATTCATAAACGTCTCCTAACTTAGGGAACCGCTAAGTATTGTTTCACCCTTTCGATCTTATCAATATGTATATGGGTCAAAATTCTTTTCGTTGTCTTGTTTCATACCACACTGTCACGCGTTTAGATGCTGTTTCGACTGAGTATATTAAAAAAATCCGGTGCACGTGTATTTCTTTTTCACGCTAGATTTTAATTTCACAATTTCTTTTCTTGAACTTTCACAATTTTGTTTAGACCAAAACTGGTTATGCGCGGATGTAAACAAACTTTGCGATAAGCCGGACACCTATACATATATAAGCGACGTTCATCACAGTTCAAAGTGGCTCGATCATTGTGTAGTGACCGAAGCAGCATGGCAAACTGTAACTAGTGCATATGTTGGTTACGACATATATTGGTCCGACCATTTTCCATTATACCTAAACTGTAATATGAAGACTATTGTTCAGAAATCACATGTTAATGGTGTCATTCCGTTTAACTCGGTAGTCTGGGGTGAGAGAAAAGAATGTCAAAAAAAAAATGTATAACGACTTGTGTAATTCTAAGCTCAGGGAAATAGAATTTCCTTCAGAATTCCAAAAATGTTACCATTGTTTCTGTGATGATGATAGCCATAAGCAGATGATTAGAGACTTGTATAATAATATTGTAACTTCATTAACCTGTTCGGCCAGTGAAACATGTTATACATCAATACATAAGCCCCGACGTGTCGTCGTGGGCTGGAATAAACATGTTTCTGAGGCTCACAGAGAGGCTGCGTTTTGGTTTAAAGCATGGAATTGTTATGGCAGACCAAAAAGTGGTTATATCTACGAAAACATGCTTAAATATAAAAAGATATTTAAAGGTAGACTAAAATGGTGCCAGGATCGACAAGAGCAACTTAGAATGGACATCTTGGCATCCAAACATGCTGAGGGTGATTTTAAAAGTTTTTGGAAGCACACAAACCAGCTTAATGGTAAACCTAGACTACCTGTAAGTATCAATGGGATAGCGGACCCAGGGCAAGTGGCGAATGTGTTTTCGGCGCTTTTTAGAGTGCAATCCCCTTTGGGACCCTCGTCGTTTAATATTAAACCCCATAGTGCCCAGTTTACACCACGGGTATCGGCTGATACAATTGCTGGGATCATAAGGAAAATGACAAGTGGCAAGTCCCCAGGGCACGATGGACTTAGTATTGAGCACCTGAAATATGCTGGACCACATCTGCCACGAGTTCTGAGTTTGTTATTTAATGTGTGTATCAGCCATTCTTATCTACCACCGGAAATGTTGCGTACTATTGTAGTACCTATTGTTAAAAATCGAACTGGCGATGTCTCGGACGGATCCAACTATAGGCCGATATCGCTGGCGACTATACTGGCTAAAATATTTGACAGCGTGCTTAACTCACAATTGGACAAGTACCTACATTTACACGATGCGCAATTCGGCTTCAGAGCGGGACTTTCTACTGAGACCGCCATTTTGAGTCTGAAACACGCTGTCAAATATTATACGGACAGGAAGACACCGGTTTTCGCATGCTTTTTGGATCTGTCCAGGGCATTTGACCTTGTCTCATATGACCTTCTCTGGAGAAAGTTAGATGAGGCTGGTTTACCGCCTGACCTGGTTAACATATTTCGTGTTTGGTATGGAAATCAGGTTAACCAGGTGAAGTGGGCGGGCGAGCTCTCTGAACCGTACGGACTAGAATGTGGTGTGAGGCAGGGCGGATTAACATCTCCCCGCCTTTTTAACTTGTATGTTGACGCGCTCATAGAGGAACTCAGTGCCACACATGTTGGTTGTCACATAGGAGGTATCTGTGTCAATAATATAAGTTATGCCGATGACATGGTGCTACTGGCTCCCTCTGTGAGCGCGCTAAGACAACTGATAGGTATATGTGAAGCTTATGCGAAGAAACAAGGCTTGTTGTACAACAGTAAGAAGAGTGAACTCATGGTCTTTAGGGCCGGTAATAAATGCCCACAAAATGTTCCACCGATAAACTTGAACGGGACTGCCTTAACTAGAGTGAAGCAGTTCAAATATCTAGGACACTTTGTTACCGATGACCTTAGGGACGATGTGGACATGGATAGGGAACGCAGAGCATTGTCCGTTAAGGCTAATATGCTGGCGCGTAGGTTTGCTAAGTGTTCAAAAGAAGTCAAAATAACACTTTTTAAAGCGTACTGTACGTCTATGTATGCGGGCAGCCTATGGGTTAAGTATAGCCAAAAATCGTACAATGCTCTGCGAGTCCAATATAATAATGGATTCAGGGCACTATTGGGGTTGCCGCGTTTCTGCAGCGCGTCAACGATGTTTGCGGAAGCTCGTACAGATAGCTTTCAAGCTATTCTGCGAAAAAAGGTAGCATCACTTCTGAGCAGGCTACGAGGCAGCACCAATAGCATACTCAAAATGATTGAAAGTAGATATGAATGCCCGCTACTTTACAGTTTGATTAAAGTAGTGAAATCAAATTTAGAATATAAGTTTTAAATTTAATGTTATTATTATTTCTAGTAATTTAATTGATTAATATTCATATTTATTCATTTTTATTTTATATAAAAGCAATAATTTAATTTTAATTGCATACATACTAACAAAAATGGATCTTTGTTGTCTGGTAAATAAACGATTTGAATTTGAATTTGAATTTGAATTTAATCCGTACATCAAACATTGGAAACAAAACATCATCTCATACAAAACCCACCACTGCATCACGTTTTTTACGTCACTGAAAGGGACAAACAATACTTAGCGGCTTGTTAATTTAAGATTGTTTACTTCTGGTATCAGTACAGTGTACAAAAAAGTAGTCTACCATTTCTCAACTTTCAGTGGTAATAAACCGCATTGTGGTAGACCACATTTTTTGTTGACTGTACCTAAGAGGTACTTAGCTTGAAGAATCATTGGATTAAGACAAAGAAGCAAGGAAAAAGCCCAATAAGTTCCGGCGGATTATTTATACAAATAATTGCATGTAATCTTCGTTTTACAGGAAATAATGGATGTGGAGCATCTCTGGCAATACAACGAGTCGGAGCTAAATCGCCTCGGCAAATCCACGGGCAGTCCGTCTGCCAACCCCCTTCTTGCCGCATCAGGCATCACGGCCCAGAACTCTAGCCCGGACTTTCTGGCAGACCTGTGCAATATAGCTGATCACAGGCTGTATAAGATCGTCAAGTGGTGCAAGAGCTTGCCGCTTTTTAAGAATATTTCGGTGAGTTTATGTTCCCAAACTTTTTTGTGTGACCGCCGCCTAAAGCAGGGTAATAACTCAGAACTCTGGAACTATCTGGCAGACCTGTGCAACATAGCTGACCACAGGCTGTATAAGATCGTCAAGTGGTGCAAGAGCTTGCCGCTTTATAAGAACATTTCGGTGAGTTTCTCTAGAAAATGCCTTTTGTAGATTAGGATTTTTGGTGCCAGAGAGTTCTCTGCCGCTTTAGGTATCGCAATTCAGAACTCTAGAACTTTCTGGCAGACCTGTGCAATATAGCTGATCACAGGCTGTATAAGATCGTCAAGTGGTGCAAGAGCTTGCCGCTTTTTAAGAACATTTCGGTGAGTCTCTCAAAACAATGATGTAGGTACACCTGTTAGAAGTACTTTCTGGTCAACGGCCAACCTTCTTGCTGCGTCAGGCATTACGGCCCAGAACTCTAGCCCGGACTTTCTGGCAGACCTGTGCAATATAGCTGATCACAGGCTGTATAAGATTGTTAAGTGGTGCAAGAGCTTGCCGCTTTTTAAGAACATTTCGGTGAGTTTCTCTAGAAAATGGTGCAGTGCCTTTTGTAGATTAGGATTTTTGGTGAAATTTCCAGAGATTACGAACAAATAAAACATGGAAGCCGCACGTCACATTAATTTGCCTTTCAAAAATGGTCCAGAATTTTAGTTGACAAGTGTCAACCCCTCTTTAATGCATCACGGTAATGAAGTCCAGAGAGTTCTCTGCTCCTTTAGGTATCGCAAACCAGAACTCTATTACTTTCTGGCATAACCTATGAATATAGCTGATCACAGGCTGTATAAGATCGTCAAATGGTGCAAGAGCTTGCCGCTTTTTCAGAATATTTCGGCGAGTCTCTCAAAACAATGATGTAGGTACACCTTCTAGAAATACTTTCTGGTCAACGGCCAACCTTCTTGCTGCGTCAGGCATCACAGTGCAGAACTCTAGAACTTTATGGCAGACCTGTGCAACATAGCTGATCTCAGGCTTTATAAGATCGTCAAGTGGTGCAAGAGCTTGCCGCTTTTTAAGAATATTTCGGTAAGTTGCTCTTGTCTACGGCTAAACTTCCAGTCAGTTCTCTGACTGCTCCTTTAGGTAGCCCCGACACTTTGGCAGACCTGTGCAATGTAGCAATCACAGGCTGTATAAGAATGTGTGGTGGAAAAGTGATGCAAAAGCTTGCCGCTTTTTAAGAATATTTCGGTGAGTTTCTCTAGAAAATGTTTCAGTGCCTTTTGTAGATTAGGATTTTTGGTGACCAGAGACTACAAAGAAATAAAACATGGAAGCCGCACGTCACATTAATTTGCCTTTCAAAAATGGTCCAGAATTTTAGTTGACAAGTGTCAACCCCTCTTTAATGCATCACGGTAATGAAGTCCAGAGAGTTCTCTGCTCCTTTAGGTATCGCAAACCAGAACTCTATTACTTTCTGGCATAACCTATGAATATAGCTGATCACAGGCTGTATAAGATCGTCAAATGGTGCAAGAGCTTGCCGCTTTTTCAGAATATTTCGGCGAGTCTCTCAAAACAATGATGTAGGTACACCTTCTAGAAATACTTTCTGGTCAACGGCCAACCTTCTTGCTGCGTCAGGCATCACAGTGCAGAACTCTAGAACTTTATGGCAGACCTGTGCAACATAGCTGATCTCAGGCTTTATAAGATCGTCAAGTGGTGCAAGAGCTTGCCGCTTTTTAAGAATATTTCGGTAAGTTGCTCTTGTCTACGGCTAAACTTCCAGTCAGTTCTCTGACTGCTCCTTTAGGTAGCCCCGACACTTTGGCAGACCTGTGCAATGTAGCAATCACAGGCTGTATAAGAATGTGTGGTGGAAAAGTGATGCAAAAGCTTGCCGCTTTTTAAGAATATTTCGGTGAGTTTCTCTAGAAAATGTTTCAGTGCCTTTTGTAGATTAGGATTTTTGGTGACCAGAGACTACAAAGAAATAAAACATGGAAGCCGCACGCCACATTAAAGTTTCTCTAGAGAACAGTTTTAGAAATAGGACTATTTGGACTAAATACAAATACAAATAATTTATTCGTGGCAAATATAACAAGCATAACAGGACAAGACAAAACAAACAGATTCAGCACTTAATATTATACCACGAAATGGACTCGCCTCAGCATAATGTCGACCCGAAAGCCAACGCTGATCTTCCGGCGAGCCCATTTTTTGGCCACGACCGCAGCGTGTGAACATGGCCTAACAATTCGCGCCCAATGGAGGACGCCAAGTAGGGCAACACACAAACAAATAAATATGACGCAACATTGACAAGGCCATGTGTCACATCAATTTTTTTACAAATAAAATGCAAAGTTACAAACATAAGTAAGGACTGTAAGTAAGGACTGTTCATTTTACTAAGCGGACACACTGGACTATAGGATTTTTGGTCTACTTTTCGCAATTCAGAACTAGAACACTTTCTGGCAGTCCTGTGCACCATAGCTGACCACAGGCTGTATAAGATCGTCAAATGGTGCAAGAGCTTGCCGCTTTTTAAGAATATTTCGGTAAGCTTATGTTCCCAAACTTTTTTTGTGTGACTGACGCCTAAAGCAGGGTAATTACTTAGGACGGAACTTTCAGGCAGACCTGTGTAATATGGCTCATTGCAGGCTTTACAAGACGTTAAGTGGTGAAAGAGCTTGCCAAAAAAAAAATAAGATAAGGTTAATATTAGCCTGAAACCTCCATTTTGTTACAGATCGACGACCAGATCTGCCTCCTCATCAACAGTTGGTGCGAATTACTCGTCCTCTCGTGCTGCTACCGCGGCGTGGGGACCCCGGGGGAGGTGCGCGTCGGGGGAGGGAGGGGCATCACGCTCCACCAGGCGGCCAAGTGAGTACTATAGTACCTACAGGCTATAGTTACAGATCGACCAGATCTGCCTCATCAACAGTTGGTGCGAGTTGGTGGTCCTCTCGTCGCTCCACCAGGCGGCCAAGTGAGTACTATAGTACCTACAGGCTATAGTTACAGGTCGACAGATCTGCCTTATCAACAGTTGGTGCGAGTTGGTGGTCCTCTCGTCGCTCCACCAGGCGGCCAAGTGAGTACTATAGTACCTGTAGGCTATAGTTACAGGTCCACGACCAGATCTGCCTCATCAACAGTTGGTGCGAGTTGGTGGTCCTCTCGTCGCTCCACCAGGCGGCCAAGTGAGTACTATAGTACCTACAGGCTATAGTTACAGGTCGACCAGATCTGCCTCATCAACAGTTGGTGCGAGTTGGTGGTCCTCTCGTCGCTCCACCAGGCGGCCAAGTGAGTACTATAGTACCTACAGGCTATAGTTACAGGTCCACGACCAGATCTGAACAGTTGGTGCGAGTTAGTGGTCCTCTCGTCGCTCCACCAGGCGGCCAAGTGAGTACTATAGTACCTGTAGGCTATAGTTACAGGTCCACGACCAGATCTGCCTCATCAACAGTTGGTGCGAGTTGGTGGTCCTCTCGTCGCTCCACCAGGCGGCCAAGTGAGTACTATAGTACCTGTAGGCTATAGTTACAGGTCCACGACCAGATCTGCCTCATCAACAGTTGGTGCGAGTTGGTGGTCCTCTCGTCGCTCCACCAGGCGGCCAAGTGAGTACTATAGTACCTGTAGGCTATAGTTACAGGTCCACGACCAGATCTGCCTCATCAACAGTTGGTGCGAGTTGGTGGTCCTCTCATCGCTCCACCAGGCGGCCAAGTGAGTACTATAGTACCTACAGGCTATAGTTACAGATCCACGACCAGATCTGCCTCATCAACAGTTGGTGCGAGTTGGTGGTCCTCTCGTCGCTCCACCAGGCGGCCAAGTGAGTACTATAGTACCTACAGGCTATAGTTACAGATCCACGACCAGATCTGCCTCATCAACAGTTGGTGCGAGTTGGTGGTCCTCTCGTCGCTCCACCAGGCGGCCAAGTGAGTACTATAGTACCTGTAGGCTATAGTTACAGGTCGACAGATCTGCCTCATCAACAGTTGGTGCGAGTTGGTGGTCCTCTCGTCGCTCCACCAGGCGGCCAAGTGAGTACTATAGTACCTGTAGGCTATAGTTACAGGTCGACCAGATCTGCCTCAACAACAGTTGGTGCGAGTTGGTGGTCCTCTCGTCGCTCCACCAGGCGGCCAAGTGAGTACTATAGTACCTATAGGCTATAGTTACAGATCGACCAGATCTGCCTCATCAACAGTTGGTGCGAGTTGGTGGTCCTCTCGTCGCTCCACCAGGCGGCCAAGTGAGTACTATAGTACCTGCAGGCTATAGTTACAGGTCTACAGATCTGCCTCATCAACAGTTGGTGCGAGTTGGTGGTCCTCTCATCGCTCCACCAGGCGGCCAAGTGAGTACTATAGTACCTACAGGCTATAGTTACAGGTCGACAGATCTGCCTCATCAACAGTTGGTGCGAGTTGGTGGTCCTCTCGTCGCTCCACCAGGCGGCCAAGTGAGTACTATAGTACCTGTAGGCTATAGTTACAGATCGACCAGATCTGCCTCATCAACAGTTGGTGCGAGTTGGTGGTCCTCTCGTCGCTCCACCAGGCGGCCAAGTGAGTACTATAGTACCTGTAGGCTATAGTTACAGGTCGACAGATCTGCCTCATCAACAGTTGGTGCGAGTTGGTGGTCCTCTCGTCGCTCCACCAGGCGGCCAAGTGAGTACTATAGTACCTGTAGGCTATAGTTACAGGTCGACAGATCTGCCTCATCAACAGTTGGTGCGAGTTGGTGGTCCTCTCGTCGCTCCACCAGGCGGCCAAGTGAGTACTATAGTACCTGTAGGCTATAGTTAGAGATCTACGACCAGATCTGCCTCCTCATAAACAGTTGGTGAGGGGCATCACGCTCCACCAGGCGGCCAAGTGAGTACTATAGTACCTGTAGGCTATAGTTACAGATCGACCAGATCTGCCTCATCAACAGTTGGTGCGAGTTGGTGGTCCTCTCGTCGCTCCACCAGGCGGCCAAGTGAGTACTATAGTACCTGTAGGCTATAGTTACAGGTCGACAGATCTGCCTCATCAACAGTTGGTGCGAGTTGGTGGTCCTCTCGTCGCTCCACCAGGCGGCCAAGTGAGCACTATAGTACCTGTAGGCTATAGTTACAGATCGACCAGATCTGCCTCATCAACAGTTGGTGCGAGTTGGTGGTCCTCTCGTCGCTCCACCAGGCGGCCATGTGAGTACTATAGTACCTGTAGGCTATAGTTACAGATCGACCAGATCTGCCTCATCAACAGTTGGTGCGAGTTGGTGGTCCTCTCGTCGCTCCACCAGGCGGCCAAGTGAGTACTATAGTACCTGTAGGCTATAGTTACAGGTCCACGACCAGATCTGCCTCATCAACAGTTGGTGCGAGTTGGTGGTCCTCTCGTCGCTCCACCAGGCGGCCAAGTGAGTACTATAGTACCTGTAGGCTATAGTTACAGATCGAACAGATCTGCCTCATCAACAGTTGGTGCGAGTTGGTGGTCCTCTCGTCGCTCCACCAGGCGGCCAAGTGAGTACTATAGTACCTGTAGGCTATAGTTACAGGTCGACAGATCTGCCTCATCAACAGTTGGTGCGAGTTGGTGGTCCTCTCGTCGCTCCACCAGGCGGCCAAGTGAGTACTATAGTACCTGTAGGCTATAGTTACAGGTCCACGACCAGATCTGCCTCATCAACAGTTGGTGCGAGTTGGTGGTCCTCTCGTCGCTCCACCAGGCGGCCAAGTGAGTACTATAGTACCTGTAGGCTATAGTTACAGGTCCACGACCAGATCTGCCTCATCAACAGTTGGTGCGAGTTGGTGGTCCTCTCGTCGCTCCACCAGGCGGCCAAGTGAGTACTATAGTACCTGTAGGCTATAGTTACAGGTCGACAGATCTGCCTCATCAACAGTTGGTGCGAGTTGGTGGTCCTCTCGTCGCTCCACCAGGCGGCCAAGTGAGTACTATAGTACCTGTAGGCTATAGTTACAGGTCGACAGATCTGCCTCATCAACAGTTGGTGCGAGTTGGTGGTCCTCTCGTCGCTCCACCAGGCGGCCAAGTGAGTACTATAGTACCTGTAGGCTATAGTTACAGGTCCACGACCAGATCTGCCTCATCAACAGTTGGTGCGAGTTGGTGGTCCTCTCGTCGCTCCACCAGGCGGCCAAGTGAGTACTATAGTACCTGTAGGCTATAGTTACAGGTCGACAGATCTGCCTTATCAACAGTTGGTGCGAGTTGGTGGTCCTCTCGTCGCTCCACCAGGCGGCCAAGTGAGTACTATAGTACCTACAGGCTATAGTTACAGGTCCACGACCAGATCTGCCTCATCAACAGTTGGTGCGAGTTGGTGGTCCTCTCGTCGCTCCACCAGGCGGCCAAGTGAGTACTATAGTACCTGTAGGCTATAGTTACAGGTCGACAGATCTGCCTTATCAACAGTTGGTGCGAGTTGGTGGTCCTCTCGTCGCTCCACCAGGCGGCCAAGTGAGTACTATAGTACCTACAGGCTATAGTTACAGGTCCACGACCAGATCTGCCTCATCAACAGTTGGTGCGAGTTGGTGGTCCTCTCGTCGCTCCACCAGGCGGCCAAGTGAGTACTATAGTACCTGTAGGCTATAGTTACAGATCGACCAGATCTGCCTCATCAACAGTTGGTGCGAGTTGGTGGTCCTCTCGTCGCTCCACCAGGCGGCCAAGTGAGTACTATAGTACCTGTAGGCTATAGTTACAGGTCCACGACCAGATCTGCCTCATCAACAGTTGGTGCGAGTTGGTGGTCCTCTCGTCGCTCCACCAGGCGGCCAAGTGAGTACTATAGTACCTGTAGGCTATAGTTACAGGTCCACGACCAGATCTGCCTCATCAACAGTTGGTGCGAGTTGGTGGTCCTCTCGTCGCTCCACCAGGCGGCCAAGTGAGTACTATAGTACCTGTAGGCTATAGTTACAGGTCGACAGATCTGCCTCATCAACAGTTGGTGCGAGTTGGTGGTCCTCTCGTCGCTCCACCAGGCGGCCAAGTGAGTACTATAGTACCTGTAGGCTATAGTTACAGGTCCACGACCAGATCTGCCTCATCAACAGTTGGTGCGAGTTGGTGGTCCTCTCGTCGCTCCACCAGGCGGCCAAGTGAGTACTATAGTACCTGTAGGCTATAGTTACAGGTCGACAGATCTGCCTCATCAACAGTTGGTGCGAGTTGGTGGTCCTCTCGTCGCTCCACCAGGCGGCCAAGTGAGTACTATAGTACCTGTAGGCTATAGTTACAGGTCCACGACCAGATCTGCCTCATCAACAGTTGGTGCGAGTTGGTGGTCCTCTCGTCGCTCCACCAGGCGGCCAAGTGAGTACTATAGTACCTGTAGGCTATAGTTACAGGTCGACAGATCTGCCTTATCAACAGTTGGTGCGAGTTGGTGGTCCTCTCGTCGCTCCACCAGGCGGCCAAGTGAGTACTATAGTACCTACAGGCTATAGTTACAGGTCCACGACCAGATCTGCCTCATCAACAGTTGGTGCGAGTTGGTGGTCCTCTCGTCGCTCCACCAGGCGGCCAAGTGAGTACTATAGTACCTGTAGGCTATAGTTACAGGTCGACAGATCTGCCTTATCAACAGTTGGTGCGAGTTGGTGGTCCTCTCGTCGCTCCACCAGGCGGCCAAGTGAGTACTATAGTACCTACAGGCTATAGTTACAGGTCCACGACCAGATCTGCCTCATCAACAGTTGGTGCGAGTTGGTGGTCCTCTCGTCGCTCCACCAGGCGGCCAAGTGAGTACTATAGTACCTGTAGGCTATAGTTACAGATCGACCAGATCTGCCTCATCAACAGTTGGTGCGAGTTGGTGGTCCTCTCGTCGCTCCACCAGGCGGCCAAGTGAGTACTATAGTACCTGTAGGCTATAGTTACAGGTCCACGACCAGATCTGCCTCATCAACAGTTGGTGCGAGTTGGTGGTCCTCTCGTCGCTCCACCAGGCGGCCAAGTGAGTACTATAGTACCTGTAGGCTATAGTTACAGGTCCACGACCAGATCTGCCTCATCAACAGTTGGTGCGAGTTGGTGGTCCTCTCGTCGCTCCACCAGGCGGCCAAGTGAGTACTATAGTACCTGTAGGCTATAGTTACAGGTCGACAGATCTGCCTCATCAACAGTTGGTGCGAGTTGGTGGTCCTCTCGTCGCTCCACCAGGCGGCCAAGTGAGTACTATAGTACCTGTAGGCTATAGTTACAGATCGACCAGATCTGCCTCATCAACAGTTGGTGCGAGTTGGTGGTCCTCTCGTCGCTCCACCAGGCGGCCAAGTGAGTACTATAGTACCTGTAGGCTATAGTTACAGATCGACCAGATCTGCCTCATCAACAGTTGGTGCGAGTTGGTGGTCCTCTCGTCGCTCCACCAGGCGGCCAAGTGAGTACTATAGTACCTACAGGCTATAGTTACAGATCGACCAGATCTGCCTCATCAACAGTTGGTGCGAGTTGGTGGTCCTCTCGTCGCTCCACCAGGCGGCCAAGTGGGTACTATAGTACCTACAGGCTATAGTTACAGGTCAACAGATCTGCCTTATCAACAGTTGGTGCGAATTACTCGTCCTCTCGTCGCTCCACCAGGCGGCCAAGTGAGTACTATAGTACCTATAGGCTATAGTTACAGATCCACGACCAGATCTGCCTCATCAACAGTTGGTGCGAGTTGGTGGTCCTCTCGTCGCTCCACCAGGCGGCCAAGTGAGTACTATAGTACCTGTAGGCTATAGTTACAGGTCGACAGATCTGCCTCATCAACAGTTGGTGCGAGTTGGTGGTCCTCTCGTCGCTCCACCAGGCGGCCAAGTGAGTACTATAGTACCTGTAGGCTATAGTTACAGATCGACCAGATCTGCCTCATCAACAGTTGGTGCGAGTTGGTGGTCCTCTCGTCGCTCCACCAGGCGGCCAAGTGAGTACTATAGTACCTGTAGGCTATAGTTACAGATCGACCAGATCTGCCTCATCAACAGTTGGTGCGAGTTGGTGGTCCTCTCGTCGCTCCACCAGGCGGCCAAGTGAGTACTATAGTACCTGTAGGCTATAGTTACAGATCGACCAGATCTGCCTCATCAACAGTTGGTGCGAGTTGGTGGTCCTCTCGTCGCTCCACCAGGCGGCCAAGTGAGTACTATAGTACCTGCAGGCTATAGTTACAGATCGACAGATCTGCCTCATCAACAGTTGGTGCGAGTTGGTGGTCCTCTCGTCGCTCCACCAGGCGGCCAAGTGAGTACTATAGTACCTGTAGGCTATAGTTACAGGTCCACGACCAGATCTGCCTCATCAACAGTTGGTGCGAGTTGGTGGTCCTCTCGTCGCTCCACCAGGCGGCCAAGTGAGTACTATAGTACCTGTAGGCTATAGTTACAGATCGACCAGATCTGCCTCATCAACAGTTGGTGCGAGTTGGTGGTCCTCTCGTCGCTCCACCAGGCGGCCAAGTGAGTACTATAGTACCTGCAGGCTATAGTTACAGATCGACAGATCTGCCTCATCAACAGTTGGTGCGAGTTGGTGGTCCTCTCGTCGCTCCACCAGGCGGCCATGTGAGTACTATAGTACCTGTAGGCTATAGTTACAGGTCCACGACCAGATCTGCCTCCTCAACAGTTGGTGCGAGTTGGTGGTCCTCTCGTCGCTCCACCAGGCGGCCAAGTGAGTACTATAGTACCTGTAGGCTATAGTTACAGGTCCACGACCAGATCTGCCTCATCAACAGTTGGTGCGAGTTGGTGGTCCTCTCGTCGCTCCACCAGGCGGCCAAGTGAGTACTATAGTACCTACAGGCTATAGTTACAGGTCCACGACCAGATCTGCCTCATCAACAGTTGGTGCGAGTTGGTGGTCCTCTCGTCGCTCCACCAGGCGGCCAAGTGAGTACTATAGTACCTATAGGCTATAGTTACAGGTCCACGACCAGATCTGCCTCCTCATCAACAGTTGGTGCGAGTTGGTGGTCCTCTCGTCGCTCCACCAGGCGGCCAAGTGAGTACTATAGTACCTACAGGCTATAGTTACAGGTCCACGACCAGATCTGCCTCATCAACAGTTGGTGCGAGTTGGTGGTCCTCTCGTCGCTCCACCAGGCGGCCAAGTGAGTACTATAGTACCTGTAGGCTATAGTTACAGGTCCACGACCAGATCTGCCTCATCAACAGTTGGTGCGAGTTGGTGGTCCTCTCGTCGCTCCACCAGGCGGCCAAGTGAGTACTATAGTACCTGTAAGCTATAGTTACAGGTCCACGACCAGATCTGCCTCATCAACAGTTGGTGCGAGTTGGTGGTCCTCTCGTCGCTCCACCAGGCGGCCAAGTGAGTACTATAGTACCTGTAGGCTATAGTTACAGGTCGACCAGATCTGCCTCATCAACAGTTGGTGCGAGTTGGTGGTCCTCTCGTCGCTCCACCAGGCGGCCAAGTGAGTACTATAGTACCTGTAGGCTATAGTTACAGGTCCACGACCAGATCTGCCTCATCAACAGTTGGTGCGAGTTGGTGGTCCTCTCGTCGCTCCACCAGGCGGCCAAGTGAGTACTATAGTACCTGTAGGCTATAGTTACAGGTCGACCAGATCTGCCTCATCAACAGTTGGTGCGAGTTGGTGGTCCTCTCGTCGCTCCACCAGGCGGCCAAGTGAGTACTATAGTACCTGTAGGCTATAGTTACAGATCGACCAGATCTGCCTCATCAACAGTTGGTGCGAGTTGGTGGTCCTCTCGTCGCTCCACCAGGCGGCCAAGTGAGTACTATAGTACCTGTAGGCTATAGTTACAGATCGACCAGATCTGCCTCATCAACAGTTGGTGCGAGTTGGTGGTCCTCTCGTCGCTCCACCAGGCGGCCAAGTGAGTACTATAGTACCTACAGGCTATAGTTACAGATCGACCAGATCTGCCTCATCAACAGTTGGTGCGAGTTGGTGGTCCTCTCGTCGCTCCACCAGGCGGCCAAGTGAGTACTATAGTACCTGTAGGCTATAGTTACAGATCGACCAGATCTGCCTCATCAACAGTTGGTGCGAGTTGGTGGTCCTCTCGTCGCTCCACCAGGCGGCCAAGTGAGTACTATAGTACCTGTAGGCTATAGTTACAGATCGACCAGATCTGCCTCATCAACAGTTGGTGCGAGTTGGTGGTCCTCTCGTCGCTCCACCAGGCGGCCAAGTGAGTACTATAGTACCTGTAGGCTATAGTTACAGGTCGACAGATCTGCCTCATCAACAGTTGGTGCGAGTTGGTGGTCCTCTCGTCGCTCCACCAGGCGGCCAAGTGAGTACTATAGTACCTACAGGCTATAGTTACAGGTCGACAGATCTGCCTCATCAACAGTTGGTGCGAGTTGGTGGTCCTCTCGTCGCTCCACCAGGCGGCCAAGTGAGTACTATAGTACCTGTAGGCTATAGTTACAGGTCGACAGATCTGCCTCATCAACAGTTGGTGCGAGTTGGTGGTCCTCTCGTCGCTCCACCAGGCGGCCAAGTGAGTACTATAGTACCTGTAGGCTATAGTTACAGATCGACCAGATCTGCCTCATCAACAGTTGGTGCGAGTTGGTGGTCCTCTCGTCGCTCCACCAGGCGGCCAAGTGAGTACTATAGTACCTGTAGGCTATAGTTACAGGTCGACAGATCTGCCTCATCAACAGTTGGTGCGAGTTGGTGGTCCTCTCGTCGCTCCACCAGGCGGCCAAGTGAGTACTATAGTACCTGTAGGGGTTTACTAATGTTTGGCAAATAATTTTTCCCAAAGTATCACATCGCAAACTATTTTTCCCAAATTTTCATTTGGCAAAAATTCAATTGTCAAAACTACCTATCGCAATTTTACAGTTAGCAAGCCTTTTTGTTGGCAAGCGATTGTTTAGCAAAGAATTACTTGGTCGTTTTTATTTTCCCAAAATATTTTTTGGCAAATGCATCGTTTGGCGTAACATACTAATCCCAAAATATTGTATGGCATACGATTTATACCGCATATACAATATTACATCGCAACCAATTTTTCGGGTACAGTTTGAGGCGAATTTTATGTTTTTTTTTAATAAAAGCTCACACGGGGTTTTATATTATGTTGATAAACAATTAAAAGTCGGGTTCTAAACAGTAATTTAGATGAAACTGATGAGGGAACGCAATGCCGAGGGAATAACAAAACAGTCGGTTCTGGCACTCGCCGGCCGCTGCCGCGGCACGCTCGCTTCGCTCGCTCGGCTCGTGCGCTGTATGGTCGCAGTTTCACCTAACACTCCTCCTCGCTTCGCTCGTCGTCGTACCTAACGGTGGCTCTGGGATCGTTTTTTTTATGAAAATTAAAATAAAAATATAGTTTTTTTATCCGTGGCTATCTGTGCCTTCTTAGTACCTACCAATAAAAAATATGAATAGTGATCATTATGGTGGATTTTATTTTCTCACTTCATTCATTATGATACCAATTATTCATGAAATACGTTTTTTGTTCCAGGCAAGTTCAAGCCAAGGGTTGTGCAAAAAAGTACGAAATCCCTGTATAGACCTACGAACTTAAAAATAATATTATCATTTGCCAGGCTTTTGCTATAAGAAGAACTTGCGAAGTATCAAATTTGGGAATTTTTTTTTTGGATTTTAACTTATGACAAAATAAAACATTTGCTTAATAAGCATTTGCTTAATAAAGTCTTGACGAAGTGAAACTTTGCAAAATAAAAATTTGCCAAATGAATAAAATGAGAAATGTAACTTTGCTAAAGATTTGTTTGGGAAATGAGACTATTGCGATAAGTTATTTGGGAAGTCATATTTGGGAAACATAATTTGCCAAATGGCAGTACACCACCTGTAGGCTATAGTTACAGGTCGACCAGATCTGCCTATCAACAGTTGGTGCGAGTTGGTGGTCCTCTCGTCGCTCCACCAGGCGGCCAAGTGAGTACTATAGTACCTGTAGGCTATAGTTACAGGTCTACGACCAGATCTGCCTCCTCATCAACAGTTGGTGCGAATTACTCGTCCTCTCGTGCTGCTACCGCGGCGTGGGGACCCCGGGGGAGGTGCGCGTCGGGGGAGGGAGGGGCATCACGCTCCACCAGGCGGCCAAGTGAGTACTATAGTACCTGTAGGCTATAGTTACAGATCGACCAGATCTGCCTCATCAACAGTTGGTGCGAGTTGGTGGTCCTCTCGTCGCTCCACCAGGCGGCCAAGTGAGTACTATAGTACCTGTAGGCTATAGTTACAGATCGACCAGATCTGCCTCATCAACAGTTGGTGCGAGTTGGTGGTCCTCTCGTCGCTCCACCAGGCGGCCAAGTGAGTACTATAGTACCTGTAGGCTATAGTTACAGGTCTACGACCAGATCTGCCTCATCAACAGTTGGTGCGAGCTACTCGTCCTCTCGTGCTGCTACCGCGGCGTGGGGACCCCGGGGGAGGTGCGCGTCGGGGGAGGGAGGGGCATCACGCTCCATCAGGCGGCCAAGTGAGTACTATAGTACCTGTAGGCTATAGTTACAGGTCTACGACCAGATCTGCCTCATCAACAGTTGGTGCGAGCTACTCGTCCTCTCGTGCTGCTACCGCGGCGTGGGGACCCCGGGGGAGGTGCGCGTCGGGGGAGGGAGGGGCATCACGCTCCACCAGGCGGCCAAGTGAGTACTATTGTAAAGTCCATTTCAAATACGAAGGTCCGATTCCACTTGACAAAGTCATTAGGCGTGAACAATAAAATTTCAGTGATAACAAAAGATACCTGTATGCTTAGCACATGATTGGCGCGACAGTATCTCGCCGCGAGATAGACTATCCGTCCCTTCTTTGTTAATATAGCTAGTAAAGGACGGGAGATGTATCTCGCGGCGACATACTGTCGCACCCAATCATGTGCTAAGCCTACTGGCCAGACCCTTTTGTGGCGTGATATTCTTTACATACATCGGTGGACGACACGTGCTAATTTGTAGTTGATCAATTAAATGACAACGATGCCACAGTTTCGTGTGGCATCGGGCCTTCGTATTTGAAATGGACTATACCTATAGGCTATATTTACAGTCAGACTATGGAAAATCTTGGATATGCGGTTGAAGTCTGTTTTTGAATTTAACGGTATAACGCAGATTCGCTATAACGCGGTTTTGAAATTTGATCTTTGAGTCTCGCGTTAGTTATAATGAGCGTTATAATCGCGTTAATAAAGATGCGGCCTTGTTTTAATGTTTCTTTTTTTAGATTATTCAATGTTATACTGATTGAATTAATAAGTTTAGTCGATAATCTGTATCAGTGAATTTGTAATAATTTTCAATAAATTTTATAATAATACCGCTATTTGTTGCAGATTGAACCTGACGCCGTGTATAGAGCGGATGCTCAGCTTCACCGACCACCTGCGGCGACTCAGGGTCGACCGGTACGAGTACGTCGCGCTCAAGGTCATCGTTCTACTCACTTCAGGTAACGTCACCATGTTCTTTGGTCCATTTCGTAGGCAGCGGTTAGACGGTCAGTCGTATTATCCTCGTAAGGTCCATCAATACGGCACTGATCCCGCGGACGAGTAAGCTATGAGCTATCGGCTATACACCGTGTTTTTATTGATTTCCGTTAAATAGGGAAGCTTATCGTCGGGTGAGAATGCAATTGTGCCATATCCATTTTCAAGCAAAATCGGTTTTTAATGGTTCTTGATAGCATATTTTTTTTGTAGTTCATGACAGTAATCGATTTTTGAAAATTATTATTTTATATTTTTAAAAAACATATATTTTTGTGCCATATCCTCAAACCGCAATAAATAGTGATTACAATATTGTGCCATGTCCGGATATGACACAAATTTACGGTTAACAGCCTATTTATCAGTGTGCCAAGCGACTAACTGATCAACATTTTTGTGACATAATCCATTAATCGATTTGATTGTATCGATTCGATACTTTTTTTACCTACCCTCTCTTTTGATAAATGACAATAAAGAAGGTAGGTTTGATTTATAATGATTTTTGTCATTCATACTTCAAGCTTTTGTCTTAATAAGTTGGTGGTATAAACACATAATATTTATAATTACGAGTACCTAACCATAAATTGTAAGAAATTACATATATTATACTACAGAAAAATTTACCAAACCCCCTATGACCAGGACTGGAATCGATCCAGCGACCTCCTGTTTTCCTGCCATGCCATGCCGTTTAAGTCCTGGCCACAGGAGGCCTCGGTCACTATTCCTGAAGTACATATTACAATGACATGTCTTTTAATTTACATAGCGTGTATTTAGGTACTTAAACTGAAATATTATTAGTTGATAAGAAATAATAACGTTAATATGTCATTCATTAGTAAACGTAATATAAGCTGTTCTCGTCGATATTTTTTACATTAGCACTAGATATCATTGAAGAGCTTATCATTTCACAAAAAAGAGAAGGTCACCTATATTAGATGGTACCTATTTAAAAGAAAGTAAAAAAATATTCACATAAATATTGGAACTCAATGTTGGCAGCATAGGTATTCACGTGAATAATTATGTCTTCATATTCGAGATAAATTATCGTCTTGACTAGAAATAAATCTAGTCGTAAAATAACTTTTATTTGCATAAACAATTGCTTTTAATGTCTACCTTTCTTGAGATTGCACTAACATTTTGTGACACATCCATAACTTTGTGTCATATCATACATAGCAAGTTAAACATTTTTTTACCAAAATGGATATGGCAAATGTAAAACTACTTATATTTCATGACTATTATAAGTTAAACATTAATTGTACATAACAAAAAATAGTAGATTAATATACTAAAGTGTCAGTTAAGTTAAATATTGCAAAATTATAAGACATTCCAAGAAATATTTTTTTTTGTTTAATTTCGCTCTCCTGTAAACCAAGGTAAGTGGCGTATAGCACAATTGCATTCTCACCCGACGTTATTTAGGTCAAAAATAATCAATTTCTCTAAGAAACTAGTATCTTAACTCTTACTGTTATTGAGTTATTCAAAAAATAAGTTTAATGACTGCACAAGTATATTGCAACCTTTATTACATCCTAATGCTACTTATTTTGACATGTGCCGTCAGTCACCTGAAATTAACTTTTGTGTTATTCTTAAGGTTCTCTCACACTTACCATTTCATTTATTATGTATGAAAACGAAAATATTTTTTTTTTTCGAGTTCGATTAAAAGTTATATACCAGGTAGCTCCAATTAACGTGCCAAGCAGCCTGTTAAATTTAACGGAATTAAAAAAAACACGGTGTAGAAACATCCAATAACATAAGCGCTCCCTTGTGAACAAAAGAGACACGGCGACATAGAGAATAAATAACTATTTACCTCCTAATGCGTTTATACGCATAGTTAATAGGAGAGGCCTACGTCCAGCAGTGGACTATCATAGGCTGATGATGATGACGAGTCCCAAATAAGCGGCGGTGGCTCAGTGGTTTAGACGAATCCGGAGGGGTTCAAATCCTGGCTCGCACCAATGAGTTTTTCCGAAACTTATGTATGGAATATCAGATGATATTTACCATTAGCTTTCGGTGAAGGAAAAAATTGTGAGGAAACCTGCATACATCCGCGTAGAAATTCAAAGCTGTATGTGAAGTTTCCAACCCGCTTAGGGCCAGCGTGGGGACTGTAGCCCAATCCCTCTCATATGTATGAGAGGAGGCCTGTGCCCAGCAGTGGGACATTATATAGGCTAAAATATATTTTTTTTATTCCTAAAGTAATGGTTTTAAGAATAAATGAATCAAAAAATGTAATGAAAATGTCGTTGGACCTTACGCACAGTACTTTAATCTCCGCCCCAGTCGCAGAAAAAGTATCAGAAGCCCTCATTAATAGTACATTGTGCATCAAGGGAGGTAAGCATATCGAGAGTGTTAGAAGCCCGACGCCGTAAGGCGGAGGGCTTTTATGACTCGAGTTAGTATTCCGCTTACCGAATGTGATGCATACAATGTTTTATCTACATCCATATCATAAGTTGTCTACAATATGTTTAGCGGCGGTAGCAAATAGCTTCTTTAAGAAATCTGTATCAGTGGGTGTATCATAATGTTTACTTTACGATATCGGCAACCGATATCTTAATCACAATTAAATTTCGAACATTCTGTTAAAAAGAAAAAACACACTTTAATTTCGATTATCGAATTAATCGATTTATAATTTCATTCACATTAAAATTCATATTCCATACATTCTTCTAAATCTCGAATACTGAGAATCGATTTGAGAATCGATATCGACTCAAGACCTTACCTGGTTTATGAATAAAAAAAAAACTAATGTCAGTTCAGTCATTTGTTTTGTTTGAATTGTTACAAACATTCAACTTTTTTGGACTGTTGACTTGAAAGTTAAATATTATCGAGTTCGTTGTGAAATATTTACACTGAAGAATTATTTATGACGACGAAGACAGTGATGTTGAAATGTATGAAACACCACCAGAAATCCGGGACGCCGCTACAACCGTGACCAATAATTTGCTGCCACAAAAATAAACATATTGTAGAAAACTTATTATATGCATGTAGATAAAGTTATGTATGCAACTGTTCATAATTAGGCATTAAAACACTCGTGTTATCCTATTATGAAACTCGCCTTTGGCTCGTTTCATAAAACAACACTCGTGTATTAATGCCTCTTATTATGAACCAGTCACATAAAATACTATTTCATCACACTTACCGACAAAAAAATAGTTTTAAGACATAATATTATTAAATGACGTACTGACATTTATTTCTATTACTTCCTAGTGAATTTCACTTTTCTATTAAGCCGCTATTTTTCCCGCTACGCACGCAAGCAATGGCGAGCTTAGACAGCAAGTGTGATGAAAACGAAATGTCATCTTCCAGACGCCCCAGAGCTCCGAGAGGCCGAGAAAGTGCGGGCCTCCCAGGAGAAAGCCCTCGGCGCCCTCCAGGCCTACACCGCGTCACATTCTCCCGACACCCCGGCCAAGTTTGGAGAGCTACTGCTGCGTATACCCGAGCTGCAACGTACTTGCCAGGTATGTCTTATTATACCGTGGGCTGTTTAAACCCGAAAGATTTTAACCACGCAGTTTTGATGTAAAAACAAACAAAAAATGTTACATGGCTTTTGTCATTTTAGCCGAAAAAAAAAATTATTCAGGAATCGGTTCCGCCATTATAACGTTATAATGGCGGGACCAGACTGATAGAATATAACTTTGAAATAGAAGAGGTACAATTTTTTTTACGACAGGTACCAAATAGTACAAAATCAGTACTAAATAATGCAATATGAATCGACCGAATTCAGGATATGGTCCCGCCATTATAACGGTTACGGTACTATAATCATACCTTATACCTCCGCCATCAGCTGAACTGCAAAAGTGCTCAAAATATCTAAACATGCACTCTAACGCAATAGCAATAGAGGCCAGGATGCTTAGCCAAGTTGCCAATCGCTAACGCTTAGCAACATATCGTAGTTTTCCCTCTCTGTCGCTCTTTCATATTAATGCGACAAAGACAGTTAGCTGCCTTTCGTTTACGATTGATGATTAAGCGTTAGCGATTGGCAACTTGTCTAAGCAACCCTGCTCAGATATTTGTGAACACTCTGGCCGGTATTTAACGGCGAATGTACATAAATTGTTAATTTTGAGCGCATCTATAATATCTTACATACCTTAACTGTACTTCTACTAAGACGTCCATTGCTGAACATAGGCCTCCCCTCTGGACCTCCACATGTACTGGTTAGATGCGACTTGCATCCAGCGTGTCCTGGTGACCTTCATAAGGTCGTCTGTCCATCTTGTGGGTGGACGTCCTACGCTGCGTTTGCCTAGCCGTGGTCTCCACTCGAGCACTTTTCGACCCCATCGACTATCTGCTTACTTTACTTAGTTTATGAAAATAAAGCTACTGTGAAACTTCCCAACTATAGTCCAAAAGCTTCCAACTATGGTCCAAAACTAAGTCAAATATCTTCGATTTAGTGTAAATATTATATTATTGACGCAGTTGTTACACAAAATCTCCTCATTAAAGATTTAAAAACTTTGATAAAACCAAAATAAAAGATTTCCATTGATGCTTAATTACGAGTTGAACTTGGGGACCTTAGTTGTAGTAGTGGACTATACTTGTATAGTTTTACGGTATCTGACCCGTTGCAAACAAGTCTGTCTTGAAGTAAGATCCTGTCTTCGACTAAGTTTTTGTTTCGAGTTTGCATAGCAAGAAAACTAACTAAAAACCTTGTTTCAGTTCTTCATGCAAGTCGGCAAAGAAATGCTGAACCCGGCAAATAAAAACAAAGATGGCGACGGACCGAGCTTCAATCTTCTGATGGAGCTACTCCGAGGGGACCACTGACAGTAAACGTTATTTGCTCAACATTCGGCGAAAAAGCTTCATTAGTAACCCGAAAAACTTTGGAGTGGGAATACTGGTTATTTCTTATTTATTAGCTGCGACCAATGTACAGGGCGTCTCAAAGTTATGGGACATGAAGTGGAACTACCTTAAATATCATAGATAGCGTATTTTGCTGGAAGAAGACTTAATGTTATTTTTAAAATTTAGTAATAGTGCATTTAAAGTTTTTCAAAAAATTACTTTCTTCACCCGGAAATTGAACTAGCTACAATCTTTTTTCGAATCATGAACCGAACTTGTTTGGTTATTCTTTTAGTTTTAGATGCTATGTTTCTTAGGAAAAAAAATATTTTTTATCCTTTCTTTCCAATGACATCATAAAATTACAAAAAAAAAGTTTAAAGTAGGTTCGATGCCTAGAAAGAGCTATTTTTTTTAATGCAGTATTATTTAATTTTCAAAATAAAATAAAGTCTTCTTTTTAGCAAAATATCCTATCTACGATATTTAAGTTACTTCCCCTTCATGTCCCATAACTTTGGGACGCCCTGTATAACATGGACGTCTAACGCCAACTCAAAAATGCCCCCAAAACCAAATTGTTCAATTGTGCCAAGACGGGCAGGACATAGCGCTTTTCGTGGCACCGCGCATATTTCGGCGCAACATCTTTGACAAATGTTTATTGAATATCGCCAAAAACTTTGATGGTCCAATCACAACTATTTTTAAATGGCGGTCTAAGTTTTAATAGGTTGACATTCAAATTCATTGCCGTGATGCATTGAAGAGGGGGTGACACTTGTCAACTAAAATTCAAGACCGTTTTTGAAAGGCAATTTAGTATGGCGTGTGGCTTCCATGTTTTATTTGTTCGTAATTTTTGAAAAAACTTCCCACTTCCGTTTACCTTAAGAACGGAATTGGCTTGTACAGGTACAAGTACATACGAATTGCCCCCCCTTATTCATGAACATCTGCTAACTTAACAAGCCGCTAATACTTGTTTGTCCCTTTCGGTCTTAACAATGTGTCCATAAGAGCAAAAGGGACAAACAAAGATGTACATCTATAAGCGCCCTTATGGCAAGCGACAAGGTGGGTAATTTTTACTAAATCGCTCACAATTGATGCTGGCATCAATATAATAATCGATAAACAGTTTCGTTATCGTTATTCATAAACGTGTCCTAGCTTAGCAAGCCGCTAAATTTGTCCCTTTCGGTCTTAACAATATGTCTATAAGACCGAATAAGACAAACAATACTTATCGGCTTGCTAAGTTAAGGCCAAGGACGCGTGGGCAGCTAGTTCGCGTGCGCATGTGCGTAGCGTGCGCGTTGTAGCGTACATATGTAAATGTCATATTAGATGGCACACCGATTGCGTGGCGTGAACGTGCGCGTGACGTCAAGTGGTGTGCTGTATTCGCCTGAATGCTTAGCCAAGTTGCCAATCACAAACGCTTAGTAGCGTAGCGTAGTTTTCCCTCTCTGTCACTCTTCCATATTAGTGCGACAAAGACAGTTAGCTGCCTTTCGTTTACGATTGACGATTAAGCGTTAGCGATTGGCAACTTGTCTAAGCACCCAGATAATCATCACACTAAATCTATAATGTCCCATCCATTTCATAGATGGCTCTTTGTGTATATATTGTAACAATGAACGATATTTTCATAAACTTTAACTAAATACTTGTATGTTTTGATACGTATGATATTAGGCTAATCGCTGCAATGTGTCTAAACTAAATCTATATATACATATATTTATTAAGTGCCATAATTGTAAGAATATGTTTGCCAAAACAATTTATCTGGCGTTTATAATCTTTGTATTCCAGGACGTAGGTAGATATTACTTTTAATAATAATTAGAATGATGGACCCAAAGTTGGAGACTCTTAGCGAACACGGCACCAGTGATGGACTCTCCAATTATATGTACTTTAAAAAAATGTATTTTTCATACATTTTGACCGATCTATCATGACATTTTGTATGAAAGAGCCAAAATTTTCTTTGAGCGTTAGTCAATAGTAAAAGTTTTTCAGTATAACCTACCAAATCACCCCGTTCAAGGTTTTCAGTGGCTCGTGTAACACGGTGTCATGAATTTGAAAATATATTTGAATGAATTATAACTATCGTGAGACTCAAACATTAAAGTATTATCGAACCGGGTTACTCACGTTTTATGTCGATGATTGCTCGACGTGTGATTGCTCGCGTGATTACGCGTCGGGCTTTGCCCGAGGGTGCTCCGGACGAGGACCCTCTTAATTGGTTGAAACATGTCGAGCAATCATCGACTTAAATACGTGAGTAACCCGGTTCGATAATATTTTAATATATTTGAATGGTAGGATTTTTTGCTTAATTTTAGTAAGGTAAATAACGTTAAAAAATTTGTAAATTCAGACTTGTGTTTACCACAAGCACGAATTACACTAAGTAGGTACAGTCAATGATAAATTTCGAAATATCTATTAACTTTACTAAAATGTATATGGTAAGTTAGGGTAATATTAACACCTCCACTGCGGCAATTGACATAACTCACATTGACATAATTATGTAACTAACCATGCCTTGTAAGGGGTCGAAAGACCCCCCGTCGCATTGAACGTGTTAAACAGTTTTCAGAATGGGGAAAGACAAAAAGTCGTCCTTCTGGCACAGCGTCTGCTGGTAGCATTTTGTCTTACCCCATTAAAATACCGATTCTTCTTACCCCAACTTACCTTAACAACATTTAGGTGCTTATCACTTAGAAATAATATTTTTGTATCAAAATGTACCTTATATACGTGCCCGAAATTTATTATTATACACCGTGTTTTTATTGATTTCCGTTAAATTGGACAAGTTACTTGGTACATTAATAGAAGTTTCTTGGTATATCGGCTTTTGTTTATTACGGAAAAAATTTTTTTTTCGTTTTCATACATAATAATTGAGATGGCAAGTGTGAGAACCTTAAGAATAAGATCTCAGGTGACTGACGGCACATGTCAAAATAAGTTTCATTAGGATGTAATAAAGGTTGCAATACACTTGTTTAGTCATTAGACTTATTTTTTTAATAACTCAATAACAGTAAGAGTTAAGATACTAGTTTCTTAGAGAAATTGATATTTTTGACCTAAATAAGCTTCCCTTTAATTTAACGGAAAGCAATAAAAACACGGTGTATAATTTAGTACTTTGCCACAGTGACTATGAATATAAATCCAATTATATCTCACGTGATTATCATTGCGAAAAGGTAGCAAAAGATAAATAAATATAATAATTCTACGCCGTGTGCAAATTACAGCTATTACTGAAACTTTAATTCGTTTTATCACATAAAAGCAAGTCTAATGGCATACTTTCTGATATCTAAGCTTTAAAATGTAAACATATTCATCACAATCATCAACCTATAGCAGTCCACTGCTGGGCATAGGTATCCTTGAGGGTCTACCACAAACCGCGACAGACATTCTCCCTGTCACACTTATGTATAAATTCCCAAGTGCAAAAGAGAGTCAACACGTTGAAACCTCGACTCGGTAAGAGAACAGTGCGTTTGCCTAACATCACAATAAAAAAAAAATAATAAAAGCACGTATTATGTATTTAAGTATTATCTATTCTTACTATTTCTTTCAGTATTATTTCACAACAGCTATTCATTGAGATGAAATCGGGTATTTTTTATTAGCTTTTGCAGTCGATTTCTAAAATATAGGTATTTTTGATATTACATCACATTTCACACGTTTTTTTAACATTTCTGACATCTCTTTTCCATACAAAATTAATTCAGCAAGCAAAACCATTTGTTTGTAGTTAGTGTTTGCATTACATTACATGCTGAATTTTCTATAAGGGATTTTGGTTTTTTGTTTACAATTGGACGTAGCGTAGGGAAAAGGATTCAACCTACAAAAATGTGTCAACAAAACTTCAACCTTCTGTCAAAAACAAAAAACTATTCTTTTTAATGACAATTGTTTGAGGTTCGATCCTTTTCGCTAAACTACGTCCAATTATGACCAACTTAAAATTACCTTTCAATATGGGTTCATAGTACTTTAAACTAAGTTTGTTTACGGTTTGTTTATTATTATTAGATATACACACTGTAGAATTCTAACAATTCAATTTTTGATTTACTAATACAAAAAGTCTAAAATTTCTTAAATGTAAGGTACACTACACCCGGCTAAGATCGGATCTAATGTAAGATCGGATGACCGCAATAACTACTAAATAGTAGTATTCTTTCTTCACTAATATGCAGCAACCACTCAGCCGCATCAGTCGTGAGCTACGAAAGTTATAAAAAAAAAGTGTTTTTTTCGAGAATTTTTGGAGATCCGATCTTTAACAGGAAGCTATGCACCTTCTTCTCCTTACTTTAGAGTTGAAATTAGATACTAGTCCGACCTTAATAAGCCAAGATGGTTTTTCGGTTGGGTGTCTTGAAAAAAAAAATAGTGCAAGTTTGAGTGTCGACGACTCCTAAGCTATTCGGCTGAGCGGCATCAAGTAAATTTACCGTGGGCCTAGATCGATCGATCGTAATACTTTCCTATTATATTTGTTATTTACACGACAGCCAAACTAGATTAATTACTACATTAGATTTTTATATTCGTCTGAATATTTAATATATACTTCCAAGTTAATACGCTTCCTTTAGGCACCTATCTTTTATTACTCAGTTTCTTCTATTAAATGTAATATATTATGAATTATTTAATAACAAAAGTAGCTTGTCACTGTATTTAAATAACAGTCGTTCGGATAAAACTTTGTAGCTATAGTACAGTCGCTATCAGATTTATCAAAGTGGCTAGGGTGCTTACAAATATCTGAGCAGCATGCTTAGCCAAGTTGCCAATCGCTAACGTTTTGTAGCGTATCGTAGTTTTCCCTCTCTGTCACTCTTTCATAATAGTGCGACAAACACAGTTAGCTGCCTTTCGTTTACGATTGACGATTAAGCGTTAGCAATTGGTAACTTGTCTAAGCACCCAGGTCTCTGACTTTTGAGCAGCGTGGCTGCACTGAAATATATGAAGACGACTGTACGAGTATGCCTGTTTCTTAAGACTTGACTGATATTACAATTAGGCACTGGTCTCACCGCGAGCTACTGAGCTATGAACTATCACTATCGGCTACAAACACAAACAAAATATACGCAGTCCTGTGTAAAGAGACACGGCAATAGCTTAGTAGCTCGCGGTGAGACCAGTGCCTTAACTCGACTTCATACAATATATATTATACTAAAATACAGATAATACTGTTTATTATAGAAATAAGTATTTTAGGCAATATGTATTATGTGACTTGAAAACATCTTGCCCTCGCATTTTTAAAGTAAATACTAGAATAAGAATAACATTATAACAGCATATATTTTTGCACAGTCGCGATATAACGTAACCATATCATACAGCAATATATACACATGCATTATACGTATAATAATAATTTTTATAAAACAATATATGTTATTTGTATATATTTATGCAATGCTTGTATCGCTAGGGATCATTCCTTGTATCATTATTATGTAGCATTACTAAACGTGATTCACCCTTATTCGGGATTATTAAATGCTATTTAATATATTGCTGATATTAGTAACATATATTACCACCCTTCTTTTTCATAGTGCTTAGAACGTTAAACAAGGAATTATCTTAGAAACTTTAAACACTTGTCGATTTGAACTAATCTACAAATATTTCCTTAGTAAGCTTTTGGGGGTACTTTTACTGTATGACTTTGCCCACGTACAGATTTATACTATTTTTATATTTTATAAAAACTTACCTAGGTATCATATTTCAGTAAAATATAACTGTCATTCTTCACACTTCATTTTGATGTTGGGATTTAAATTTAGATATTCTATTACTAGTGTAAAAAAGTTCATACTTCAAGTGGGCAAAGTTACCCATAATACAGTATCCCCACGTACAATTACTCCTGTTTTAAATGCTGTCTTGCTAAGGCTTAAAAGTGTCCCCTTGCCAGTAGTATTCTGATTTCAGATGTTTAGAATTAATTATGCATGACTTTGACACACCTATACTTATACAACTCCACCTAGAATTACCCCGTGCAAACATAGCCCACAAAAGAGTAGATACGATTTTGGTGCTAGTTTTGTTTTATAATAAAAATATTCTTTTAGAGGTTTTCGATAGCAATCTACGTTTTTTGTTCGTATTGTTCCGTTTCTCCAGTTTTGAACGGCCTGAGAAACTTTATAGTCTTATGATATGCGTGACTACCCTTTATCCAGCAACAAACATGTCGTTATTGAAAAAAATTATGGCTCTGATTTTTTTTATCTACCTATCGTGATTTTTTTTATGTTTATTATTTTTAGGTTAGTTCTATACCTTCCCAGCGTTAGAAATAAATATGGTACAAAACGGAAAAAATAAAATTAGTACCAGTTTCGGAAACTCATACTCTAAATTAAAATTACTATAAAATGGGCAACTTTGCACCGTAGCTAACCTTGTCAATATAGATAGATACTTCCCTGGAAATAGCGAGGCGTGTATGGCTATACTCCCCGAAAGTGTAACTTTCTACATGCTTTAGGTGTAACGCCTTGTATTATACGTACTTATTATAGTATAGTTATGTCATGTCTTTACCCAGGCATAAGGCTAGCCAGCTTGTGCCTTCAGAGTAGATAAACATAGTAACACGTGTAACTTTATATAATCTATACGCATTCGTAGTTTTCTTAGGCTGGTGTTGTAGTACTAGAATTAATAAGATTGTTAGTAACTTGCAGAATATCCTTAACACCTTCGTCCCTGGGAATTTTCTACCTACTTAGTTCTTCCATGGATCGAAATTAACGACGGTATACTCCTATGTCAGTGACACGCATGTTGAACGAAAAGATTGTCCTCCTACGCTGGCGACACAACGATTGCCAACTCAAGAACTTGATTTATTCTAGTATCATTAACATCAGGTGCAAGATTTTTTGACCTCAGACGTTGTGTCACCGGAGCCGAACGTGTTAAGGTTAAGTTGTAATAAAATGGGGCATTTTTACAATTCATGTTTTGCTGTACATACCTTAGAATCTGATGTAATTTATTGGGGATCAATAGTAATAAATCTTAGCAAATAAAACTGCAAATATTATAATGTGGTCCACATATAGTCAGTTGTCATGATAACCAAGCAATAATAAGCAATCATTAAGTGAAATGTATGTATCTACTCAGAATATTGTAGAATCAAATGTATGGTATGTAGGGAACCCGCAATACATGAACGGTCGCGTGCCAGCGAAGTCCAGGGTTCTGCGAACGGTATATTAATAATTAAATAATTTCTTAGGTATATAATATATTTTTATCACAAATATTCGTTTAGGCAGCTTATCTCCGACTTCGAGCTTTGTACTATCTAGTACGAGTTTTGTATATTATCAATGCAGATATTATAACTAGGTAGGTCGTAAGTATAAAATACTTCACATTTTTATATTAATAATGCCATTTTTATTCGGTATCACGTGCTTCTACTAGTAAGTGCAAAATATTTCCCTTAATGTTAGTACTTTTTCGTACCACCCATTGTGTTGCTCTCAAGTCTTTACAAAAACTAAGGTAGGTAACTTTTGAGAATCTAAAAAGTTAAAATTCTAATAGAACTCAATCCGATTTGTCTTAATACTAAAGTTTTCCCGTACGATTTCGTAAAACTGTCTATATTATTATAGTATTCATATGTATGTCGATCGTCATTTTCCAAAACACAAATACCTATTACTAAAATACATATAATTAATAGGAACGATATTTTTATATAGGTAGTAGGTAATATAATATCCATATTATCTATTAGTAAGCAGGCAAACTATTGACCCTTTCATGCTTTCAAAATGTAAAATCTTTAGTGTTTTATTGTCTTACTTTTAAATAATAACTGTATTATATATTAGCCGTGCAATTCATTAAACGTTTCGTCCTATTCATAAAATACATCTAATATAATATAATTCGGTGTGTAACACGATCATTGGTGCAATATGATTTATTCAATGCATGCTTTCTATTTTTTTTGTTATATCGCTTGTATTATTTCTTAGTATTAAGTATCTTAAGAATATAATAAACATTTGTAAACCAGTCAACACTGCCGACTATTTAGATTTGCTATGAGCAATCTTGCAATACTTATTTAAAAAATAATATTTTTCTTTCAATAGTGGTTAAGTTATATAAGTAGGCTAAGCGCTTGCATTTGATATTTTCCAATTGCAATAAAGTGATAGTTTAGGTTATGTAATATAAGGGCACAAGTACTTCAATTTAGTAAACGCTCATGTAAGTTTAGATATAAGACTTTGATGTGCCACTTCAAGCTTCTGCCGAGGCAATTCTAGTTATAGCTGTATACTTGTATATGTCTGCCGCTGGCAATGAGAGATACATGACATTTTGTATCTTTTCTAATTAAGGCTTTTATCGTTGAGATTTTCATGTGTTTCACGAAACAATAAGACATGTAACTGTAAAGACTTATGAACTGATAAGTTAAGTTAGATGTAACTTTAGCTTAAAATAATTATATTTTTGTATTCTTTAATCTAAGGTCTAGCGTGGGATGATTGACTCCTAAGATTTTTATATTAAAAATTAAAGGGAAGGAAAGAATGGTAACGTCCAATTATTTTTTTAGCTTGTAATGTTATTCTTAAACTTAGCATTGTAATGATATTCTATTATTTTGTAACGTTTAGTTATGGAAATATTTTTTATATATAGAGAAAAAAGGTAATTACAAATTTTGGATTATATTTTGATTTTTATTTATTTTTTAATATAATCTAAGATGATAAGTCCATATGTTGAAGCGCTGAAGTCCACTTAAGAGTTAAATTGCCTTATAGCATCGTAGTTGACAACTTATCAAGATGGTTACATCAAAAAGATAAAGGTTAGGTACTAGAGGAAAGGTAATATCAAAATTCATAATCAAATGAAATAATAAACTTCAGGTTATCAATAAACATAGTCAAAATAGATGCGGATTTTACCAATGACTGTGCTAAATGGTTACAAACACGATTACGGAAAACCCGGTACCTAGATTGATAATCGGAATTGGGAATACCGTGATTTGGCCAAGCCCGCTATGCCCGAATATGTTCTGGTGGGCGAGTTTGCCCGTGGGCAAAGTTGTCTCTAAAATATTTAGCATCGATTTTACTAAATTTTTATTCGAATAATAACGCTTACTTTCGGATAGTAATGTCTTCGAATAAAAGTTTAGTGAAATCGAACCTTATTACCGTAATATCCCTATTCGACACTGAATTTATATCATAGTTACATTCGACGTCAAAGATATCGTGACGGTGTGGGTACCAAAAATATATGTATTTACACGACCTTAACGTAAAGGCAATAAAGTCGTGTAAATATATTTTTGGAATATAAATCGTAATGATTTCTTTGACGTCGACTGTACATTGCTGAACGTTGGCTTCCATCATGTTGCGGCATAATACACTCGCGGTTAAAAAATACGGGTCATGTAATTTTTCACAGAAAAAAAAACCTACTGCGTATAGTTATGCTGGTTCCCAATAGATATTTAAACGTTTACAGGATTGGTGGTTACATTTTGGAGTTTCCCTTATTTTTTGTCCAATCCAAAAAACATGTAGGTTATATATTTTTATCGTCAGGTAATGTTTTCTATATAAAAAGGGCAAAACAAATCTTCACGAAATTTTGTTGGATTGCATGATAAATTGGAAGGCGCAGCGTGGGTAGGCAACAAGATGGACTGTAGACCTGGTGAAGGTCGAAGGGTGTGGCAAATTGCCACGCCTCAAAGAGTGCCACTGGCAATCTTTGAGGGAGGCCGATGTTCAGCAGTGGACGTCTTTCGGCTGATATGATGATGATGTTGAAAGATAAATTCAGGATAACTCCTATAGGTACAATCTTATATCATAAAAACCTGTCCTGTAAATATTTCATATAATTGTTTGAAATCGGAATTTTCAATGAAAAATGTCATCTGATCCGTAATATTTGACCGCGAGAGAAGGTGGTTACACTATCCACCCACGGCTTTCCCCATTCACCGCCGTCCTCATCAGGGGAGGTAGCCATGATGCCAATCGTTAACGCTCAGTCGCCAACTAAACCCATATGTCTTTGTCTTGATAGAGAGAAAACTACGGGACGCTACTGAGCATTAGTGATTGGCAACTTGGCTACACCCGTTTCTTCATTTTCATTCCACCACCCGCAATCCTCAACCGCCCAGTATCAGGGAGGCTACCACGATCTACTAATGCGATTCAGTTTACGACCTATACTGAATCGCGATGTGCCAGTTCCATAGAATAACTGTTAAAAACTGACAAGCAGGATCGCGTTTAAGAGATCATTGTAGCCCCCCAGGGTGCTGAGACAAGTTGCCAATCGCTAACGCTTAATCGTCAATCGCAAACGAAAGGCAGCTAACGTCTTTGTCGCACTGATATGAAAGAGTGACAGAGAGGGAACACTACCATACGCTACTAGGCGTTAGCGATTGGCAACTTGGCTAAGCATACTGGGCATCCTATGGGTGCGGCTCCACTGACACGGAGCGGAGCGGAGTTGTGCAAAATTGACCAATTACTACATTATTCAAATCCGAATTCGAAACACTGTGATGCGGTCTCATTGGCCGAGCTCCCACAGCTCCGCGTCAGTGGAGCCGCACCCTATAACTACCTATAGTACGCTTGTTCGCGAGTCTCCATTTCAGAATTTGTCTGCTCCAACTGAAGTCGGTTCTACGGCAAACGTGACCAGTCTTCTGACACCAATGATTAACAATGTTTAAATGCGATAGTGTGGTGCATAGGTATTGGTACAGTCAAAGACAAAATAAGGTTTACACAAAAATGTTCAGAAATATGTCCCAGTGCACTCTAACTCTGTGTAATAAGAACGTCGTAACATATTTATTAGCGGATTCTTACAATACTTATTTTTGTACTAGACTGTACGTAAGTGACAATGACAGAAATGAGTCGCCATACAAAATTCTTTTAAAAACGGTCCGAAATTCCGATTAAGACAGAAAGATAAACTCGGACATTTCCGTGAAAATAAGAAGGAAACCATTTTGCTCATTTCAATTTATAGAAAATGTGGGTGGCCATGCCCGCGGAGTTATGAAAAGCGCCATTTTACTCCCCACCGCGGCAAAAATACGTCAATCATTTTTATCGTCGTAACGTAAGTAAGTATTATGCATCCTTCCAAGTTTAAATTAGACGCATTGCAGGATATCCTACAGACTGGACCCTGAAGTAAAAAATCTAGATGACTGTTATCGCATATGCAATGGTTCATTGAAACGGGCCATTGTTAATTAGGTATTTGTCTTATAAAATGACATTTTATCGTGATAAAAAACCCAGTTTATCTTGATTAATGAGTTAATCCCTTGTTAATTCAATTGTATGTGTATTATTAATATACCGACCTTTTCTGCTGGCCAAGGACAACTTTTCGAGCTTATTCTTTTATTTAGATTTCGATAAGTAGTTCCGCTTATCATCATTTATATGGGTTATTCCATTTTTCTGGGATTTTCTTCTGTGATTGAACCGACTGAAAGAAAAAAATCCATTCATCAGTTTAGACAATGATTTTGTATTTTGATGAATGAAGGGAAAGTGGGCAATAACTATTGGGTAAACCTTGGATTTGTTTCTCAGTGAATAAATGCCATTGATAACAGTCATTATCATTCTGGTGTCAACATAACTGTAGAAAATTATGTTAATTAGCGTTCTCTAGCCAAACGACTAGAAACGCAACCCTCATGGATTCGTTATGTCACTCATGTAACAGCCACTTTTTTTTGAAACCACCTACTTAAGTATAAGAACCCTAAGCAGGATAAAAAAATCCATGGGCAACATAAGATCAATGCTTTTATACATCGTTAATTTTTGTCTTCTTCTCTACATACTTCAAGTCACGAGGGGTAAACGTACGCAGTGAAATGCACGTAACTCTACCACTATAAATTTTATCATTTTCGGCAGATCGCGTTACTATTTTTGACGTAACTCGGCACTAGACGTAGTAGTTCAGAATTAAACAATAATATTTATTTGTCATTAAACTGATACATTTATCAGATTACCGTTTAATCACACCGTTCCATCAAACGATAACATACGCTATATATGTTTGTTGCATGGTTGTGGCGAGTATTCGGGTAGGATGTTGCGATTCGGTGTGATCCTGTTGATAGCTGCGGCGGTGGCGGTGCCGCCCGTCAGCAAGTCTCGTGATGAGATCGAGGCGTTCAGGAGTTATCTGGAAAGCGGGAGGACTGGTAGGTTACAAGTTTACACCACATTTACATCACCAGCCTATCTCAATCTGCTGCAGTGTTATTCACTAAGGAAACCGCCTTGCTATCAGCGCTGTGTCAGCGCTCCGGCAGCGTCGAGCCTAAAAATGGTATTCACTAATGCACTTTAAACGACACTAGCGCTCGGCGACGAATGCGGCGTGAGCTGGAACTACACTGCGTCGAGAGTTACCGCCTACAGTTCGACGACGAGCTGTTCTACGTTAGTGAATAACGTTTTTCGAAGCGCTGCGCTCGACGTCGAAGTGAAGGCTGTCTCGTCGTCGAGCTCGTTGATGAACGCAGCGTCGAATGTGTGAATAAGAGAATAGCATAGCTGGACGCAGGCCTCTATTAACTATGCGTATAGACGCAATAGGAGCTAAATGCCCATAATCGCTATGCTGGGCAAGCGGATTTGTCGATCGCAGTCATGTATCCACTATGATGACGCTGCTGCCCATTAACAATCAAATCAAAGAAGGGCCAGTGACTCTTCAATCCCTTAGTCGATTCTTAGGACACCCACAGCAAGAGTTGGGGTGGTAACAAATGTATTCTTGCTGCTGTCACCACACAGCCACGAAAGCAGAAGGTTACAAATTCAAATTTTCTATGCACAGACAACTCATAACACCTATTTTCTTAAATTTAACTCTCGGGTAATTGTTGGACAGAGTAGATATATGCAGGTAAAAATTCATTCGGTACCTACGCACTTCTGCAGCCAATCACATGCACGGGTATGCCAATATCGTCGCGGATAGTGCAATACAGCGTAACTACCAAAGCAGATATTGTTCAAATATCAAACAATTGACACTCAAATTGACCCTAATTGAATTTGTTAGTAACGCGGTTTTGCACTATCCCCGACGATATAGGTTATTTTCACCTTTGACTCAATTATTTTACATTACATCATCTACAATACCACATTACTGTATACTTGTATAGGTCACAGACATACTGATATTTCGCACTTATAAAGAAAACAGCTTGCAAGAAACTAGATGTTATTAGTTTCTTGCAAGCTTCTTCCTGTCCTATCAAATCAAGTAGTGTACTCGTAGGTGTACAGAATTATTAACTCTAGCACTCCAATAGAAATAAATAATTATATACCTCTACAAGTACTACTTCATCATCCTTAATAAACCTTTAACCTTTTAAAAGCTAAGCCTTGAAGATAAATTAGGTAATTTACTGCCTATCTATACTACACTGAAGAGTTTGGCCGTGTGGTGACGGCAGTAAGAATACATTTGTCACCACCCCAACTCCTCCTGCGGGTGTCGTAAGAGTCGACACCTTTGATTGAAATGTCACTGACCACTATTTGATTAAAGATTGATTGATTGGCAGCAGCGTCGTCATAGTGGACACATTACTGCGATCGCCAATCCGCTTGCCCAGCGTGACGATTATGGGCATTTACCTCCTAATGCGTATAGCATACCTACTATACCTAGTTAATAGGAGAGGCCTACGTCCTGCAGTGGACTATCATAGGCTGATGCATATACTACACTTAAGAAGCTATCGCTGCATGACACTCATGGCACATCTTTCCGTTGTCGTCTATAATCCTCAATGGCTTCTAAAAGATTAAACGTGAATAAATGTCTGTAAAACTCCAAATATTGCGGCAACTCACATAAGCAGCCAAGACAAATTTTTAACACCTCTTTGCACTCAGCCTCAGGGTTCCGCATCGAGGACCGGCAAGCGGCGAACCCTCAAGCCAAGGTCTGGGAGAACAGCGGGAAGTTCCAGGGCGATATACTCCTGGATGAGGAGCAGGTTCAAGCCATGGTCGGAGACTTCGCCAGCGGCCGCAACGCGTACATCTGGCCGAACACCAAGTGGCCTGACAATGTCGTTGTTTACGAGTTCGCAGCTGGACATTTCAGTAAGTATTTGAAATGTTATAACGCAATTCTGTACTGTGAAGAAGGGTATAACATGCCGACTACTGTGAAACTGTGTATAATATACCGTACTCACTTAATCACTTTTATTAAACTTAGGGATACCTATCGACAACCCTCGGGGAGTTGTTTCCTTTTTCATTAGAGCCACAGAATCAGAGCTCAAAGTCACTCTTAAAAAATAAACAAAATAACAAGTAGGTAATAAAATAAATATTAAATGTCTTATACCTAATCTGATTTGAAATGTCACTTTACGATATTAAGTAGACCAGTAGCCCTACCATAAGTTAGGAAGATTAGATTTTACTCGAAACGTAATGCATTCCATCGCGCTCGCACTGACGTGCGACGTGATTGGAGCGTGCGAGATGGGCTGCTTTACGTATCGAGTAAAACCTAACGTTACCGATACTTGCAAAGTCATGGCTACGGAGTGCGTAGTCAAGATACCAATCGCTAACGCTCAGTCAATCTGTAAAATCGAATAGATATGATCGTAAAAACCAAAACTCAGAAATAAACCTGAACACAATGGTGTTGGCACGTATAAAATTTAATCTTTTGTTCAGGGCACTACTAGGGCACAAGTTTTAGCCTGTGTTCATTTGCTCTGAAGAAAATATATAAGCTTTTAGTGCCCTGAACAAAATATTTTATTACGGCGGGTTGAACTGGAACCACATTCTCCATACTTAAGTCCCGGGGACTTTTCAGTGATAATTTGATGATTTCAGCCCAGGCCGCACAAAACGCCATCTTGAATGGCATGCGCGCCATCGAGTACTACACCTGCATCCGCTTCCGGCAGAGGAACAACAACGACAGAAACTACGTCCGCGTCACCGTAAGTACATCTTCAGTCAGGATTCTTGAAGGCCGCGGGGCACTATAATAATGCGATTCTTTTTTTTTTACTTGAAATAGGCTTACTCATGGCCACAGACTAGCCAAGGGCAGAGACGTGGCCTACGATGGAGTGAATTTGCTCAGAAGGTGCCTATTCACCCTCGACTTGAAGGTTGACGGGTTATATGATCTCGGAAATATAGACGCCGGCAGGGAATTCCACTCCTTGGCAGCACGCATAAGGAAAGAAGACGCAAAGCGCTTCGTACGCACAAATTGAATATCTACCAAGTAAGGGTGGAACCCGGCCGTGCGTCTAGAATTTCGATGGTAAAATGGGGATGGCGGAATTCATAAGCTCATGAAGCTCTTGAGCACACTCCCCGAAGTGCAATCTGTAGAACACCGACAGGCTAGTAACTTTCCGCCGATGGGCTATCCGCCGTTTACAACCTAATCCAAAACGGGTCAAACTCAAAATCATATTATGAGTCTTTCCGGTGGACATTTTTAAAGTTAGGGGCTACGAGTCTTAATTATTTTATTAAACCCTTATTGTCATTTAAAGGCACTCCTTTCCTATTGAACTATATTATACCTATGATATTTAAAAACCACGACTACACTCCTACCAGTTGCTTACTATTGGCCACAGGAAAGAGGGGCTCTACAGTTCAGCAGAACACGCACTTTTTACTTTCCTGCGGTCGATAGTTAACAGCCTGTGGACAGGTAGGTATTTTTTATCATACAACACAATGAAAAATGAGTACGTCTTAATGAGGATAAGGCTTTCATAAGAAAATCAAGCTTTATAGGCCTTAACTTTTAGATTGTCCACCGGAAAGATTCTGAACATGGGTTTGCGTTTGACCCAAAAGCGATGTGTCGTTCCATAGAAACACTATACAAAACTAACAGGCAGTACCTAAACCCAATCGAATTAAGGAATGATGCTAGCCTCTCTGACTGTCTAAGGCGACCGGCTTAGCGGAAAATGTATGGTGCTCCCTCTCGTACCCATATCGGCATCCCGCTCCAACTCATGGATTCGCTCGCCGCTGGTCGCCTTAGACCAATGTCGTGGCCAGGCCATGAGTGCCGAGCGTCAAGCGACGCGTGTGGCGGGGCGTGCGACGCCGCATCGAGCGTCAAAAGGATTTGAACGGCCTGCGCTGAGATCAGCGCTGACGTTTGCATTTGTTTATCATGGGCGCCCCGCCCGCCACAGGGCTATATTGATGAATAACCCCCCTATTTCATAAACCTCTTCTAACTTAGCAAGCCGCTGTTTGTCTTTTTCGCTTATAAATACATATTGATAAGACCGAAAGGGACAAACAATACTTAGCAGCCTGTTAAGTTAGGAGACGTTTATGATTATGAATAAGGGGGTAAGTCTCAACGCCACACGACTGCATTAGTTTTAACCTAAATTAGATTTAACAAGGTTTTCTGGAGGTCCTCCTTACAAAATAAACCGATAATAAAATGTTCATCACACTTACTGTCTAAGCGCGTCATTGCACTCATTGCTTGCGTGCATAGCGGGAGTAATAGAAAAGTGAAATTCCCTTGGGAGTAATAGAAATGTTAGTACGTCATTAAGTAATATTTTGTCTTAAAACTTATTTTTTTGTCGGCATGTGTGATGAAAAACATTGTATGCATCACGGTCGGTAAGTGGATTACTAACTCGAGTCATTACAAGACTTCTAACACTCTCGTTAGTTATTCCGTACTTACCTTCCTTGATGCACAATGTACTATTATTACAGTGAAATGATTTATTTATAGGCATAACAAGGACTTTACGATTCAATGAAAACTCCCTTTTGCATATTTTTTTCTTAAAAACAATAATTTAATTAGGGCTATGGGAAAATTCATTTAATTTACGACATTCCTTTTTAGGACCAAATTGATTTTAACTGAGTGGAATATTCTTCTAATTATTTAAATTTCGAACCCTCCAGGCCTTCACCGACGGCTGCTACGCTCACGTGGGCTACTGGTCGACGCGCGGCGTCCACACCCTGAACCTGGCCTGGCCCGGGTGCTCCCTCTTCACCACCATCGTCCATGAGTGGCTCCACATCCTGGGCTTCCTGCACATGCAGTCCACTTACAACAGGGACGATTATGTCAGGATCATGTGGGAGAACATCTGGCCTGGTTGGTGCCTGTTCAAAGCTTTTCAAATTAGCATTTCAAAGCCTAGAAAAATGTGGCCAGTACTATGTAGCATCGCATGTATGACGGATATGCATATAAACCTTTTGTCCACACATAATAGCATCGATAGCGTTTACCATGATACCTACAGGCATAGATGCTATGGTAGACATCACAAACAACTTCCCATTAAAGTCTCTAAATTTGTATCGGTTAAACCTAAGAGAAAACCAGTTAGTACAAACAATACCTACTCGAGTCACATCCCTCAAAGAGGTTTTCAATGAAATGACACAAACATATTTGTTTGGAAATCGCCACAGGGATAGTAGAAATTTATCTTAACTCCACTAACACAATCTTGTTAAGCAACTAACAACGGATTAACTCGTTAGTTCAATACATTTTTCGTTTTACCTCGTGTTACCTAACGCAATCCAAGATCTAATCCAAGAACGTAGGAGTGCGCCTTAAGACGTGGCCACGACATTGGTCTAAGGTGACCGGCTTAGCGGAAAACCATACGTGCGAGAGGAAGTTCCCATATCGGCATCTCGCTCCTTATAGATTCTCTCGCCGCTGGTCGCCTTAGACCAATGTCGGAACCAGGCCTTTAGATACCATTATTAATCTTTGGTATCTGCTGAACAGGTATGGAGCACAACTTCGACAAATACGAGTCAAACTTGGTGAGCAACCTGGCCCTGCCCTATGAATACGGCAGCTGCATGCACTACGGAGGCTACGGTTTCAGCATCAATGGACGCCCCACCATGGTGGCACTATATGTATGTACCCTTTCTAAAGTACAGTACGAATCCCCTTATTTGGCTCGAAGGTTCCCACAAATCTCTTCTGTATTTCCGTTCGTCGTAGGACCTCGGTCATAAATATAGCAATAAGGAGTTGATTTTGTTGAAAGCATCTCGCCATCTTTTCTTTCATTTCCCGTACTTAATAGTTACGTGATTCCCGCAGTCTTTCCGATTATATCTTCTTCAACATATCGGCATTCTTCCATAAAGCATAACCCCGACTTTCCCTGCGAGTGGAGCAGACTCAATAATGGCTGATTTTCATGTTAATCGCTGGCGAAGGGTCGGTATGCAGTTTACGACTGCAAGCGTTACTATACTATCCGCAAAATTATGTGGCTTGTAGGGTCAGAAATCATCGGAATCGCGCAATCTCTTTCACACCCACATGGCCTTATGGAGCGAGCCGAGCAACAATAGTGCAGGTAGCGTTCCGTATAAAAGGAACGGTGGCGGACTTTTATTGCCCAACGCGCCATTTAGTTTTGCAGATAGTATAGCGATGCAAGAAACGGAGCAGTTAATCAATCAACTCCGCTCGCAGTGGTGGAAAGCGGGCATTATTTATGAGAAGCTAAAAATAATTGTACGTAGTTTAACAAAATGGATACAACCTCTGAAGTCACTGCAATCTCTGTTTAAGACTTGTCATGGTAACAACAATTAACTATATCATCAATTTCAGGACTGGGCCGGAGTGATGGGCCAGCAAGACTACGTCACCTACTGGGACTACCTGCGAGTGAACCGTCACTACAACTGCCCTGGGGCGTGGAACGCAGACGCGGCTGCCCAGCCCCAAGAGCCATCAGGTGACGTGCCCATGGCCGGACAATCCTTCTCTCAGGGACCAGTGCCGGAGCCCATGGCTCAACCTTTGGTCCAGGAAGTGCCCGAGATACCCATGGTTGAGGAATCCTTGCCTCAGGATCCCTTAGCTGAGATGCCTTTGGTATAGGCTTATTGTATATAATAAGAAATTGTATGATTATGAATATATGTTTTTAATAATTAAGTTTCCTTTTGTTTCATTGAAATATATTTCTGTGGTTGACCTTATCCAAAATTACTCGGTATCAGGAATGTAAGCACACACGTAACTTAGATTTCGAGATTACAAGACGACTAACCAGAGTCTAGATTTTATCAAGTCCTATAAAAAATGCATAATTGATAAGATAATATATCATCAAATACCAATAACGTTACATAAACATAGGTACTTACACTTGCTAGCGTCTTTTGAGCGTCACTTCGGCTACCTACCACAATATTCGTACACTCAGCAGCGTCAATGCAACGTGCGGTTATGCGCCCTGCGTTTCACCAGCGTCCACGCAACGCAACATTAGTGTGGCGCCATTAAGAGAAACATATATCTTAAAAACTACGAAACACAATAATGATAGGTATTTAGAAATTTGGAAAACAGTCGTTACGAATTTTGTTGTAGGGAAATTGAAATCACAGAGATTATATTTTTAGGGGAGTATTTAGCCTCCATGGCGTTTGTTCGAAAAGAGAAGGCGCGTGATATTGAGATTTATGGGCTTGACTTGCTGCCACACCTACATAACCTATAACCAGAGATCGGATTTTTGTGCGACATCTCATACTAAATGTCATAAAAATGACGTAAGTCATTAAGAATGTCGCAAATCCATCCGATCTCTGCCTATAACCTAGGTACATATTGCAGTATTTGGTGTACATAACTTTTAAATAAAATTATGTTCGGAGGATCAGTACTGTGTTTTATTCTTCTTAGCATTTTTTTACAGTAAGATGCGTAAGCCGTGTAAGCCGTGTAGGGGCAAAAGGGTGTGGTCTATGAGCCTCTGACACAGGGTTATCAACTTTTTTAAATGCGTTTGAAAACGTTAACTAATGAATGATATTACAACACAACTCATGTTAAATAATAATAAATGTAATATCATAGGGAAATTTTCTTGAAATAAATCAACCTACAGTACCACTACGGTAAGCACAATTTTGGAAAATCGGAAGTGTTGTGGAAGTGCCAACAATTAGTGCATACAATAATGCGAAGACAGACACTTCAAAATAAAAATAAAGAAAACTCGATGATGTAGTTTTCCTGGACATGAACTGACCAGTCCAATCCCCAGACCATCAGTCTCTCAAATTATTAGAAAACCTGTTTTGGCAATTATACTTTAGGTATATCAGACAAAATTGCAGTTGTCCCTTTCTCTTTTTCTCGGAGTTGTAGGCTGTGCAAAGCGACTCCTAATTCCTCTTTACCCTTAAAAGCATTCTGTAGCCAAAAGGCTACAATAGAAGTGACATAAATTGCAAGCAAACTTACGTCAAAGAACTATAGCCTTGTAAGGCCTATGGCCCTAACTGTAGTACTTCTTAACATCGAACAAAAATAAATTGTATTCAATTTAGAACAGAGTTGCATTAGTTTTGCCTGAATTTTTTAGACAAACCAAGACCTGGGTGCTTAGCCAAGTTACCAATCGCTAACGCTTAATCGTCAATCGTTAACGAAAGACAGCTAACTGTCTTTGTCGCACTAATATGAACGAGTGACAGAGAGGGAAAACTACGATACGCTACCAAGCGTTAGCGATTGGCAACTTGGCTAAGCATCCAGCTTTATTTCCTGCAATGACGGTAAAAGATTCAATAACAAATTTTGAATATTTCGCTTGTAAGTAAGTATGGCTGTGTCTTAAGAGGATAGACTGTGAAGTATGCACTCAGTATTTCAACTGCGTCATGTTTTTAATTTTTAATTATGGATTAAAAATGTTAAAAATAACAACACGTCTACAAAAGATCGGAGATACTCGCGGTGATATGAAAAGCGCTATGTCCTGTGATCGCGGTAAAATTGCATCATCGTTTTCTTGGGAGAGTTTTTTAGGTCGCATTTAGGTTCACGTTTATTTTATGTAAAGTCGGTGGTTAGTTGATACTGTGGACGCACACTTTAAAGGGATGTTCGACAAAAATAGTTATTTCATATTTGTTATACAAGGGTGCAAAGTCGTATTTTACCCGCGAGTATGAAATGTTTTAACACACGAGAAGCAAAATACATTTGCACCCGTGTGTAACACAAAACTTTTCCCCTCACTATAGCGAGGAAACTTAAAAAAGGTAATTATTTGTTTACATTACAATCATCATCGGGTTAGTGATAATAATTTTCCAAATGCATCATGTATTTAATGCAAGATTTTGTCGCAGTAAACTTAGCACGAAAAAGTAAACGCAGCACGATTCTAACACATTCCTGTAGTTGCACACCAACGTCAATGCATTATTAAATCATTCTCATTCATTATTTATACAAAATTATAACAGAACACTCTGAAAGTTGTTTAGTTTACTATTTTTATGCGTGTTCGAATCGGTAAATAAATATTATAACCTATAATATTCATTGACAATGTTGACGTTGACATTTTCTGCGTTTTGTGATTGCATCTAGTCATCTTATCATCATTCACTAAAACAATTTTTACTTATGAAATTTTAGGATTTATGTGTTAAAATCATCATATTATATAAAGGTTTGTATTTTACACTAAATTCTCAAACAAATTATTTAATTATCATTAATATGGAACGATTTCCATGAGCATTTTACGTTTTGTTATCTGTTACTTCGCGCTACGCTCCTAGGTCATTACTTTGCCACACAAGTGAATAATATGCGTTTTTACACGTTCGTATTAAAGGATAAAAGAGCACTTTACGAGCTAGTGAGGGGAAAAAGTATAATACGTAGGTAGGTATTGAACCAATTAAAAAAATAAGGAAGACAATAGAAAAGTCTTTGCAATAAAGAGATTACCGAATCCGGACAATTGGGTCAAAATTAAAGGCAAGTATACAACCACACGCCTACTCCTCCTTATTTAGTCTAGAAGGAACTGGTCTCACCGCGAGCTACTAAGCTATGAACTATCGGTTATAAACACGAACAAAAGATACGCACTACCGTGTAAATAAAAGAGCGAACGAGTATCGCCGTGTCTCTTTTTTACACAGGAGTGCGTATCTTTTGTTTGTGTTTATAGCCCATAGTTCATAGTTTAATAGCTCGCGATGAGACCAGTGCCGAATGGATAAAAAAGTTATGTATGAATAATTAAATACAACGAGTTCGCATTTTTTAGAGTTCGGTAGTCAAATGGCAAAAAACGAAACCTGTAACTATGTCAGTCACAATCACAACTGTCAATCATCATCATTTCATCATTCTCAGCCGTTTATCGCCCACTATACGAACCTGAATATAGCATCTCTTCCTGTACGCCACTGGTCCTGGTCCTGAGCTAATCTCCTCCAAAAGTGACCCGCTCTCTTTCAAATATCGTCCACCCATCGAGCGGATGGACGCCCTGCCTTTCTCCCGTCGCCCGTTTGAAAGCTACCACCATTCCGTTAACATTTTGGTCCACCTGCAGTCACGCTGCCTGGCAATGTGTCCTGCCCAACTCCAATTCAGTTTGGTAATAACGTCTCCGACGTCTTGTACTTTCCTGTGACGTCGAAGCTAACTATTTAAAGTAATATTAAAAGTATGCGGTGTATTACTACTACACATTACTACTCGTATTATGTGCAGGGTGAAAGCGTTACCAAGTAGAATTTTTTATGTCTGGTGTCAAAGCAATAGCGACTTATTATCGGAAATATGATTTGGACACCGCATCTCACCGCATCGTCTTAGGCACACTCGGGTTGTAGACCGCAAACATAAAGAACAAAACTGATCTTCGGCTTATAAAGCTCGTAAGAATCAAAAATGGCTGAAAACTGAGTTTCGGACTTTTTATTTCGTCTATTTTGAAGAGAAAGGTGAGAGCAATTAAACATGCTAGTACAAATGTAATGAAGAAAGCGATCGTATTACACTGGCACATACCACTACCCAGTGGTCACAAACGTGCAGCGAGCAAATATTTTTTTACCATTTAAAGACCAAAGTCAAGGCAAATGGTAGGATATTGACTAAAAGTAAATTTAATCATAAAATGTATATTTTAGCTCTTGTTTTTCCTTATTTATAGTAATAAATTGTCGCAACTAAAAAATCGCAGTCCTTTGAAATTGGTAACACTTCGTATCATTCACCCTGTATAGGCCTTTACATGTAAAGATTTCAATTAATTGTTTATCTGGAAAAACCATGCGAAGGTGCCCATTAATAATTACGCGTAATCTTTGATCGTGATAAGTATCTATATATAAGTCGTGGAGCCAATAAAGAGGTCGTAGTCAAAATGCTGCGTCTGTCCGTGGTCGTCTGCTTGCTGGGGCTTGCCCTGGCTACCCCCCCTCTAGCCAGGTCCAGGGATGAGATCCAGGCCTTCAGAAGCTTCCTGGAGAACACCCAGAATGGTGAGTTCTAGAGAAATGCTCTTAAGAGAGCCTAAGCCAAACCTGCCCAAGTTCTTTGAAAGGCTAATGGGATTTCGATAGTTGCGCACTATTTTTCACAAGTATTATTTTTTAAATCTTATCTACGGCGGCTAGATATGAAAAATACGGACAATCTAGGTCCCCGGTACAAACCAATTTTTTATCCGAGACGTAGGTATATTTCACGCAGCAACAACATAGCTATAACAATAATAGGTGTTGTTTCAACAATCGGAAAAATCATGATTTTTGATATTTATAATTATTTGCGAATTTATTTAACATTTTAACTAAAACTTACCCAATAAGTATATTATTCCGTAGCTGAAATGTGCAAAGTAGAACAATCTTAACTAAGCATCCGCTGTTTGTCTGTCCGTCTCAATTATGTCAAATGAACCTTAATTGAAGTACCATCCGAGGATTGAATTAAATAGTAGATACCTATAAGAATTATGATCTATAATTAAATTTAGCATTGCGAAATATTAATTAACAGGAAAAAAATTTACTCATTCTAAATCTTAAGTGAGAGAATAAAGACAAATAAGCAACAAAATATTTTCATATTATAGTAGTTATGTCACTATTTAGAGTTTTTATTTCGTTATTGTCGTCTCGGCAAGTATTATTGCAAAAGACAAAAGATGACCTTATGAGTGTTGTTTTAATGTAAACGTAATTCAGTACCAATACCAAGTCTAACGTAAATGTTGTTGCTACTCATGTTTCCATTTGACTAATAATTGCGGACGCAATGACGAATCCGAGCGGTTGAAACACTCCTCGGAAAATCACCCGACTGTGTTGAAAAACACTGAACTGCAGTCTACTTCTGAACCCTGCACAAACTTTCTAATTCCAGACAACCCCGATGGCGTGGCCCGCATGTCCAACCCCCTGGCCAACCCCGAGGAGACCAGCGGGAAGTACCAGGGCGACATAGTCCTCGACCAGTTTATGATCGACGACATGGTGCAACAGTACGCCATGGGCCGTAATGCGTACACCTGGCCAAACACCAAGTGGCCGAATGACACTGTTGTGTGGGAGTTCGGAGAGGGCGAATTCGGTAGGTTCCATGAGATACATATTCATTTTTATTACTTAAATAACCCTTAGAAGAAGGAATGGATAGAATATTGTAGACCATTAGAAACGACGCGCAAATCTGGCCTAAGACCAAGTGGCCGAACGACAGCGTGGTGTGGGAGATAATGTAGATGTTCGATAACTTTTTATCTAAATAAACTTAAGTAACTGAATAGTGAGACGTACCAGGGCGACATAGTCCTCGACCAATTCTTGATCGACGACATGATGCAACAGTACGCCATGGGCCGTAATGCGTACACCTAGCCTAATACTAAGTGGCCGAATGACACAGTGGTGTAGGAGTTAGGAGAGGGTGAATTCGGTAGGTTTCATGAGATGCATATTCAATTTTTTTTTACTTATACTCGTATAACCTTTAGAAGATGAAATGAATGGAATATAGTAGAGCATTGGAAACAACGCGCAAATCTGGCTTAAGACCAGGTGGTCGAATGACAGCGTGGTGTGAGATATAATATAGGTGTTTGATATAGGCCTAAGATCAAATAGCATGGTTCTAGAATTTGGTAAGTTCCATTAGTGACATATTCATTAATTTAGAAATTCTGTACTAATGTTAGTACTTTGTATGAGCATTGTCATCCGAAAGTACGCTCTTAAGTTAATTTGCCTAATAAAACTGCGATGAGCGATATCCGGGAGGAAAAGATGAGCGATATCCGTGGCAAAGAACAAGGAAGGCGATCTAACTATCGAACACAACGCGTAAATTTTGCCTTGCGCCTTGTGACCTGACGACGCCATGGTGTGGAAGTTAAAGTTAAGGGAGTTTTAGCTCTTTTATTTTTTTCTTTGGGCATACATTATATTACAAATAATTAATGCATCATGTAACTATTGTTTGGAAGGCACTGAGGACCAATCAATGCAGTAGAATAAATCAAACTAATTGACACAAACATATCTAGGTCAGTGAACTAGTATTTAAAACATAAGTATCACAACAAAGTCTGACGTCCGTCCTTATTAATCAAGATAATCGGAGACATGATATTTAACTAAATTATCTATAAGTACCAGTTTTATTGTTATTTAATTGTGATAAATCAAGGATTGTCGCAGATAAAGCTGTAATCTGTGCATTATCAATTCAAATTAATCACAAAGCACTGTCAAACGTTAACGTGATAAATATATTATTGAATGTAAGTAATGATGACGAATATTTTAGTAATCTTGACAGATAATCATTTGGAGTAGGACAGGATGTATGATACAGCAAAATAAAATGCGTAAAAATACGAACAACAAATATTATGTATTTACAAAAATATAATATACCTACCTAGTTCATACACATCTTAGAAGAGTTTAATATTACTCATACCTACAAGGAAAAAATTGTTTATTTTGAACGCGTCTTCAAACATCTTTGTATGGGAAATAAACACGCCAATTTACCTATATTATTCAACATGCCGCGTGGTACGGGCAGTATAGAATTACGAATACATAGATCACCACCCCACCTCTTCCCGTGGCTGTCATAAGAGTCGACTAAGGAATTGAAGTGACCATTGACCAATGATTATTGAGAAGGTGATGGGCTGCAGCATCATTATAGTGGACACACAACTGCTTTGCCAATTGCCCGGCCTAGTAGTTGATGAAATGTGGTGATATTTTCTTGGCTTTTCTTGGCCCTGAACTTTACGGAAGACCAGCGCTCTGACATGCCTAGGTATGTCAGAGCATATGCTGAGTAGAGTCCATTTGCAGCCACTATGACAGCACCAACATAGTATCGTTAGATTTTTTAATGTATTTTTCTCTTATCTTATTATTATTTTTTTGTTTCTATTGTGTGTGTTTAGTAATTAAGTTATTTTGATTCGTGTTTTGGTGCTGTACCTTAGGCTCTATAAATTATTTTCTATTCTATTCTATATTTAAACATGTATATAATTTTAGGTCCCCTGCAGCAAGCCGCCATCGAAGAAGGCATTGCCGACATCGAGCGACACACTTGCATCAAGTTCCGCTACCGCGAGCCGAGTGACACCGTCTTTGTCCGTCTGACTGTAAGTTTGACGGCCAATTGTGAGCCTTTTAGTAAAACGCCACACTTTGCCGTAAAGTTCGGAATTACCTTGTATCTTTATATAAATTGTCTTTCCAAGCGTCCTTATGGCAAACGACAAAGTAAGACGTTTCACGAAAACTGCTTACAATTTATTACTCATTCAATTGTACAGAGGTACTATAGAAAGCTATTCATTAAATTTTGCCTACATGTTTAATCGCATCTTTTTTGACGCGATTAAATACCTATACACAGAAAATCTAAACATTTGCATAATATTTTTTACATTTTGCCTTTGATTTTGTTTATCTACCCAATACATGATAACTTTGCCCACTATGCATCATTGTATTTTGAAATAGTGTGAGTCATAAAATAAAAAAGGGATTATACAAATACAAGTAGTCTTCCCCAAGTTTTATTACGGCGTAGATTATTTGTTTTTGTATCTTGTCTTCATTTTGAAAGTAGGTACTTGTAATGAATAACTAACTTAGTTTTCAAAATTTCTAAATATGTATCTACATCCGCTCTTAAAATGTCTTTGGTTAAGTATATTTTCTTTGTAGGTAGTTTTGTACTTGTTTTGATGGAGGTAGGTATATCTATCAAATTTCTTCCATTGTCAGTCACCCGTAGGCAACGAACCCTGTAAGGTTCGAAACGTCGGGATGTAGTTAAATTTAATTAATATACATGATATAATCCGTTTAAATCGTATTATTTCAGGATTTTTTTTTCTATTATTGATCCGGTCTGTGACTTATCTCTACGAGAACTTAATATCGATGCTTATCATGAATAACGCTGCATTTCAAGATGCTATAGTGTCGTATTTTCAAAACTAATAATAAAGCACTAGAATTCAAATTAGAAGTATTATTTTAGATTACAGCGTTGTTCATGATAAGCAACGAATTATTTGCTTACTTTTAAGACAAGACTTATAATGTTCCCAGGGCTTTGCCGGCGGCTGCTACGCCCATGTTGGCTACTGGGAGTCTCGTGGGGTCCACACCTACAATCTGGCCCGGAACTTGCCCGGCGTCGGGTGCTTCCGCCACGCGACCATCGTCCACGAGTGGATGCACATCCTGGGCTTCCTGCACATGCAGTCCACCTACAACAGGGACAACTACGTGAGGATCGCCACTGAAAACCTTCAGCCTGGTAAGATATACTGGCAAAACTTTACATTCTATCTATAGTATACTCGTAGATTTAAGTACAACTGCACATTAATGTCGAAAATAAGTTTTTTTTTAAATAGACGTCTACCTAGGTCATCGGTAAGTTATTGCCCATAGTTAACTCACAAGTTGGTATCTTTGCTAATTATTTAATTTGTTTACATATGGATTTGGTACGTAAAATATTTAACGATGTTTTCTTTTATCTAGGCACCGAGCACAACTTCGACATTTACACCTCGGATCTGGTGTCCAATCTCGACGTAGAGTACGACTACGTGAGCTGCCTTCACTACGGGCCGTACGGTTTCTCCATCAACGGTCTGCCCACCATCATCGCTCTTCAGGTATTTGGCACAAAACAACTAAGGGCCTACCACGGCAATTTCGTTTCGATCGGAATACCTAACAGTCATAGTTTACAATTTTGGACGTTCGTGATACTCCCGTTAGAACCACTTAATATCAAATAAAACTATGAAAACGGATAAACTCGCGTATACTAACTAATTTTAACTTCATTCCGACGTTTCGAACACTTTACAGGGTTCGTGGTCTGCGGATGAAGTTAAAATTAGTTAATATACGCGAGTTTATCCGTTTTCATAGTTTTATTTCATGTGTAATCCTCGCGGTAACCGAATAAAATATTATGTAGGTACACTTAATATCAGCTTGTCAGAATACTCAGAATAGTCTGACAAGTAGAATATTGAATAGTGTTAAGTAAATGATTATTAAAAAACGTGTGGATTAAAAAAAAAATAATAATAAAATAATTCATGTTAAAAATAATTGTAAATAAATAAATCAACTTTTAAAAATCAAAACGGCAAAGTTAGACGTAATTTTTTATATTTATATCTTTGCCCGTCCACAGGAACACGAAACGTTCGTGAATGAAACGGCCTAAAATACATCATAATTCGTGTTAAACAATAATTATACATATATGAATCATAACAAATAACTTATGTTAATCTATCTCAACTTAATACTAATCTCAGTCAGTAGTTACTTAGTATATTGTCTCCATTGTTTTAAATCCAGTAAAATCTATTTTTTTGTGGATTATTTAGGATAATAGATACCTATATAATATAAGCAATAATTATTTCGTGCATGCCGTGTTTGCCTGTAATTGGGTGAATACTCAAGCAATACTATTTCATAATTTGTTACTTATAAGTATTTTTGTATTACACCTGTTGGCAAACTTAAATAAATAACTAAACAAAATCTAAAGGGCAAAGTTATACCACGTAATTGGTAATGTATAGTTGTGTACATCTTTGCGTGTCTACAGGAGCACGAGGGAATAATGGGCCAGCGCGAGTACATCACCGACAAGGACTGGCTGCGCATCAACCGCCACTACAACTGCCCTGGAGCTTGGGATTAAATAAAAACAAATAGTATATTGTATGTAAATATTTTAATAATATAAAGCTTCTTTTACGCTGTTGTTTTATTGTTTTATCGCTGCCTAGGTATTAATTCTTTTGTTGACGATAAATATAGTGATAAAGTTATGATAGTCACATAGAAATTATTTTTTCCTAAATACATATTTCATGATAAATACTCATAAACATATACAAGGTGAAATTTTAATGGTTGTTCCCCGCTTAAGGGCATATTCAGTATAGTGTTCCGGTTAAGAAAAAGGCAGAACATTGATTGATTTTCTATGGAGCGTCGTCTAAATTGAAAAAAGTAAAATGAAATTCACGTTAACCATTACCTAACTTAATACATACTTTTTGACCCACTTTTTCTATTTTTTTATAGATGGAAATTGTGCTCTACACAGCGGCGAGGAGGCTAGAACGCACGATTTTTACATACATTATTTTTTTAAATTATTATTTTAGTACAAACGTAAAAATATATCCGCCAATGTGTTTCACGATCGCGATATATGTGTCAAAGACGTCAAATGGAACTTCAGCCATACTTACTTTTTTGTTTTATACTGACAAACACTATTATACTGTTTACATACATACAATATATAACTACTAATTGTACGATCTTAATATATTTAAGTAAGTAGATTACCTATCATCAATGTCGATGCCTGTAAGATAATTCGCAGTTACAACAACACCCTGTACCTGTCGCTAATCAGCACTAACCCTAACAGAATCTGTTCCAATTTCCATCAAATAATTTCAACACTTAATAAATCTAATTAAATCAGCCTAACTGTAAACCTGATGATTCTCCACATTCAAAATTTGTCTCGACAATATTTACTGGCACAGAACCACAAAACGTCACAACTGCCATAACAACCACGCCATTATAACCTTAATGAGTCTATACATACGGAAGAAAATCGCATGCGGGTTGAGAAGTAGATGTGTATTTCTATATTTAAGGCGCAGATTTACGAGTAGTAAGCTCTCGAGTTGAGATCAAAGCGACTCGCGCGCATGTGGGTCGCGTCCCTGGGGAGTCTTTAGAAAAAATGTTTGTTTTGCAAATGATACTTTATTGCTATATTGGGATTATTGGGTATATTTATTGGTGTGTTTAATTTTTTTACTTGGACTTTCGGAAGCTTTGAGGTTGCATTGGTATTAGGGGCACTTGTGTGGTTTAGTAGTTATTTTTAAGAAATGCAATCCTTTCTCAGACATCTAAGTAATAAGATTGAAGTAACGAGAGATATTGTAACTAAGGTAAATTTGCGGATGAAAATTGAATGAAATACCTACAGAACATCGAGCTCTATGAATAAAATTTGGAATTTGATGCGACGTGCTTACGGCTACATGAGCTAGCCACGAAAGTTTAATTGTATCAAGTACTTAGCTTTGTTTCTATTCGTACCAATACGCGACTATATGTCGGTTGGACAGTAAGAAAATTATGCACTCGACACAGTTAAACTTACGGAGGCAGCTCATGGTAAGCTCATACTGTAGACTTACTTTCTATCCTTGCCGCTCATACTCGCTTATTGGAGTGAGTGAGAGGGATAGAAAGTAAGTCCACGTCATTTCACTCTGTCCTGCTTCCGCGGGTATGTAATCACGCAACACAGAATCGTGAGCGTGAGCAATAAAGTCAATACTTATGATATTGTTGAACTTCTCGGTTGCTAATTATTTAGGGTAGTTCAACTATAAACTTATGCACACAAAAAATGTTGACTCTATTTCACTACAGTCATTTCGCAAGAAATTCGAAACATGCCCCCGCGCGTCTGAGACCCCTCGTTGAATACAGAAGCCGCTCTGTTCAAAAAGTCGTGGGCGGCTGAAAAAATAAAATTACCCCGTATTATGTTAAAGCTACCTACCGCGTCTTTGCTTGTATTCCGATCACTTGGCGAGCGTAGAAGACCCTACGCTCGCCAAGTGAGCGACGAGAGAACGTTACATTACATCTTATGTTTAGTATCATATTCGGAAATCAATGTTTAGTATCATATGTTTAGTATCATATGCGAGTTGACGAGGAACGTTACATTACATCTTATGTTTAGTATCATATTCGGAAATCAAGCCAGCGCCTTAAATCCTCGGCTGAAAACAAGTCCATAATGGTACCATTAAGTGCAGTAGACCAATATTATAAGCTTGAAGTCACTGTTAGGTTTAAAAATATATTGTATTCTTATCTACCTGGGACGGAATTGTAACCGTAAATAATTCAGAATGTCATACAAGCGGACCTAGAAATACATGTTCAGGTTAGATTAACTTATTTGTTTTGAACTGACTAACACCCGCTCACCGGAATAACTGTCTGTATTATTATTATAGAAAGCTTCGGTGTAAAATAGTTTAATTATACTTTCACTGTTATTTTCTGTATGGAAAAGTAGACTACCAAGTTCGATTTTATATTACCAAACCATCGCAAATCTAAGCAGTCATTCGATTTTACATTATCAAATATCAAACCAACGCAAATACTAAGCAATAAGGCAACAGTTTTCATTACGCATATCTATAGGAACATGTATTTAATCACAATGTATGTAATCGTACGTTGAAGGTTGTTAAGATAGCCACGCGCCTTAAATGTTTGGACAGCTTACATGAAATATTACGATTTGATGGATATACATTTAATATGCGTCATCTAATAAATAATCACCGGGAGGCAAGGTCGTTAAGATAGTGACGAGCCTTAAGTGATTCGTATGTAGAGCTTACGGGCCACTGGCAACAAATATTATAGATAAAGTACACTTAGGTATGTTATGAGTATTATCAAGTGGGCGGGGCTTAAGTACGTTCAAGGGCACATAGTACGCGCCTTAATTGCTTAAGTACCTTAGGTATGTGGAGCGTGCCCAACTTAATTAGATATTGCATGTCATTGTGTCACTTCATTATCAGCAGTGGAAGCCGGGAATAAATACACTCAAGGCCATTGAGACAATGTGCACCTTAAGTGATGTGTAACTTGTGCTTGTCAATAGACATAAACGAACAAAATTAGTGCACACCTAGATCAAAACAGTATTAACTCAAAATGTATCTATTTTTAGCTAAGGGTATATTCGTGATCTACAAAGTCTCTAGATCTCAAATACGAGTATACCCTTAACTAAATATATATATATATATTTTGAGTTAATACTGTTTTGATCTATGTGTGCGAAATCGTCGGCCGACAATTAAAACTCGCTATAAAAATTGTCCATACTCTTAGCAACCTTGTATGTCGATATTGAATCAGTACTGAGATACGAGCTTTATTTCAAGTTACTTAGTGAGTTTTAGTTATCAACCGGCGAAATAAACGTACGGCTACACCATGGTCATATGTACATACGTATGTATGTATGTAAATTCTTTATTGTACACAAAAGACAGGCAAAAATACACATTTTTGCAAAAAAATTGACAGGCACAAAGGCGAACTTATCCCTGTAAGGGATCTCTTCCAGTTAACCTTTGAGCAAAGGAGTCGTCTGTATGAAGCAAAAGATAGACAAACATACCGCGTACAGTGGAGAATACATTTGAATACCAAAAACTCGGTTGTTTACAATACTGAGATGACAAGAGTTAGAAAGCATCTCTTATCTCCCATATACAAAGCATGTTCGCGGGAAGCACAGCATACTAAACATACTAATGTATGGAGGCACCCTACCTCCCATGGAAAGTGCGCCCCACCTCTTCTCACTCATATAAGCATGGCGCGCGTGCATCTATGGGTAGTTTTTTGTCTCAATTTTATGCATAAACTTAAGTATACTGTATCTTTCATTTTTAACCGACTTCAAAAAAAGGAGGAGGTTCTCAGTTCGCCATTTTTTTTGCTATCCGAGAATCATAAACCGATTTTTTTTGTGTTCGAAAGTATAACCTCGAGAAATTCCTCCTCGAGAATATTCTGATAAATAAAGAATTTTGAATTTGAATTTTGAATCCCGAGATGGTCCCGTTGGCACCAAATTGGGGTTTGATGATGGGATCTTGGAGAAATCGAGGGATTTGTTTAAATATTACAGGTAAATGTATGGCGCTTTTGGTAATTTTCATTCATTTACATTTAGGAAGTAGGATTTGATTATAGGAAACCAATTATGGAAACGACATGTCGTCGGGGATAGTGCAAATACCGCGTAAGTAACAAATTCAATTAGGCTCAATTTGAGTGTCAATTGTTTGATATAATTGATATTTGAATTCTATCTGTTTTGGTAGTTATGCAGTGTAGCACTGTCCCCGACGATATGATAGAATCTTGGAGAAATCGGTTGAAGGCGGTTTTTTTTAAATTTTTAATTTGTTCGATGAACATTTCATAAAGATTGACACGGTAGAGCTCAAATTAGACTGGTGGGCTGGGCAGGTCCCGTGCGCCCGCGCAGCTAACAACGCCGCGTTGACAGCCGGAGCGATCCCAGCGATGCGCTGACACCGATACCGTTGCGCGCGCCGCTCGCTGAACTCGCTACCCTGCGCCCGCCGCGAACTTCGATATCCGCAAACGATTTGTCTCTCTCATTCTAATGACGCCTTCATTGGAGTGATAGAGAAAAATCTACGAATTTCGATTTTAGGCCTGAAGCTTAGACTAGTTTTTTCTTACAACTGACAGTCACAATTTTAATAGAATGAGGGTTTTCTGAGATAACGTTCACCAGGGCGGCTGCACTGAGGCGTCAGGTCCAGAAACTTGTCTAAATTCTCAGAGCGCCTATAGTTTCGTGTTTAAATGTTTTGTATGATTTAATAAAATTATATAAAAAAATAAAAATATCTTCTAGTTCGTTTTTCTTTGGGGTTAGATAATTGTGTTTCTTAGCGGAACCTTACGGCTAAGTGGCATACGTTTTCGTGAAAACCCTCATTATAAAAGACTAAACTAGCATATTACTTATCTACCGGGTGTCCTAAGACTACGGGATATGAAAGGAAAGTACTCAAAATATTGTTGATAGTCTGTTTTGGTACAAACAGCAAGTGTTTATTTTTTGACATTAGAGTCCGCAGACGAGACAAGAATTTATGTAAAAATCTGTTGAATGCAGAATTAATTAACTTTTAAGAATGCGAGAGGCGTGAACGCGGGGTCATTGCCTGATAATGGAGACCTAGGCTCTCTCTAAAACATGTTGCCTGTAGTGACTAAATACCTACACGTGAGTTTAACAGTTTAGTTATATTTATAGTTTTCACAAAAGATTAAATTCAAAGAAAATATCAGTTTAATTATGGACTTTTTTGGGTCTAACCAAAAGTTGATTACTAGATAAGACACCTAAGAATGAATGGCCCTTATTGACTACCGTTGCTTAATAGGTGTATAAAGCTCGAACAAAATATTTTTTGCATTCCACCAATGACCCACTTAAGAGCCCAAGCCACTTATGACCCACAGTTCAATTTAAAAAATACACACCACCATTAAAATGTAAATAAAAAAAACTTGAGAACAAGCCGTCGGCGAATGTGCTTCCGAAAAAATGGGCCTAAAGTCAAATATTAAATGAGTTATAAATAAATGGCAGTAACGCCTTAAAAAAAAGTTTTCAGCAATGGCTGCCTAAGAGCTCATCATCTATTCTAGGACACACACCATTCTAGGACATACGTCTTGTGCAGTAAGTACTATAATTGCGTGAATAACAATATAATGTTATTCCATTTTGGACTTGTACTAGAGATATGCCAATCATGTCGGGACCCATTAACACCGTACTTAGTAGATAAGTGGGAAAAAACTTAAAACGAGACCAGAACGGTGTCAGAAGTCTTGACATCCCTAGGGACGATGTACGAGTAGCTAAAAATTGTTAGATCTGTTGGTGTAAAATGGGTTCCGTTGATAAATAAGGGCTTACCCGTACCATGAGAGTTAAGGATACGTCAGGTTTTACTCAATACGTAATGCATTACGTATCCAGCGAGCACGATGGCATACTTTACGTATTGAGAAAAACCTAACATTACCGATACTTGCAAAGTCATGATATGGCTCACAGAATTAGATTTGGATAGAAGAAACAAGTTCATTCATTTGTATGGCGGCCGAGCGTGTCAGATTTTGTACTAAAGTTGTTACTTGCCTATGATTTTAAATATGTCTGAGGCCCTTGAGTATTCATATTTTTTTGTGTTGTTGCAATTAATATTACTAAGGAGGCAAATTAAGGAGGCATTATTAATGTTTTTGTTCACTTTAACTTACAAAATTTGACGCCCGAAAGCTGCAAGCTGCGATTAAAGACGGACAACTCAGTGGATTTTACTGAGTTAATTTGACACGCTAAGTAGATACGTTTGCTTGATCTATGTTATATATGACATCTGTGGTACGGCTACTGAGTGCTTAGTCAAGATCCCAATCGCTAACGCTCAGTATATAGATAGTTCCACCAGAGTTGAGGTCACGTACACATCAACATATCATGTAAACACACGGGGGATCTGAAATTAGTGTTCTTTTTTAGCATACCCTGACCCCAGATTTGCTTCAATATTTTACGTTTTTTGCAATTATTACTTCATTTGGATGTGTGTGTAATCGTTCACCTCAACTCAGGTGAAATTACATAATAGCGTAGCGTAAGTTTTCTCTGGTTATTTGAAATCCATCCCCATCCCCATGATATGGGTATCAAATGATAGAGTTTTTTTTTATCAGGAATATGAAAACAGCGTGTTATTTTTTATTTATTTACCACGGCCTTGTGAACCTTGACGAAGCATCCCCAAAATGGCTAAAGTAACCGCATGTAGATCTCCACAGATAAGCGGTACTTAAAAAAGTGTCAAAGATATAAAAAGTGAAAGTTCAAAGCGGCCGACTGTTTTGAATTAGTTCACAAATTGTTGGTTTCCTCAGGATATTAGTATTTTATCGTTAACTGGCTTGTTTGTATATTCAGTAATTTTATGTTTTTTAATTATTCTTTATCAAGAACAGACGGTGTTAAATTTGACACTTTTTCAGGAGAAAGAGGCGTATCGCTACATATGTGCAATTGTGCATACGCAAGGTAGGTTAGAATTTTTTACTACATTGGCTGGAAAATGCTAGTAAAGTTTATTAATTATTCTTTAAAAGCAGCACGCAGTGAGTTAAATTAAAAATCTTACGTAAAGTAAGGTGCAAAAATATGTATCGAAAGAATCCTCTTATTAATAGCTCACCTCACGGTAAGCTCAATATTTAAAAGTTTATGTTGTACCTAATAAATATACCTACGTATCTAATAGTACATTGTGCATCAAGGGAGGTAAGTACGACGAGTGATAGAAGCCCGACGCCGTAGGCGGAAGGCTTTTAATGACTCGAGTTAGTAAGTAGGTACCTATTCAAAAAAAAAAAAATCATATGAGGCGGTTTTGCCATAATCGCCACGCTTGGCATACGGGTTGGTGAAAGCAGTGTCTACCCCACTTCAGGATATGCTGCTGGCTATCCCCCAGTGGTCTTTGTCGTAGTTTTATGACATCAACATACCCGGGTCAAAACGGGGTTTATGTGACCTATACTCGCCAACTGCGACCATAACATGATTGGACGTCTAACGCCAGCTCAAAAATGCCCCCAAAATCAATTGTTCAATTTAGCCAAGATGGACTGTTTTTGAAAGGCAATTTAGTATGGCGTGCAGCTTCCATGTTCTATTTGTTCGTAGCTCGCCAACTAATGGTACTATTACACGACAAACTACTGACTCAAAATCAGCAATATTCCCAAAATCAGCACACAAAAACCGCATTCCCAATTTAAATATTTGTCATGTCCCGTCCCGCCTCCCGCGCACGCGTCGACAGTCGTTATTAATGCGCGCGCATCCGGATTGTACAACAGGCGCCACCGAGGTGGCATGAAGAAAAAAATGTAACGTTTTTATGGAAACGGAAGTCCTGCGAATTATTTGCAGTCTAAGGTTTTTTTTTTTCAAACATGCAATGAAATGTTGTCATTAAATATGTTCGTCATAATAGGCTTTAAAGTATGAAGTTTGCAGGCGGATGACCTCGAGACAATAGTAAAGGATTTTCCTACGAATTTAACGGCCTAGGCCGGTAAGTATTTTTTTCTTAAAACATGGCGTCGGTTTTCATGAACAGGCTAAATAGCTAAATTCTGTTTTTTTTATTGTCGTATTTTTTATTTCATTGCATATGTTTGAGAAAAGCACTATATACATGCCTCGCCGTAAAATGGGCTTACCGGCTTCGTATCGTATCACTGTCCATACCTACTCATCCGGTAAGCCCTCTTTCCCGGCGTCTGTAGTAATGTACTATTATTTTATTTTATTTATTTGCGGCATCAACAGCAATAACAGGTTTAACTGGAAGATATTTTTAGCTATTTTTTTAATTAATTTAACTAGGTACATGTTCGGACGTTTCGAACACTTTACGGTTTACGAGTGATTTCCCTGTGGCGAGGAACGAACGAACCTTTTAAATTGTTGTAAACGTCGGGATGTAGTTAAATCAATTAATATACGCGATGCAATACATCGAAATAGTTTTATTTCATGAATAACTATCGATGAAAAAATTAATCGATGAAAAAATTACTGTCTCACCTGCTTCACCTATTAAATGAATTGAAATTCAGTAGCCGAACCGTTGCCATGAGTTGGCGAGTAACCTTTACTTTAAGTGTTATTAAAAGGACTACTTAAGTTGGCAATAACTCAATAAGTTACACGACATATTGGTTAGCTTTATGTGGGGGGTCCTGAAAATATCACCAAATATCACCATGGGGGATGGGGGGTCTAAAATAGGCCGAAATCGTATGACGTGATAAATAGATTTGCCTACGAATTATTTACCGATCCGATGTATAAAATTGTTCCGATTTTAACCCTTAAATTGGCAATGTACCTCACAGTGTACATAGTCATTGACCCACTTTTTGTATTTTTTTTAAGACAGAATTTTTTGCTCTACACAATGGCGAGGAGATAAGGGTTAAGGGAAATTACCATTAAATAGCTCTTGAATCAGCAAGATATAGGTAGAAAAAATATTATGCTGTTAACACTGAAAAACATTATAATAACTTGATACCCTTTTTTGTATCGAAATCACGGACTGAATTCAAACTTTTGACCGGTACCTACTGTATAGGTACTCGACAAATTGGAGCCCTCTAGGCAACTCTAGAACTGTCTTACAATCTCATTGACGTTAATGGTACTGGACATGGTTCCTGAGGATTTCAATTAGAGTACCTATCCATTAAATCGGTTCCTATACAGGAACAATCAGACCATAACATGTCAGATGTTTCCGTGAAAGAAATATTAATTGCCACTATTTTAAAATCACAATAATGACGATACAGATCGATCCATCATTTCGCGTAACCGTTAATTGTGGCGTTTCGGTTCTATATTCGAATGCAAATCGAGCGGCGCGGCGCGCGGTGATGGATGGTGCGCGCGAGTGGGGGTAATTGTGAGCAGGCGCCACACGGTAGTAAATTCTCTGATCTGTGGTAGTAGTAACTAATGCCTAATTTAATGCTTGCGTAGGCTTAGCCTACTGTAGCCGTACCAGGACTTGGCAAGTATCGGTTAAATTAGGTTTTACTCGATACGTAAAGTAATGTGGTTAACATGAGCTGCCGGAGCAAATCTAACCCAGAAGAGTCCCGCAATTTTCCGAATGTCATTTACCTAACCAGCTAACGGACCCCTACAGGCTACGGGTTAGGAGTTTAGTCAACCTGCCGCGACTCTGTCTGGCAGAAAGTTCTGTCCAGTTCCACTTGAGTTTGGTAACGGTTACGCACCTTGGTGATTTCGGGGTTCCTACCTGGGTCTTGGCGCCCTCCATGGTTCTCTCTGCTACTCCTATTTTATGCACAGCCTCTTTAGTCCTTACGTCTTACCTATCCTGTTCTACACGTATTTTCTCGCGCATACACCATAACTTTCAACTATGGCTTTGTTTGTGATTTTTCGGACAAAACAAAACAACAATGAAACATATCTAGGTACTAACCTAAACTAACCATTCAGATTTTCAGAGGGTTGAAGCAGCTTAAATTATAGCTTGATTAATTACATACTCTAGTTCTTCATAACTAAGTCCAGTTATGAAGAAAGTTAAAATATTTTGGTAACCCTACAGGCTACAGTCGGAAGTGATGACAAATGTCTCCGTTCACGCATTATTGGGAGCATCCTACACTACAAGACCACACGGTGACAGCGAAAAAAAGGACACTCCCCTTTTTCTTGGTGAAAAAATGTGTTGACATTTCTGCAATATTGAAATGGCAAGAGGCAATAATCATTAGTTAAAATTATGGGTTTTTTTAGAATACTATAATTGCGTGCCTAAAGAAGTTTAAATATTAGATGTCATAGGTATACCCACGAAAAAATACGGAAGTTTACCAATGCCGGAGGTGGGATTTAAACCCTCGTACTCAGCTTTCGCGGCTGATGCCTAAACCACTCGGCCACTCCACCTTTAGCGGACACCACAAACCATCACGGACTAGGTCAATTTGTATTAAAAGTGTCCTCAGATATTTTACTTGATTTTTTCGTAAATTTTTATATACCTACGTATCGTGTTGTTCCTACCTGGCGTAAGGAATCGGATTAATCTAATTATATATATAAATTATTAGGTACATGTACACTTTTATTTTTTTATTTTAGTTAGGTATATACATGCAGTACTAGTTATAACAGCAAAATTTCAGGATGGACTTAAAAGAAGGAACGGAATTAAGAGATGGGTATACGTGGCAAAGTAAAAAATGCAGAACATTCTCAAAATCCTCTACAAAAACTGGAAATTGTCATGAAAAATTCACATACAAGTTTTCTGGATCATAACAGTTGACGATCACTTAATTTGACATTTTAATTAGACGCCGGTTAATTTGTATTAACTGATCCAGGCGAAGTAATCTAAGAACATTCTACCTATCAGAAATGAGAACATAATACGTTAGTAAGTTCTTTGGAGCATTCCATGGGCTGTCCAGTAGGTACAAATGCAGTAAGTACATTCCGATAATTTGAGTTTTCTTCCGAGTTGTTAGTTAATATATATTTTTTGAGCATTTTTTGACTCCTATGGTCACGAAAGACTCGAAAGAGAACTTCGATATAACCACAATTTTGAAAAACCACGTTTGTACGGGACATCGGTGGACTTTTTTGTGGTATGCAGCCTTTATGGTGCGTTATTATCAAACCGGAATGAGAAAGGGATTCGAAAGTACTGTTGACACAACAAATGATATAACATTTACCAAGAAAAGAGTTGTTTATAGATGTAGTGAGTGATTAATTAATATATTTTCTGTAAGTATCTGTACTTAACCTATGAATATATGAATATAACTACGAATGTATCCTAGATTTACTTAAACACTGTTGTGGCAACAGTACTTTCAAATCCCATTCTATTCGCGGTTTGATATCCATAATTTGGGGGTACATTTAAAAGGTACAAATGCTAAAACTTTTATCACGTTTCTGATTGCTGTTACTCGTAGTATGTTTTCATACCTATGCACTTCGTTTGGACCTAGTAATAATGTAAAGTTAGATCTTATTATAATGCATTACCTAAAAATGTAGAAAAAGTACACCATAGTGCATTTTTATCTGCATTAACCCCAATTTATCATCGCATTTTAGATGGTGTTCATACGGTGGATAAGATTGTTTCTATTTAACAATCATATATCATATCTAATGTCTAACGCTCGGCAGGGTGAGCTGTTTTCATACTAAATGACATGTACCTATCACGTGACATTTAGTATGAAAACGGCTAACCCCGCGTAATGTCTTACTACTTACTTCTTTAATTAATAGGTAATTAGGTATCATTTTATCTCTAATTTCTGCCAGTCTCATCTTAGGTCTTCCCTAGGTACTTGTCTATGTCTAATTACTCACTAGTTTATCTTTTCCAACTGAAACCTGCTATATTCAGCCATAATATATCAAAGCGTCCGGTCCGCACAAATATTCTGTAAATATAATAATGCTTGACATTCAGGCATACATCAAAAATATAACTGTTGGCCATGCATCTCATCGTGACTGCAAACCATAACAAAACCACGAAATCCCAAGCACGTCAACTAACTCTACGGAACGTCTTAATTTCCAAACCGCCTTTGAACGACAAACATTAAAGTAGAAAAAAAAACTCGAGAAAAAAAACGCAGTTCTATATTCAAAGAGAACAAGCGCGCAAAAGTGTCATGGCGGCGAGGACCGCCATAATTGAAGTTGACACTCGTCGGTGTGTCAGCTCGTTTGCGACTGCGCGTGCGACGGTCGGTATGTCATTGTGGACGCGGGCGAGTAAAGGTCTCGGGGAGACAGACTTCATGTTGTTTTGTGACGTATCACAGCCATGTTATCTTTACCCAAGTAAGGCCCTGGTTTTTCTGACCGGCAACCGGCGACCGACGCGTGTCCGCCGCCGACGACGTTCGAATGTTTTGTTCGCGAATGTTTGAGGGTGGTTTCTCCGACACGTCGTCGGTTACCCGCTGCCGGCGACGTTTCAGAGAAACCACTCTCAAACATTCGCGAACAAAACATTCGAACGTCGTCAGCGGCGGACACGCGTCGGTCGCCGGTCACCGGCCATAAAAACCAGGGCCTAAGGGTCTATTTAGCTAGATAACTCAGTGGATATTAAATTAGCAAGTCATGATTAAAAATCCCCATTTTTTTCTATACATTTTAGGCGGTTTTTTAAACACTCCTAAATTTGTGCGCACAAATCGATCCAACGATCATTTTTTTCATTCTATGATATGACTAATTCAGGAAAATTACTATTATAATCTAATGTTAAAAAGGACTCCTCTACCTATCCTGTAAATATTTGAAAACTGTCTTCGAAATCACCCCGTTTGCAGTATTTTCTATGAAAAATTACATCGGACCCGTATTCATTTACCGCGAGTATATTTCTAGTTCAATAAATATGAAAGAAACTAGAAAATTGTGTTACATCAGAGATCACATTCAGTAGGCGAAGGGAATAGCAATTCAACTGTTTTAAGAAGCCTCACATGCGAAAATCAACCTTACGTACTTAAAATAAGCACGCGCGCATATAATTTTATAGATCTCATCGTTTAATAATAGTTAATGCGGATAGACGTCGTAATTTAATTTAGATCTTGTAATGCTGATAGAATTAGAGGATGTACTAGTATTTACCGTTTTAATAAATGTATTTGAATATTAGATCGCATCACATCACCAGCCCTCGAATGAGTTTTTCAAAAACTTATGTACGAAATATCACTTGGTATACACAAGTGCTTTACGATGAAGGAAAACATCGTGAAGCCTGCATACACCTGCGAAGAAATTCAAAGGTGTATGTGAAGTCCTCAACAAGTACTGGGCCAGCGTTGAGGCCACGCAAAATAGGCATGTTTGATGTCGAGTTGCGGAAAAAATGGCCAGAATACAACAACAACATCACCAGCCTATTTCAGTACACTGGACTGGACGTAGGCCTTTACTATGGACG